>JARHVA010002275.1:0-487500 GCA_037957365.1 Torreya grandis
TAAGCAACTACAAAACACTCTTAACGATTCTTAATAAGGATAAGACTTGAATATCTAAACCAATGAAACAATTTGGAAAAAAATTAGGCTCTCTCTCTCTCTCTCTCTCTCTCTCTCTCTCTCTCTCTCTCTCTCTCTCTCTCTCTCTCTCTCTCTCTCTCTCTCTCTCTCTCTCTCCCTCTCTCTCTCTCTCTCTCTCTCTCTCTCTATCTCTCTCTCTCTCTCTCTCTCTCTCTCTCTCTCTCTCTCTCTCTCTCTCTCTCATGAACCATCTTCAAACTGTTTGACCTTCTCAAGCTTACCAAGAACCCAATGGAGGTTTTGAATAGGTTTTCTGGTTTTTATGGACATGTAACACCCTATTTATCATGGATTTGACATGGGAAAGGTATAAGTACACTTCCTAGTCTTAAAACCTATTTCAATGATCTCTCATTTATTTTCGATGCTTGTGAATCCTCATGAAATTACACCTTGGGAAGGAAGGATATCTGAAACATGTGTTATATCAACCAAATTTGACATTCTCTGACCATTTCTTTCCAACTTCTACATTGAAGACCTTTTTATATGCTTTAAAAAATGTCTCTTCCATGTACAAATAACCAAAATTTACCTTGAATTAGCTTGAAAAGCCTTGTGGTGTGTTTGAAA
The DNA here is from genome assembly GCA_037957365.1 of Torreya grandis. Lineage (NCBI taxonomy): Eukaryota > Viridiplantae > Streptophyta > Pinopsida > Cupressales > Taxaceae > Torreya > Torreya grandis. The sequence continues at coordinate 655 of JARHVA010002275.1, forward strand.
GATGTGAAAATATATTGGGAGTGTTATATCATTTAAATTTTATACTTATAAGACTGAGAACCACATTTAATGCCTTGAAGCATGACCACTCTCTCCTATCAAACTAGATTTGAACTAACTTAGACACATTCATGATTCTTGATAATGAGTACTTGAACAAGGAATGGATAGAAACAATGATGGAGACATAAACCATTATTTCCTTAATTTCTCCAAATTTACATTTATCTTTTATAAATTATTTGAAGATGACCATATTGACTGACCTTATGATAAGACTAAGATATTTTACTCAATCTTTCGTAAACCTTACATAATGATCTTGGAATAATATAAGATATGATTTAAATACACCATCATAGGAAAAGTTATGATATCAATAAAATAACCCTAAAAGGCTATCAACAAAGTTAAATAAGGCCTACTTAACAAGTTTTGAAATATAACGACCTATGGTAGCCAATTTGGCTAACAGGTTGATAAAATGTCTTAGGTTCTTTAGGTGGAAATGGATTGTTTCTCATTTTCTCATTAGGTGTAACTTTATCATTATTCAAAGGAGTGGATTTATTTAAAGTATTTTTAAACTTACTCCTTAATTGATAATTACTTCCTCCTTAGAATTGTTTCAATGCATGGACTTCATCCAAGTCATCCTCAAGCTCATTAATAATCTCAAATGGGAATTTGTATGTTTATAATAATAGAGTCATAGTTAGATTTTCTCTAATTTCATTTGAATAATTTATATTCACATACACTATCTCAAGGTTATCCATGTCTATTTGTCAAATATTCAAGGCTAGGATGAATTCAACACAATAAACTTTAGCATGATCAGTGGTGTTATGTAGTTGTACCAAGTGAGCAAAGCTAAATCATCTAAGTTAATAAAATTTGAAACTCTAACTATATTATTTTTATTTTTATTGTCAAGAGACCTAGGTACACCTCCATTACTTGGCCTAGTGTTCAATTGGCTATTGGTTCTCTAATATTTGAAATTGCTCTTTTGTGTAGGGTTATTCATGGATTTATTATTATTTTGAGGAATTTATCTTTGTAAATTAACCATGTAATTTTTTAATAGTTGAATAAGATATTGCAATTTTCTTACTTATGAGTTTATGTTAGGATTACATGGATTTCTTGCTTATAATGGTGGATTACGCATAAGTGCATTAACATTTATAAATAAAAGGACAAAAAAATGTGTTTATGTAATCACTCAAAAATGGTATTTGAGTGATAAGAGTTATATTTGAGACTACCTATCCCTAAATTATCAATAGACCTATCCTAGAGCCGATTATCACATTTATCCAATCTTTATGCAGCCCACAGGCATCCCTATTTAGCTCTAAAGCAATCCTAGACCCTCATTTCTAATATTAGCCCTTTGTGCCTAGTGTTTTAATATCTAGACACTAGCACCATAATTAGGACACTACTCACGTTAGTGTACCCAAAATGACACTAATGACTTTTTCCCTAGCTTTATCGAATGAATATCTTTTCAAAAACTAAAGCCTCTAAGGTCAGCCTAGACATCTTTTATCCTATACAAAAACAAAAAAATCATATAAATATATGAATTTTATCCATCTATCCATTATATTGATATCATATGTAAAATACACATTCAAACATTAAACAAGCTAAGCACAATTAAGGTTATCAATACCTATTTTTCCCTACTTCTACATACTACCATCTACAATAGACATAAGCTTAGATTTTCTAGATTTCTAATCTCAAGCACACTCAAGGCACTCAAAACCACATCATAGTATCAAAACTTGTTATTACACCATCACTTCAATGGGGAGAACTACATCATAATTGATCCCTCATTAGAGTATTGGTATGTAGGTAATTATCTTCACATCGAGGTGTTGAGGATGTCTAGCCTATCCTACTAATGAAAACAATTTCTCAATTCATGCCCTAGTTGTATCAAGTATTAGGGTTTTAAAAATAATTTAGTCATTTCAATCACAATATAGACTTTGAAAATTCATGCACGTAGGAATAAAATTCAAGAATTGAGGCATAGGTACACCTAGAATCTCAGGATAGTACTATATAAAGGACACTATTACCAATATAAAGACATTATTGCCACTTTACCAATAATGGTTTTATTTGTTTGGTGAATATTTTGTCACTAGCTAACTAATGAGTAAAATAGGTCTCTTCAACCACAACATAGGGAGATTGGTCAGCCAAATGTGTAGGTTTACCACATCAAAAGGGGAAAAATCTCTCCACTCATCAAGGGGAGGTTCCCTGTAAATAGGAGGAGGCTATATACTATATATATAAGTAGATAATAAAAATTAGGGGTAGGATAACACCATCCATATCTATTTTTTTAGAGATGATGTTCACAAGAAAAGGAGAAATCCTGGTGAAAACACTGAAGGCACTTCTCTTCTTTCAGAAGTGATCTTGCAAGAAACAACAGGAGTTCTTTCAGGTAGTGAAAGGTAACTGGTAACAAAGGGTGTATTAACCAGCAGACTGAGATGTAGCAAAAAGTCTCCACCTCGACTGCCCAAGAGTGAAATACGAAGGATAATGAGGGAAAAAACTCATCCCAAGGTCCTTTACATAAAAATATAAAATAGACAAACACAATAAATACAATTGTAAACAACACAAAGTCTCTCCACAATTGGATTCAGGGCACCTTCCTGATTACTTCCACTAGTTCTGCTTATTTCAATAAAATGGACAAGAATGCATTTAGGAAATAGACATAAGAAAAATCTCCTAAAATGACACAAGCTATAACATCACAAAGTTTGAAAGTAACTTGCTTTATCATTCAAACAAATAAATATGATGAACAATCTGAGCTCAAAGTCTCAATAATTACCTCTCAATTTTGGTAGAGTTTCACTTCTATAATGGAAAGATCTCCTTTTACATAACATAAGAGATTACAATATATAGTAGCCAAGAAAGGCTTGGTACTTTGTTCCATAGAATGACCCATGCTAAATTCAATGCTTTGAATGCCTTTTCAATTTAGTCAAAGAGGGCCATGCTGTAACAGGGCAGCTACCTTAACTATGGTGTGTTAATTCATCTCAAATGCCTTCTCCTAAGATTGAGTCATCTAGTCTGTCACCTGATGTCTATGTAGCTATCCACCTCACCTTTACTCCAAGGGAGATAAATAGGCTATGCCTTCAATGTTTGCAAGCCAAAATATCTGCTTGGCGGATTGTTCCACCTACTTGAATAACTTCTGTATAGATATTTTTGGCTTTTCCCTCTTTGTCCCTTCCAAGTTTTTGGTCTTTTCTTGGCATTTGAGCTCTCGGGGCTGAATTCCCAACTTTGCTAGCTCTTTCAGCTCTCTCCCTTCATGGTTCTTCCTTTTGGAATTTTGGCCTTTTGCATTCAAGTTTGTGTTCAAGCCTTCAAAGATCAACAACTATTTCATTACCGTGAATTTGATATTTTCAGGGATGTCACTAGTTGAAAAGTAATGGCTAGTTTATTACCTGGAATTTGATGGCTTTGGGAACATCACCAGACATCTGGATCCCAAAAGCTAGTTCATGGTGCTTAATCTTGATGTCTTTAGGCCCATCACCCTCCTTGGCAATTCCTTTGGCTTTCTTGTTTTATCCTTCCCGAAGGGGACCTGCCCTTTGGGGTCTTGAGAAAGGTCCATTTTGCTCAGTGAGAGCCCCTTGCAAGGGTATTTGCCCTTTGAGGTTCTTCAGGTGGCCTTCAGGTAGTCTTTAGGGTCCTTCAGCTTTAATTCCTTTAGACAAAATGTCTGAAGGAAATGTTCCATTACCTTAGCCATTTTTGCTAGGTCTTATTCTTTTGGGAAAATTCGTTCAAACTTTTTGTCTGAAGTAATTTGCCTTATCTTTTGCCACAGAAAATCTTCCTAAAAGAATTTTAACTTTTTTGCCTTGTTCACTTATTTGAAGAAAATCTCTTTGTTCACTTTTGCTCACTGCCCTCCATAAGGGCACTTGGCCTTGGTTCGCTACCTTCTGCAAGGGCACTTGGTCTCTTCACTTTGGAGCACTCCTTTGAACCAGTCGATTAAACCGACTGATTGAACCAACTTTGGCTAAATGGTTTAATGATTCGATCTTGTGTTCACTTAACCACTTGAATAGACCACTTATTGAACCTTTAAACTGTTGAACCCATTGAACCTTTGAACCATTTTGGTTCAATGGTTCAATGGTTCAAGCCTTCTTCTTTTTGCTAAGTATTTTGAGGCCGTTGAACTTGCTGAAGTGGTTGAACTTTGAACTTTTTCTGAAGTACTTATCTCTTTAAGCTTGCCGATGTCATTGAACATTTGAACCTGTTGAACCTTTGAACCTTTTGGAAGTGGGTTTCAATGGTTCAATGGTTCAATCCTTTGTTTGAAGCTTATCGATGAACCTTTTAGTTGAACCTTGGCATTGAACCAACCTTGAAATTGCAAAAGTGTTGAAAGCTTGTTTCTTTCTTGTAGAGTCCGTAGAATCCAGCCTGTGGAGTCCATAGAAAAATATCTACAGAGTCTATATAAATAAGCCTATAGAGTCCATAGAAATAAGCCTATAGATTTCATAGAAATGAGCTTGCAAAGTCCATAGAAATGAGCCTACAGAGTCCGTTAGCTGAAAAATCTTGAATAATGAAGAATTTGAATGCCCATAATAATTTTTAACAAGGGAAGAGATAATATTTTTGGCCTATAGGACCAAAAATAGTTCATGTGTTGTCCCAAAAAGGAGTGACATATTTTGGGAACAACACTATTATCTAATTGTGTCACTATTTTTCATGAGGGGTTATGACACAAAGATCCATTTTACAACACTCAAACTAGATTCCATCTCAATTTACAACACTCACATCATTTGTATTTTGTGTTTTCTAGCTAAGTCTTTATTTTCACTATTTATTTCTATTTTTCAAAAAGTAAAATCAACTTAATTCTATAAAAAATTAGTGGCTATATTTATTTCATATTATTTCCCTTATTTAGTCTATTTATCCCTTTAATCAAACATAGGATTTATAGTATCTAAGTCCTAAAAGGTTAAAAACACTATCTATCTTCCAATAAGAAAAAGTGTTAGACTAGTTGGTAATCCTATAGAGCATATTCATATTCCTACTATTCAAGATTATACCATAGATAAGGGACTTCTTGTAACTCTTATTGTTAATTTCTTCATGCCTTGATTATGTGGACTTCAATGATAATGCATTTGAAGATGAAAAATATAATCAAGACCAAGATGATACACAAATTAGAAACTAGGACACTCTCCCTATACTTAGCAATGTGATAATTAAGGATGAAATCCTATAGAGATTCATATATAGACTTAGGTAACATCCACGTGATCATGTTAAAATGATACAATCCATAATGGAAATTAATAATAAATCAAACCATGGTCAATCTTCAACTCTCCCAATCAATAACATTGTTATAATTATAATGGGGCCAACTTAGCTAACATCACCAATAATTATAATTCAACAACCTTCAATGAGAGATACACATCTTGTGCTTAGTTCCTCCACTCTAAATATACAATACCTTATGCATGAGTTTCATAGTCTATAATTTAGTATGTTACATCTTGATAATGGAGCCACTAGTCCATCACATGCCTTGGATTCTAATTTTATATTACGTACACATTTGGCACAACACATAGAGGTAGCTCCTTTGTTATCTAGATTTATGGAACCTAAAATTATATTATATGATGGTAAGGGTGACCTAGGCCACCATCTTTGAAGCTTTTCATGTTGCATGTTTGGACTATGTGTCTAAAAATTAGTTTCTCACAAAGTTATTTCTATGCAGCTTAAACGATTATGCCTTATAGTGGTTTCATGACTTACCAAATCAATCTATCATAGTATTTAATCCTTTAGAATACGTGTTTCTAACACATTAATATATTAAAACTAGTGACAATATTTCATATGCTCAAATTGAACACTTGAAACAAAAGTCAAATGAACCTATTTCAAAGTAAGTCTTACAATACAAGACTATGTAAGTTAAATTGAATATCACCATGGAAGATAAATAACTTCAATACATTTAAACTAGATTCATTTACCATAATTACATGATGTTATCTTTTTTAATAAGTTTCTATCATTCACATATTTATGCCACACAATAAAGGAAAGAGAGGTTATGTTATTATCAATGGGTAAACTAAAATATACCAATACACTAGAATCAACTGCTAAGAGTTCAAGTAAGCCAAAATACAAGGTAAGGTCCACTGATAATAAGATTATTAAAGGCCATAATTAATGTAACTTAAAGTCCATCTTCTCATTTGGTTTTATCAGCTTCTTAACATAGAATATTCACCAACCTTCCAGAATTGCCAACACAAGTTTTACAACATTTCTTTAAATATAATGTCATATCTCTCCCTCCCATCAAATATGTTGATACAACATAGCCTCTTCTAAAAAGTTATGATTCCAATGCATTATGTGAGTATCATATGGAACCAAGCCATATAATAAATAATGCATAAGACTAAAACATTAGATACAAGATTTGATTGAGGCTAAAATTATTGATATGGGCACACCCACAGAGGCACCAAAAGTAAGAAATATATAATCTAATACATTAATGATATTCTTAGACATATTTCCAAATCACAAAACAAATGAGGTAGGAAACACTTTAGGTGTTCACCACACATTAGGTACATCCACCACCAACTTCATATCATACTATTATAGAGGAATCACACCCATTTCAAAATATCATTGGTATGTTCCACTCTATAGTTCTAGTTAGACCACTCATCACCTTCTAAGAGAAGGATATTGTTGATAATGATATATATATATATATATATGCACTCTATGTATGAGCATACATGGATCATCATCCTATATAGAGTGTTATGATTGAAAATGGATTAAGAATTAACATGTGCACTATGACACATTTATATAATTTAAGGTATTTAGAGTAGGATATATTACCCATAGATATAGTTATCAGTGTTTTAAATTAGTCATGTTAATATCTCCAATAGGGAGATTGTACTTCCATTGCATGTTAGACAAACACATATGGCCACTTAGTTCTTAGTATTACCTAGTGTAGGCATGTTTGATATATTAATGGATAGGACATGGATAAAATAGATAAAATACATCCCATACATAATTCATAAATGCCTAGAATACATGTATATGCCACATTTTGGCCATAACTAGATTTTGATTGGACTTCAGATTAATTTCTAATAAACATTAAAAATTAAGCCTAGGAATCATAAAACATCCAAATTTCACCTGCATATCATTTATCAAGGATCATAATCATGTTGAGGCATCCATATTTATGTTATTATACCATACTAAATAATAACCTCCCATGGATTGTTCCTTAGTCACCTTGTGACCTAACAACTGACATTTTGGCTTATGGACCCATTAAGTGGGGCACTTGGAAAATTATTAAAATAGATAAAATGCTAATAAAAAATTAATCAAATAATTAAACTAGATTAAATTATTAGCTAAATTATCCATTTATGATCAATGAATATCTTAAAATGGAAATTTAAAAATTCAAAATATCAAGCTTCTTCATCATTGCCTTTATGAGTTATCAAGCTCTCCTAAAATATCTAAAAATATCCAATTTTGAGAGCCATGCCTACTAATTGAAAATCATAATTGCACGACACTTTTTTACTCAAATATAGTTATCCTCAACTCATCTAGGGTTTTTCTAAACTCATTACATGTTTAAACTCAACCTTAACTCACCTTGGGTGAGAGTTAACTTTGGTGGCTATAAATACAAGGCCCTACATATTGATAAACAAGATCTTTTGGTGTAAAGTTATTATACTCAAATAGATGTAATAAGCCTTTCAATTAGTAATACCATGACAAATTCCTAAGACAAATAGACAAACCAAGGTGCTAGAAAAAGGTGGAGCACATGGAGCTTCATTAATAAAGATTTATTGATACATATAGCAGAAAAATCCATTTCAACAAGCCATTTTGTAGATAAATGGAAGGTAAAAGGATGACTTATTTTTTTTTCTAGTTATGTTTGCATTGTATACTTGTTACCTATTCTCTCTCTAGTTTATCATCTAAAGGTGTTAGTGTTTAGTTTATCCTATTTTAGTTTATTTTCTTGATTAACACTGTACTAACTTCCCCTTTATGGATTCATTGTTCACATGATGGCACACCCAGTGGGATCCTCACCCCAAAAATTTATTCCCATGGAATTTTATGACCTCTTCCTAAAAAATTTCATGTCAAAATCCTAACTTACTGATAAAAAAGGTGCAAAGTGAAATCTCATAAACATTCTACAAGAACTCATAGTTCTGGTTTGTATAGTTATGATTTTTCTCTCTAAAGTTGTGATATTGCACTGTGAAATCCTGATATTGCATGCAAAGGTGAAATATTGTATTAGAAATATTATATTGATAATTAGAAATATTTTCTTGATAAGCTGTGTTTTTGTCATGATAAGTAGAGATATTGCCTTCGTAATCTATGGTTTTACACTAGATAATTACGATATTGCCTTTGAGATTTATCATATTATACTGTATAGTCACAATTTGTAGTAATTTCTTTATTTTATATGGAGTTACAATATTATGATATAGATTTATGGTTTTCAACTATATAATTGTGATATTTCTCTATATATTTGTGGTATTACACTAATGTTTTATTATGTAGGAGGTTATGATTTTGTGTTGACTAGTTGCACTTTTGTAAGGAAAGTCATGGTATTGATATGTGTCTCTATGATTTTGAATTGTGTACAAAACATTTGAAACATGAGAGATAAATTCTAAAAGTCATTTGACCCCTTTATTTTTTATTCTAAGCACAAGGACCCCCTAACATCTTTTACAGGACCCAAAGATAAAGAAAAGACATTTTTAAGCACTCTAAGATTTAAATCACATTTAAATTTGGTATTTTTAAAATATTTTACTTAAGCCATTTTTGTTTTCAAAAGTTCTCAATAATTTCCAAGGGGATAAAATTAATGTCAAATTTTATTTGGTGCTATAAAAATTAGCTCACACTCTAGTTAAATTCTCATAAGAGTTTTCATTTTTATGAATTTTTTTGTGTGTTTGTTTTGCAAGCCAAGTGTATCATGTATGCTATCCCCCTATCCCCTTTAGGGAACTTGGGTGATAAAAAATGCTTAAATTATTACATTTGTCTCTTTGTACAAATCATGGAAGGAAAGTTTTTAATCCTCCCCAAAATCTGAGTTATTTGGATGACCCAAAAATGACCCTAAAGTCCTTACACATTTGTAGTTCATGCATCTTGGCTTATGGGCAGGAGTTCATTACCTTCCCATGGGTTTTCTAGGGAAGTCCTGATGTAAGAATTCATCTCAAATCATCATTTCAACTCCATTCCATGGTAAGGATATACAAATTAAGGTCAAGTTACTAGGACACTTATTTGAGATGTTAAACAAGATTTGTTATTAAGAAACTACCTCAAATGATATGTTTAACTCAGACATCGAACTACATTAATCAATTGGTGGATGTAGTGGTTGTGAAAATTACAAGACATTTTTCATGATAATATAGTTAGCATGGATCCAAATCATATGTTATGTCCAAGTGTTAATCACACATATGGGACCATTTAGAATTTACAAAAATTTATAAAATTTAGACAACCCCATATGTCATAGATATACTAGAAATATAGGGTGAGTAGCTTTAAGTTCTAGGTAATTTTACAAAACCCTAAAAACTAGGACACAACCCTATTTTTTAATTAACAACCCATATGTATGATTAATCCTAGGACACAACACATCATTTAGATCAACCAATGCACATCTTAAATTTTCATACACATTTTAAGTTTTGGATTAAAAACATAATTTCCTCTCAAGATAAAGTATATAAATGGAATTTGATAATATGAAGCTACCTTGTCATTTTTAAGTATTAAGACAACATAATTATGTGTTTTTGCTATTTTTTCTTTTTACTTACATTTTCTCAAGTAAAAAACTATTTATTTGTTTAGAACCGCATTCAAAACAAGTAATGTTTGCACATCACTCTTTTGTTTAAGGAGATGTTATAACATCAATTTCAGAACACGCTTTTCCTAAGTCATTTGTCAAAACTTTTGTGTGGGTGTATCACCTGTTTGAAAGGGGCATCTTTACACTACCTATTTCATTCCAAATCTTATTCCTTGGATTTTTTTAAACATACCATTTTTCATAACTTTAGAGAATGATATAATATTTATGCTAATTACATTATTTCAAAGACTTATTGCCTCATATTCGATCATAACTTCAAAACCATGTGTGCCTTCTTGGTCTATATCTAGTATCATTATTATATCTATTTTGGTCCATTTAAGAAACTAATCCTTATAAATCAAGTTAAAAATTGGTTTTCATAAGTTTAAATTCAAGCATTGATTGATTTTTTCTTATGAATCATGTAATTTTGGCTTAGGCATTTATCTTGCACTTTTGGATTATGCAACTTAGACTAGTTCCTTGCTCGATTTAAAGACTATTTTTATGCCTAGATTTGTTAAGTAGTGTATCTTCTATGTGACTAAAGTCTAATGTCTTTTTCTAAAGGTAAAGTTTATGTTTGAATTTAAATGTCTAGTTTGAGTCCATGCATTTTAAATTTGTTAGATTAATTATCTTGTATTTTAGAAATAATTTGTTCCAAGTTTAGCTTTTGTGTTCTATTTCCTAAAGACCTAGCAATTCCTATTTATCTTCGACCTAGTTTTGTTCCATGTATAGCTTTTATGTCATGTTATAAAAAGGCCTAGAAATTCCCATTTTTATTAGACCTAGTTAGTTTTCCAAGTCTATATTTTATGTCATATTTCCAAAAGACCTAGCAATTCACGTTTGTCTTCCACCTAGTTTTGTTCCAAGTCTAGATTTTGTGTTGTGTTCTAAAAGGACCTATCAATTCTCATTTATCTTAGACCTAGTTTTTTTTCAAGTCTATATTTTTTTTCATGTTTCCAAAAGACCTAGAATTTTTATCTCTTTGTTTTATACCTAGTTGTTTTGAGTATAGCTTTGTGCTTTCTTTCCAAATACCTAGGAATCTTTTTCATCTTTACACCTAGATTATAATTATTTGAAAAACTTTTTACCAAGTTTGGAATTTATATTTATCAATTAACTTGACCATTTGTGTAATGAATTTGACATTAGACCTTAAGAAAGATCATTTTCATCATTACCTATTTCTAGAGAAGTAGATCCATTCCTAGACCAAGTTTTAGACCATGTGCAAATCATTTATCTTTTAGACCTTGTTTTTAATAGTTTGTATAACTCTAGGCCTATATTCATGGAATATTAGTCATAAATTTGGATATGTATAGTTAAATTTATAGTAGATCCATGTATAACCTAGGGTATGGTAATGTGATCATGAATGATAACTTTATTCCAGACCCTTATAGTGTTGTTGTGGTTTGTGAGAGGGATATTTAACCTCCTTACACTACTAAACATAGAGAATAAATTCAAGATATATTAGTTCATTATTTGGTTCACACACCTCCATATTTAGATCAAGACAAAAAGCAAACCATGTAATAGCTTAATAGTGTACCATCATTTATATAATAGGTTTAACAACAACCATATTATGTCTCTATTCCATTGATGTATGATCCTTATATGTTTCATCTTCAATTGTTTGAAAACAAGGATGTCATTTTATTTATATTTGTGGAGGTAGGGGACATGTTTCTAGTAAACTTCCCCCATAAAAATTTACCTAGTCTAGTTAGAGTGCCTCTGAACATGCCTTATGCTCAAAGCATTGAACATGCCTCTACTATACATCCTAAAATGTTTATCCTAATATCATATCAAGACCCAAATATTATTTTAAAATATAAAGGCTTCCTAGGGGACCACTTTATATAAATACAACAAGAATATCAAACCTATTTAAATCTAGTGTGTAATTTTAATGCCATGGCCATGTCAAATGCTCCACCCATAGAGCTATTTACTTCAAAAAAAGTATTAATTGAGATGAAAGGTCAAGATAACTTTGGTATAGACCCTTTGATGTAAATTACTTTAGTCAATGACATGTACAACATCTCATATATTGAAGAGATGACTATAGATTCTATGTAGAATAATGAGCCAAATATGGTGGATAAGATGTAAGTATCTTCCAATCCATGCCAAAGTGGTTTAACTACACTAATAAATAGTCTACAATAACAAGTGCCTTTATTTAATACCATGAGTGGTTCAAAACAATAGAGGTAAGAAACTAATATGTTGAAACTACAAAAATTTACCTCTAATCCTCAACCAACTATTTCATCAAACATGCAACCATAGGGATTAAATAATCAAGTGAAAACTAGTGCTTTTACTCAACAATAAATGATAAATTATAACATACCTAAATAGGTGGAAATTAATATTCCAAAACAATAGGCATAGTCTAATATACCAATGTAGTAGAGGCATAACACTATGACACCTCAATAGGGGCAACAAATGTTCTACCTCAATAGGTAGTGACTAACATACCTATATAGCTATATAAAAATATATTTGTACAAGTACACATGTTACCTAATCAAAAACATATATCTATTGGTCAAAGAGAACTATCGAATACATAACTAGAATTTAGCTCAAAATCAACGTTTGTATAATAAAGAGGTATTATTTTCCAACATGTACCAACAAGACAATAATTTCCTTTTTCTCAACATGTGCCACAAATCTAAAGATAGGTCCTTGGTTCACAATAAGTTCCCTTTATTGAGTTAAGTTGGACTAGTTAAAAACAAGTCCCTACTCAAACTCAATATGCAAAATATTTCACCTATATCCATATTCTTCCATCCCAATCGTAATTCACTCATAACTAAGGCTAGATACCATATCTAAACCATAATATTGGATAAAAATATTTGCAATTTTAATAACAACATCCCAGTCTATGGATGCATATTCTTGGTCAGTTCACTCATCAAACCAACATTCTACAATAAACCATGCCTATATTATACCTAGGTCAAGATAATCCACCTTTGTCAACTAATCCACCACCTCCACCAAATGTAGAATCTAATTTTTTAGACCAAGAACTTCAACAAATGAAGGATGTGATTGAATCCATTAAATTAAGGAAGCATACCAATAAATTTAAGTTAGATGATGTGTTTATAACCATTTAATAGGAGTATCTTCAAATACCATTTCCTTCATGTTATAAAACACCACATTTTGATAAATACAAGGGTAAATAATATCCTAAGGCCCATTTGATAGAGTTCTTTATTTTTTGACAACTAGGGGCTTATAACAACATTTAACTTCTATTTTTGTTTCGTTGAATTCTAGCAGGATAGGATCTGGAGTGGTTCCTAAAATTGCCAAAGAATTTTATATCTAACTTTGATAAACTCATATACAAGTTTTTACAAAATTTACCCTATAATATTGAGCATGATATTTCATTAGTAGATTTGACTTAGGCTAAGCAGAAAGCTGATAAGTGTTTTGAAATTTATCTATTGAGATATAGAGTTTTTGTTAGTCACTTCACCCATAGCTTTCCAAAAAAACAATTGGTTGCTTTGTTTACTAAATATTTGTAGAGTGAGATATCCTATCATATAGAGCTTTAGTGTGGGCTTATTTTCAAAGAGATCATATATAAAGGTGTACAAATTGAAAAGGTAGTTATTAATAAAGGGATTATCAAGTAAAAATAATCTAATCAAAATTAGAACCAAAATCAAGTATCAAGTCCAAGTTAGAACCATAACCAAGTCCAAGTGCAAGTATCAATAACAACCCAGGCTAGTAACTATGAAAAATACAAGAAATATGATTGTAATAATAATGTTGTTTTAAATGGATTAACTAAGTCACACCATGTAAAAATTGTTTAAACACCATTTTATCAACTTACATTGAAAATGCATCTTAGTCCTCATCATCAACCTATTCAGAAAGTGCAACCTTCACAACCTGCTAGACCAGCTCCACAAATGCAAGAACCAGCACATTTGCAAACCACTCGTCCAAGGAGAAGACCCACTCCTCATGTCTTAAAATATCTTGTTTAACCTATAGAATTAATTTTTTTTAATCTAGTAGAAAATAATATGATTAATTAGCCAATTTTGAAGCACTATCTTGAGGGTACTCTTTATCTAGATTGGTATAGAGAGAATGAATTATGTGAATACCATTATGTTCATGGGCATAATCTATGTTGTTGTGTGTAGATAAAACACCCCATCAAAAATATGTTGTAAAATGGGGAGATTACATTGTATAATAGAGCATATATGTCTATTAAAACCTAGTCATCTACAAAAGCCCTTTTCTATAGCATAACAATAATAATCAACAATAAAAACAACAATGAAGGCCAAAAAAATAGAAATAATACTATCAAAAACTACCATGATAAATACCAAAGTGATCCCAATAACCAACAAGCTTATCATACATTTACACATGACTATAACAAAGTTGTAGGTCATATTGTGGGAGGTCATATTTCAAACATCACCATTAATCCTAAACTAAGTGATAACAGACTAGGATCATTGACAGACAATACAAATCAACCCACCTATAGCAGTAATCCTTCCTTAACTTGGGACCACAATAAGTACAAGAACTAAGGATTAATATTTTATTACCTTATATTGATAACTCATCATTACTCTATGACCATAACTAAGTACACCAGTAATCAAGATTTATCCTATATAACCCATATCCATCATCATAATATTACAATGATCGAGTATCCAATCTTGATTGTGAAATCATAACTCAATAATCTAAGATTACCATTTCAGGCCCATAACCTCCTTCCAACAAACTAATTCTATGCACTGTGTTGGATATGAGTAAGCCATTTACTACTATTAAGTAAAAACCATATGATATTCTGGAACAAATTTAGAAGACGCCTACACAAATCTCTATTTTGGATTTGTAGTGTTCATCTACTATCCATAATAACAACCTAACAAAGCTCTTAGGCTAATCCCAAGTTATGAACAACATAACACAAGAAAAATTACAAGCTTTGGTTGGGCATCTAGTCCCAGCCCAATAATTAACCCTTGACAAAAGTGATATGTTGCCCCTTGGCCCTCTCCATAATAATCCCCTATACATTGACTATGTCATCACACAACATAAATTCAAATATTTCCTCATAAATAATGGATTGGTATTGGATATTATATCTTTGAAGCTCATCAAGCATATAAAATATATAATAACTTATCTATAGCTAGAAATAATTACTATCAAAACCTACAATAATGAAGAATAATAATCACAAGGCACCATAAGCTTTCGAGTTACCATTAGGAATTTGACAGATGAAACACTTTGCCATGTGTTAGACCTCGATCTATCTTAAAATTTGGTCTTGGGTAGACCTTGGATATATGAAATTCATAAAATCCCTTTGACATTGCAGTAGTGTCTCAAGTTCTCTCACTCAAGTATGGAGGTCACCATCGATGGAGATTTGCAGCCCTATGAGCATTATAAACATTTAAAGGTTGAGTATGAAAGTTACAACTATCACTTTAGCTTAGATCCAATTCCTGAAAATGATAAAGACAAAGAAATACTTTTTGAATTGCCAAAGGCCAATTATTTAAACCTATATATCCTTGATTCATCTTCACATATGCCTCCTCTTGAAATGTCTAATCATTTTACCTTATTGATCACAAACCCAAGACAATATTTGACCCATGACATTTTTCACATTTCCAAACTCCCACATAACACCAAGTCCTATGGAAGACCTAAAACTAAACCACATTGCATAGAATGGAAAAGGAAAGGAAAGGAAAAGCTTCATAGTCTAGCTCCTATCATTTTCACACTAACCACTAGCTAAAAAGAAGACCCACTCACCAATGATGAATCCTACTTGTACAATGACAAGTTGGCCAATTGCTACAAAAATTCCAAATATCATATCCCTAACTGGATCATGGAGAACCAAGCCTATGAATGAGGAGGCCTCAATACAAATCAAAAGGGAACTCTTGAGCTAATTTTTATAACTTTATACAAAGGAAATTATGGTCTCCGATATAAACCACCTTGGGGTGACCCCATAGATATTTTTTGTGGTCCAATGCCACCATATAATGGTGATGTTGATAGTGAAGTAGATTCAAATCATATTATTTATGAAGACCTTTCCAATACCAAAATGTTTGACCCACATACCATTTATACCATTACCCCAATAAGCCAATGTAACCTAGTTCCTCTATATCACCCTCAACTTATAGCTTGGGACCAAAAAAGAATCCATAGTGCGTATAGACAAGTTTGAGAATGAAAAGCCATTTTATTATTTTATATCCCTAAGAGATAAGGTTCCATTGGAAGGCCACATATAAGGGTTCTCTATCAAACTATATCTTACAACATATTTTGGAGAGTAGGTGGACACCATTAGCCAAAAACAATAGAATAAAACATTAAAGTCCCAAAGTGAAAACCTTTTTGAGGTGATTTTAGACCAAGGTAAAAGTGAAGAGAAAAAAAGTATTTTGGTGAAAACCCTATTTTAGGTGACACTAGACAAGGGTGTTGACCTTTATTTGAATGAATCTCAAGATACCACCAATGCTGAGCTTGATTTTAGGTTTGAGTTTAGTTCAATAGAATAACAAGCCTTTGATTTAATTGCAAGGAATTTCCTATAATGTATATGTCATGGCCATCATTACCATTAGGTAATTTAGATTCATTCTATTTAGGAGGAATTTAAGAACCATTCTAACAAGAGGACTTTGTAGTTGTAAGATAATTCACATCATTTTCAACCATTTTAGAAGATGGTTCGACTCTCCTTGTAGAAAAGTCAAGATCTTGACTCTAAAAAACCCCAAATGGATTAAATTTGGTGTTTCCCTCACCAAGGAGGAATGTGAAATCTTTAAATCCCTTTTAAGTGAATTTGTTGACATCTTTTCTTAGGCCTATTCATACATGCTAGATTTGAACCCCACTTTAGATGTACATCACCTTGTTGTGCATCTTGATGCCAAACTTGTGAAGCATTAATTACATAAGATGCATCCTCATATTGTTTTACTAGTAAACAAAGAGTTCAATCAACCATTAAAAGTGGATCTCAAACATTATGATGTTAGTAACAAGCCAGAACGGATCAAAATTTTCACTAATTAGAGACATTAACAAGGCCTTCCCTAAGGACAAATTTCCTCTCCTATGTATTGACATGATAGTTGACTCTATAGTGGGGTATGAAATTATTTCACTTATGAATGAATTTTTATGGTACAATTAGATTACAATCGCACCAAAATACCAACACAAGAGAATGTTCAGCACTCCTTGGGGAATGTTTTGTTATCAAGTCATGCCATTAAGCCTCAATAATTTTGGGTCCACATACCAAATATCCATGACCATCATATTTCGTGATATGATTCATGACATTGTTGAAGACTATATCAATGACATATTGGGTAAATTAAAGACCCATGCTGGTCATCTAGCCAAACTATGATGAATATTTGAGAGGCTTCATGAATACAAGGTTAGAATTAATCCCAAGAAGTGCATCTTTGTTGTTATTTCTAGTATATTATTAGGATTCATCATCTCTCATAGGGGAATTGAGGTTGATCCTACCAATGTACAAGCCATTATTGAGATGCTACCACCTTATAATTTGAAGCAGCTCCATAATTTATAGAGAAATATTTAATCTATCAAGAAATGCATCTCACAATTAGCCAAGAAATGACACCCATTTACACACTTATTGAAGAAGGGTCTCACATTTCACTATGATGAAGAATGCCAGAAAGCTTTTGAACACCTAAAGGAATATGTTTCTAGTCTACCTATATTTTTACCATCAATGCTAGTAAAACCATTTATATTATACCTATCTGCCAATGACATGGGGGAATTTCTAGCTTAGCATGATGACAATGGATAAAACATGTTATGTACTATTTATGTTGTAAATTTATTACATATGAGGACAACTATACTCCAATAGAAAAAGCTTTGTTTATCTATGGTCTTTTCAACCCAGAAGTTATGGCATTACATGCTTAACAACAAGACCATAGTTATTTCCAAAGTGGATATGCTCAATTATTTACTATCCAAAACAAATTTAGAAGGCTGTATAAACAAATGGATAATGTTTTTGAGATTTTTTGAGATTTAGTATGTCAACCAAAAAGACATAAAGGGACAAGTATTTTTATATCAGCTTATTGAATCTCCACTTACAGATACCAAACCCATCACTTTTCAATTCCTTGATGTGTCCATCATGACCCACATAGACATACCTCCTGGGGAGCAACATTGGAAGCTATATTTTCATAGATCATTCACATCACATGGTTCAAAGCTAGGCCTATTGTTTATTAGACCATAGAGGGATATTATCCCTAAATAATTTCATATCATATTTCCTTATGCTAATAACATGGATGAATATGAAGTACTTTTTATAGGGATTCATTAGGAAGTAAAATTTAATAGTCAACATCTCATGGTTTATGGTGATTCTCAGTTAATCATCAATTAGGTTAAAGACAACTTTCAAACCAAATATGATAATCTAGTAGCATAGAATGCCACGGTGGACACTCTTAAATAATAGGTTGATGATATATAGTTTTAACACATACTTAGGGCTAGTAAAAAGATAATATATGCCATATACACCATTAGTTCTTTGATCTGTCACATAGACAAGGAAAAATAATATCAATTCATCTTTGAAACTATTTTAACACCTACGCATGAATCTTCAATCATCATAATGATCTATGATATTGTTGGTCCTAGCTCTATTTGGTACTTATAAATTTATAATTACCTTCATGACCATATCATGCCACTATAACTATCATGTAAACAACAAAAGGCCTTTACCCACCAATCCTCACATTAGACTTTACTTGGCCCAACCCTTTACTACAATATTTTTTATGGAACTTTTATTCATTGTTTAAATTTGATAGAATCAACATTAGTTTTATGGGAAGCTCGTAAAAGAATATGTGGAACCCACACCAGTGGGGCCATCCTAGCTAAAAATATGCTACATATTAGTTACTATTGGACAACTATAGAAGCAGATGTACTTGATTATATCAAAAGGTGTGACAAGTGTTAAAGGCATACCAATTTGATTTGTGGCCCAACCAAAACACTAAAACCAATACTTACAGCATGTCCATTTGCAATGCAGGGACTTGATCTCATTGGGAAGATTAACCCAACATCATTTGATGGCCATAAACACATCCTTAACTCTACTAAATATTTCACTAAGTGGGTTCAAGTTATACCCCTCACTTACATGATTGGAAGATAGATTTCCAAGTTAACCTTGAATCATCTTAGTTGTTATTATGGTATTGTTGACCAATTTTGCCCACAGGCAAAATCTCGGTCACCTTCTACACTTGCTTTGCATGGCCAGTTAATTTCAGGTTGCAAGGTCCATCTTCAAGGTTTGACAGTTTTGTTTCAAGCATTGGCTCAGCCTAATTCGTTAGTTGGTGAGTTCAGTGAGTTCATTTTCAAAGGGCATGGTTCCTCAGTACTTGGTTCATCCATTTTCAGTTTGTCAAACCGTTGAACCATTTTTGGTTTAATGGGTTCAGTTCAAAAGTTCAATTCAATGCCAGCATTTCTCTACTTGTTTCAACATGATTGGTTCAATATTTTGTTTTGAGTGGTTGGTTTATTGGCTTTTATTCTATCTTCTTCGAAGTTCATTGGCCTTGTCCAGCTCAGTTCAGCATTTTAGTCCAATGACCTTGTTCTTGATTAGTCTAGTGCTTGCTTTGTTCAAATTTCATCGCCTAATTGGAGGGCCGGTACTTCATAATGAAAGGGACCCAAGTTCATTATAGTCTGGGTCGAGGTCTAAAGTTCAAATGAGTTCATGAAATTTTAACCAAGTCTCGAATTCATGCGGTAATGGCTTAGCGCAAATGCAAAGGCAAAGGAGTCGGGTCGCACGGAAAAATACAAAGGGAATGCCAAAGCAAAATTTCCATAGACTTTTTGTCCATGGGAAATGCCCACGAACAAAGTCTGTGGGTTACACACCAAACAGGCCAGGCGGAATTTCCGCAGACAAATTGCTCACAGGAATTTCTTATGGACAATTTGTCCGTGGAAATTAAAAGCCCGCAGGAGCTGTTTAGAGCTTGACAAAAATTTAAGGTCCATAGGGAAATATCCTACGAAAATGCAAATCCCAACCCAGTCTAAGCCAAAGGTCGGAGGGAAGTCGCCAGGAGAAATATGAAGGGACTAAGATAGTCCATGGCAGTCCACACAAGATGACTAGTAGACAAAAAATAAAGCCTGGGAAAATTGAGTGGTAAAATTACCACGCACATCAGTCAGTGGAAAAATGACTGTGAACAACAGTTGAGTGGCAAAAAAGGCCCGCAGAACTTTCAAAAGCCTAACTAGTTGGTAGAGGAGCAAGCTGCGAAGAACAAAGAAGAACAACATAGTCGTGAAAATGCTCGCAAAACTTTAGACAGCTTGAGAGACTATAAAAGGAGCTGAAAATTTAAAGGGAGGAAAAGCCTGTAGCCAATATAAAGCCCAAGAATAGTGAGTAGTAAAATTACCATGAACAACATTGAGTGGTAAAATTAACATGCACAACAGTCTACCGCGCCCATTCAAAAGCATGTGGGAAAAACATTGTCGTAGCTCAAATAAGTCTGTAGGACTTACAAAGCCTGATAAGACATTAAGCCAAGCCGTAGACCAGATAAGACAAAATGGAGAAAAGACAAGGTAGCAAGCATGGTCCCAGCAGAATTTTTGACATCAGCTACAGTGTTTTTTCCCTTTCCCAATGAAGACTCGAGCAACCACTTGCAAGCAAAGTGCCAATGAGTCTCCTCTTGGCTTTTCCATATAAATTGGTGGACTTGGTCATTTTAAAAAATCTTCTCCATTTTTGTAAAGAGTGCAGCTCTACAAATTCTACACTTGAATCAATATAATACAATTTTTGCCTCCATCTTGGATAGATTTTTTGCGTATGTCCTGAGTATTATTTGTGTTTAGTCATTATCTTCGATGCTTTCACAAGTTAATGCCAATAGACCAACCATCTATAAGGCTCTAATTTTTAGTTCACAGGAGAAGAGTTCTTTTGAGAAGAAAGATAAGCGAAGTCACTTACAGTGTGTGTAGTACAACACCTTGGTGAGTCTCTATCTCTATTTTTCTGAGGACGTTTCCCTGTCTTTCCTTGTAAACTGGTTTCTTTGCCAAGCCTAAAGTGCATGTCATATTGTTTAGTCTAATTCTGAGTGTGGATGTGGGAGGGTCAAACCTTTACTTTGGTGTATCATCTCTTTAGAGTAGGCTGTTTGCTTTTTTGCACTTTCTTCCCTTTTCATCCCCCCCAATTTATAGCTATGTATATATATATATATATATATATATATATATATATATATATATATATATATGCCTGTATGTATTTTTGCACTACCTAAAACAAACAAGGTACATCAGAGGGAACTAGCCCTTATCTTGAGACTCTCCTCTCCTGCTTCACTGTCCCACAGGTGAGAGAGGAGTTTCCATGTTGTGGGGAGAGGGCAAGAACCTGTTTTCCTACCATCGAGTGCAATCTCCCATGTCAATAGTTTTGGCACTCCTGGTGGGACTGTAATGTTATCAGTTTCTAATGCAGTAGTATTTCAGGATTGATGCTAGTCTTGCTACAGTCATTTTAAAGATTTATAGCATCTGGCGACTCCACTGGTAAGAGTTTAGTTCTTTGTTTTAAGACCAATCACTTAGACTTCTATGCCAAAAGTCACCACAAGGTCAGCTTCAAGGGGGGTCCCTTTTGTTTTCATTGAGTTGCCTTTAAACTCTGCTAAAAGGCTCAGGTTTGAGAGAACTCACCCTTATCCATTATTAAATCCTCCTAGACTTGTTGCTAGGAACACCAACTCAGCTCAGCCACAATTACAGCCTGATCCAGCCATGGCATTGCCTTTTGCAGCTTTTCACGATGAGAGCCCCTTAAACCTCCCATGCTATGATCCGATTCTAGGAACAACTCTAAAAAATGTGCCTTCTTTTGATGGAGTGGGGCCAATTATAGTTTTTGAGCATATCAAGAATATTTCCAACCTTTGCAATATTCACAATATAACAAAGGAAAATATTGCCATCAAATTGTTGGCACTGTCCCTTAAAGGCAAGGCTCTTGATTAGTAAGAAATCTTGCCTGTGAATTCCATACATTCTTGGAATGAATTGGGCACCCATTTAACTGATCATTTTGGGCAAAAAAGTGATGGCCTCTCTCTTGCAGAGCAGCTGACGACTATAAAAAGAGCTCCACATGAGTATATGTAGGACTTCAACACGTGGTTTCAAAAGACTTGGGATACAATTCCCATCCTGGTAAGACCGACTCCCAGCTATGCTTTCTTGTACTATTCAAAGGCATTAAACAGTGATATTGCTGTGATGATCCAATCTATGGGAGGACATATACTGACAGTTGCTTACGACATTGCCATAACAACCAAAAATTGCTTCGTTCAAGCTAGAAAAATCACCCCTAGGCCCCACATGCCACTTTTCCCAGAGATGTTACCCCTATCCAAATTGTTGCACCCACATTAGCCCCTGTGCCTAGCATTGAGAAGCTAGCTACTGTTTCATCAAATGAACTACATGAGGTGAAAAGCCTATTACAAAACATTTCAATTGAACTTGTAGCTCTTAAAAGGCAACAAGCTCAAAATAACAAGCCAAATTTGGGTTATCAACATTATGGTCAAGCACCTAGGAACCCTTTTCAAACCTATAATCAAGGACAAGGTCAGCTCATTTAGACCAGGCCTTTTCAAAATTATAACTCAGGCCCCTCTTCATCATCTAAAGCCATGGTGCTTACTCAGAACAATCTAGTGCAGGAGTAGCCAGGTTGTTCGACCATGGGACATGGTCAAGAGCAAGTTGTCCATATGAATGACATGATGAATTTTTTTTAGAATTCAGAAAACTCGGCTGCTGATCATTCCCAGTTTTTTGAGTTTCCAGCTCAGCCCAGCATGAGTAACAATCAAACTCAGCTGAATTCTACCCTGATAAATCATGAAGAGGGTGAGCTCTGTGCAATTAATCATGGGGGCACTACAGATAATCAGGTTGATTGCATTGCAGCCAACACGAGATTTAAAAGAAAAATAGTTGGAGAAGCACAGGCTTCCCCTTAGGCAACAACGAATCCTCCATCACACCCATTTCAAAGGGCCCCAATTTCTAGACAACCGTCTGCACCTCCAACTCCTCAGTCTATAGCTCCAGCTGGGATCAACCCAGAGGAAAAAACGAAGGGAATTAGCCCCCAAGTTAATATAGTTGATCAAATGAAGAAATTGCATGTGAGCATTTCTCTATGGGATTCGTTGTCTCTTCCAAGATAAAGGGACGTATTGAAGAAAGAATTGCATGAGCTAAATCGATAGGCCATCCCAGTAGACACTAATAATGTCCTAATGATGAATGGGCAGCCTTCTGCTTCAGGTCAGGTAAAGAAAGAAGAAAGGACTCCCCCCTTTTATGTATCTTTGATCGTAGGGGATTTCTTAGTACATAATTGCATAATCAACAGTGGGGCCAACACTTCAGTGATGCCCATGTGCATTGCTGATAAGATGGGATTAAAGTATGAAGCAATGAATAAAGGAGTCTTGCAACTAGATGAGATGCCTGCAAAGACAGTCAAAATCCTGAAAGGATTGAGTTTAAGATTGCATGCCTGCCCGACATTCTCAATCCCCCATGATATAGTGGTAGCGGACGTTCCTGCATATTTTGCAATCTATTTGTCTCAGGACTTTACGTCTAAGATAGGTGGCTATCTAGCAGTGAACTAGTCATATCTGGTTTTCAGAACCAATTATGGGACCAAAGTTAAAATCAAATCTAAGCCACTCTATAAGGACCACCTAGAGGCCTATTCACCCAAGGCAGTGAATGTCAGTTACACTATCATCAATCCAGAAGAGTCTCAAATGGACCAATCTTCATCTTCTGCTCTTGAAGGAGTCATAGATCTACTCTTGGATGAGTGGGGAAGTGATAACTTCGAGCATGATCCTTATAAGTTTATTGAGAAAGTAGACCTTGGCATCTATTACTTGCATGAAGAAGGTGCCATCATGCCCAATATAATGAAGGAAAACAAAGAAGACCTTGGCCTATGGCAAGTGTACTTCGACGGTTCCAGAAGTAAATTGGGCACTAGTGGTGGGGCAATGTTAGTTTCCCCTTCTAAAGAAAGGTACTTTTCAGCTTTCCATTTCCAGTTCTCTTGCACATGTAATGTTGTAGAATATGAGTCTTTGATTCATGGACTTGAGTGGGCAAGAAAGAGAGGGATCAGGAAGTTCCAAATCCTGGGGGACAGTGAATTAATTGTGAGCCAAATAAGAGGACTAAACTTGACCAAGAACTCCTTGCTGAGGTCTTACAAGCACATAGTCTGGGACATGATGGAGGATTTCCTTGCTCTTAACATTACCTCGATTCCTAAGGAATAAAATAAGCAGGCCGACAGGCTGGCAGCTGTTGGCACCCAATTTGATGTTTCAAAAGAGATAAGCAGGGATTGTGGTTTGTGCCATTTAAAAGAGGTGGTTTGGTCTTCAATTCTAGAAAATATTATAAATTGGTAGGTCTTTGAAAGTGACCAGTAGATAGCCCTCTTCATGTAGGAAGAATCTGAGTTCACAGTCCACAATCAAGTGAAATTGCAGCAGCAATACGGAAATCAGATTGTTTAATTGAAGAAAAATAAACTCCCTAAGGGTCTAGTCACACTTGAAAGTATTTTCAATGGAGATGACCAACTAAGAGATGACAAAGCATTCATCACTACCAGAGAGGAGAATTATGAAAAAGTTGAAATCTTTAAGGAGAAGCTGCTAGCGCTTGGTAAGGTCTACACTTTTCAAGAAAGGCAAGCTTTCATTCTACTATGTCAGGAGTTCACTGACGTCTTTTCCTAGAATTATAGTGACTTGAAAGGCTTCGATCCAAGACTTGCCCAGCACACCATTGAATTAGAAGAAGGTGTAAAACTAGTCACACAAAAATAGAGGCCTATTAATCTAATGATCAAACTCCTTATGCAGAAAGAATTGGTCAATTTGATTGAGTCTAGCATTATATTTCCAACCAAGCATTCCTTATGGTTAGCCAATTTGGTTCTAGTTAGAATGAAAAATGGGGAGATCAGGCTGTGTGTCGACTTCAGAGACCTTAATCAAGTCTCTTTAAAAGATCATTATCCCCTTTCAAACATGGTGTAGATCCTCTAAAAGGTAACTAGTTCTGAACGTTTCTCCCTCCTAGATGGTTATTCAGGATATAATCAGATTCTGGTATGAGGTTGTGACCAATACAAAACATCCTTCACCACTAAATGGGGGACGTTAACCTACCAAAAGATGCCTTTCAGGCTATCCAATGCTGGTGCTACCTTCCAACGAGCCATGGACATGGCTTTTATTGGTTTGATAAATAAGAATGTTCTGGTGTACCTTGATGATATAACAATTTTCTCCAAGGAGGCGGGCAAGCACATGGAGCACCTCAGGCATATTTTTAAGAGGTGTAGGGAATTTGGCATCTCTCAAAATCCAAAGAAATGTGTATTTGATGTTCATGAGGGGAAACTTCTTGGCCACATTATGTCCAAGAAAGGTTTGTCTATTGACCCCGAGAGAGTCCACTCCATCTTGGGGATGTCCCTACCAAAGCACAAGAAAGGTCTGCAGAGTTTCTTTGGCTGAATAAATTTCATTCAGAGGTTCATTTCAAATTTTGCTAAGATAGTTAAACCCCTAACCTCTATGCTGAGGAAGGGTGAGGAATTCAACTGGACAATGCCAAGAAAAGATAGCTTTGAAGCCATCAAATAGGCTTTGACCTAGGCTCCCACTCTAATCAGTTGCAACTTCAATAAAGACCTCAATCTCTATACCTTCAGCAATAGAGAAGTGATATCTACTATGCTTACTCAAGAAAATAGTGATGACCTCGAGCAACCACTTTCCTTCTTCAGCCAAGGGTTAGAGGACTTCAAAATCAGGTACACCTACGTAGAGAAGTAAGTCCTGGCAGTAGTGTGTAGCCTGAAGAAATTCAGATATATGTTGTCAAATAGTAGGATCCATCTCATGGTTCCACATCTTGGCATCAAGGATTTCTTGACCAATCGAGACTTAAATGAGAAAAGAGTGGGATGGATCACCAAAGTGATGGAGTATGACATAGACATCAAAATCACCAAGTTGGTGAGAGGAAGGGGCCTGTGTGAATAACTAGCTATAGATTTAAGACAAAAGGGTGAAGACAACTTGCTGATCCATGATGTAGCCACTGCAAAAGAACCAACTATCATAAGAGATTAGACACTGCACATGAGGTGCTTCCTTCTTATGGGTGACTGTCCACAAGGTCTCAGTAGGGCCAGAAGAAGGTATTTTAAACTTTAGTCCCTTCCTTATGTTCTGATTGATGGAGTATTATTTAAGAAGGATCTCTCTAGGGTTCTCCTAAGATGCATTGACCCCAGTCAGGCTAACAAGGTATTAGCTGAGTTTCATGATGGGCCAGCAGGCGGCCATTTCGCCCCTAAGACCACAGCAACAAAAATAATGAGAGCTGGCTATTTCTAGCCCACTCTTTTCAAGGATACCTATGCCTAGGTAAGGAAGTGCCAGAAGTGTGCACTTTTTGATAGAAAATAGTGATTGGCTGCCATGCCTTTACAACCCATTCAAGTTGAACAACCATTCATGCAGTGGGGCCTTGATTTCATAGGGATGATCAATCCTCCCTCCAGTGCTAGACATAAATGGGTCCTGACTACTATGGATTATTTCACCAGGTGGGTGGAAGCCATTGCTTTGAAGGAAGCAAATGAAAGCGTAGTCCTAGATTTCTATGAAGACTTAGTGACAAGGTTTGGGGTCCCAGCCACCATAGTCTCAGATAATGCCTTGGCTTTTCTGGGAACCAAAACTAGTGAATGGGCACTAAGGTATGGTATATACCTAAGGTTCATTATAGTCTAGGTCGAGGTCCAAGGTTCAAATGAGTTGATGAAATTTTAACCATGTCTCAAATTCCTACAGGCATGGCTTAACACAAATGCAGAGGCAAAGGAGTTGGGTCGCATGGAAAAATACAAAGGGAATGCCAAAACATAATTTCTGTGGATTTTTTGTCCATGGGAAATGCCCACGGACAAAGTCTGCGGGTTACACACCAAACAGGCTAGGCAAAATTTCCGCAAACAAATTGCCCACAGGAATTTCTTGCGGACAATTTGTCTGCAGAAATTCAAAGCCCACGGGAGCCGTTTAGAGCCTGACAGAAATTCAAAGTCCATGGGGAAATATCCCTTGAAAATACAAATCCTAACCCAGTCTAAGCCAAAGGCCAAAGGAAAGTCGCTAGGAGAATTACGAAGGGACTAAGATAGTCCATGGCAGTCCACGCAAGCTGACTAGCAGACAAAAACAAAGCCTAAGAAAATTGAGCGGTAAAATTATCATGCACAGCAGTTAGTGGCAAAATGACTGTGAACAATAGTTGAGCATCAAAAAAGGCCTGTGGAACATTCAAAATCATGACTAATTGGTAGAGGAGCAAGTTGCGAAGAACAAAGAAGAACAACACAGTCGTGAAAATGCCTACAGAACTTTAGACAGCCTGAGAGACTATACAAGGAGCTGGCAAGTTAAAAGGAGGAAAAGCCCACAGTGAATATAAAGCCCAAGAATAGTGAGCAATAAAATTACTACAAACAACATTGAGTGGTAAAATTACCACGCACAACAGTCTGTTGGGGCTCATTCAAAAGCCCGTAGGGAAAACTTTGCTATAGCTTGAACAAGTCTACAGGACTTACAAAGCCTGACAAAACATTAAGGCAAGCCGTAGACAAGATAAGACAAAATGGAGAAAAGACAAGGCAGCAAGCATGGTCCCAACAAAATTTCTAACATCAACTACAGTGTTTTTTCCCTTTCCCAATGAAGACTCGAGTAGCCACTTGCAAGCAAAGCACCAATGAGTCTCCTCTTGGCTTTTACATATAAATTGGTAGACTTGGTCATTTTAAAAAATCTTCTCCATTTTTGTAAAGAGTGCAGCTCTACAAATTCTCCACCTGAATCAATATAATAGAGTTTTTGCATCCATCTTGGATAGATTTTCTGCGTATGTCTTGAGTATTATTTGTGTTTAGTCATTATCTTTGATACTTTCATAGGTTAATGCCAACAGACTAGCCATCTATAAGGCTCCAATTCACAGTTCATAGGAGAAGAGTTATTTTGAGAAGAAACACAAGGGAAGTCACTTACAGTGTGTGTAGTATAGCACCTTGGTGAGTCTCTGTCTCTATTTCTTTGAGGACCTTTCCCTGTCTTTCCTTGTAAACTGGTTTCTTTGCCAAGCCTGAAGTGCATGTCATATTATTTAGTCTGATTCTGAGTGTAGATGAGGGAGGGTCAAACCTTTACTTTGGTGTATCACCTCTTTAGAGTAGGCTGTTTGCTTTCTTTTACTTTCTTCCCTTTTCATCCCCCTCAGTTTATATATATATATATATATATATATATATATATATATATATATATATATATATATATATATATATATATGCTTGTATGTATTTTTTCACTACTTGAAATAGACAAGATACATCAGAGGGAGCTAACCCTTATCTAGAGACTCTCCTCTCTTGCTTCGCCATCCCATAGGCGAGAGAGGAGTTTCCAAGTTGTGGGGAGAGGGTAGGAACCTGTTTTCCTGCCACGAGGTGCAATCTCCCACATCAACAGGTATCCCATCCAATATTATATCTAATAATGCTAGATTGTTTAATAATAAGGATGTTAAAACACTTTGTGCTAAGTATAATATCACTCAACATTTTTCTACCACATATTACCCACAAGTTAATGGCTAAGAAGAAGCATCTAATAAAACCATTACCAACATCCTTAAAAATATTTTCAATGATGTTGGACACTATTGGCACCTCCAAATATTCTATGCCCTTTATGTATACTACATTAATTATAGTACTCCAATGGGAACCAATCCATATACTTAGTCTATGACAATGAGGCCATTCTTCCCATCGAGGTTGAGTTAGCTTTTTTGGGTATCTCATTGAAACATGTTTTAGATGATGAAGACTATATATTAGCTCACCTAAAAGAGCTTGAGTTACTTAATAAAAAATGCTTGGTCACTATCAACAACGTTCAAGCATAGCAAAATAAACTGTGGCCAATATAATTGGTAGTTTAAACATAGAAAGTTCAAGCTTAATGTCTAAGTGGTTATTATTAACCCTTGGCTTATATTGGTAAGTAATTAAATAAATAATAATATATTATGTATTTACTCAAGGTGTAAACTTCATGAAAATAAATAATCTTATTATAGTTATTTAATATTTACCAAATGTTTATTAATTGGATTTATCGGGGTGGATAGACCCATTATTTTCACAATGGTCACATCCCCTCGTGAATCATTATAAATAGGGTTTTACCCCTATTGTAAATATATCAAACACAAAAAATCAAATATTTAAGTATTCCTGCTTGTGGTAAATACTTGTCTAAGAAAAAATTATGTATAATTTATCTGAGGAGTGAGATGAAGATATTTTTTGTGTATTGGGCTTATTATTGTTTCTCAATATTCAATATCACTTTGCTAGGATTTTTTACCTCTTTGAAGTTTTTACAGGGTAAATGCATGTGTTGTGTTCATTGATCTACATGTGCTTTATTGATTAAATTTACATGTAGATCTATCTGTGTTAAATATACATTAAAATATATTCAAATTATCTCATGGTAGTAGAGCATGGGATGTTTTATTTAGTTAGCAAACCTATTTATAAAATAAATAAATATCAATAATTGATATATTCAAGCCTAAGATGCCATCATTAGAGTTTGAACATCCTGGATGGTGTGTCTAAAATCTCAGTGGATGTTTTTTGAAGATTCAAACCTTATTCATTTCTCCTAGGATCATTCATAAATGAACTAGAAGCAACCAGAAGCAATTTTTTGAAGTTTTATATCAGCCTGGGAACTTAGATGCCATTATACGGCCTGGGCACTTAAAAAAAATTGAAATTCATTTTTATATGCATCAAATTACCTTTTGAATGTTTTAATCACTTGGTTTTGAAAAAATGAGGACCCTTCAAAATTGTCAAGGCCTGGGAGGCTCTAGATTATCCCATTCAAAATTATCTATCCTCCATTGGTGCACCTATACAATCTAAGAGGCTGGAATGTTTTTTTAAAGGCTTGTTGGCATTGTGGGAGGATTTTAGGAGGATATATAAATTTTAAAGGCATGTGAGGGCCTCTATCTCCCTCAAGATCCTCCTCTCTCCCAAACCTGCCTCATTTCCACCTATAGGAGTCATTAAAGGTAAGTATAAAGTTTTTTTAAATTTACAAATTTTATTTACCTCTATTAAAATATTTAATCAAAAAGTTAGAAAACAAGAAATATGCTTTTATAGTTTGTTTACATTCATAGTAAATAAATATTTTTAAAATAAAAATAAGATAAAATAATTAAATATAATAGTATTCATGTATATCTTTGAATTCACTCATAGATGAATTGATGATTATAAAATTTGATAAAAACTTGTAAAAGATAAATCTAGTGTTTAAATATCACTAGCTTTGACTTTTTATCTCCTTAATGACTTTGGTCAAATTAAATTCAAATTAAATTAATTTTTATTTAATTTATTATATTGTGTACCTTCCTTCTCACGGGAAACCCCCTTGACCTATCGACTAGTCCTTCTTTCGACACTTGATCTAGTCTAAACCTAGAACAAACATAATCATGTAACTGATTGATCTATAGGTTTTAACATAATCCAAATGCATTGGAGTGGTCCATTTTTTGTTTTGAAGCCTCTTATTTAATTTTTTTACACTTTTCTTAATAATAGTGTTTAAGCAATCATTTTGAGTGACTTTTTTGACACCTATATTTGTGAAAATTTAATTCAATTTTATTTCATTATTTGGCATATAAATTGTGTAGTTAATTATAGTTTCATGTATCATTCACTTTATTTTGAAAATAGTTAAAAATTTCATTTAAAATTGTTTCATTTTAAGCATTTGCTTACTATTATATTTAAAGGGAAGCTATGGCTTTACCTCATTTTTCCTTTGATAAATCTTAAATGATTAATGTAAATAACTATAGTATATGGAAAACTAATGTTAAACTAAATATATGGCCTAAAAAATATGGAATATTTTCATTAGAACTGAGAAATGCCCATCTAGATGACATGTGACCCTTGAGCTTACCAATGTATTTCAAATGAAATCACAAGAAGCTATGTCCATTATATTGCAGTGTTAAGGATGAATTCCTTCACATTTGTAATTAGGAGTATCCTATCAATGCTTTAAAACTCATTTAATCCATCCATGAAGGCACTCACATTTCAAAGATCATAAATTTAATTCTTAAATTACTTACTACACCCATGAAGGGTGATGAAAAAGTTATTAATTTTATTGATAAGATTAAAAAGATTAAAGCTCCATTAGATGGATGTAATTGTAATTTGATTAAAGATAAATTATTTATTTTATCATTAAGTTAAATATTTATGAAAAATTTAGAAATTTTATTTCAATTATAAATTTTAAGTATCAAACTGAGTAAGATATCCTGATCTTACCACCTTGTTTGCCCTTTTGATTCAAGAAGAGCTAGTGATGACCAATTTTGATTACAAGGAGAATGACACTTAGGAAATTCTCACATTAAATAATGTTTTTGATAATAATAAAATCCATAAATCTAACCCTAACTTTGGTAAAGGCAAAAAATAGGAATACGAAATCTAGTAATAAGAATAAAAAACCTAAGCTTAATGGGAATTGCAATCTATGTGATAAATTTAGGCATAAAAGAGAAACCTGTTATAAAAACAAGGATAGAGTTAAAAATATATCTTCTAAAAATAAAAAAAGGAATAAATCTAATAAAAATAAGTAGATGAATTAAAACCTTAATTAGAATAATAATCAGGATTCAAATATTATTACTTTATTTGCTTCAAATGAAAATTAATGGATCTTAGATAGCAATGCATCACACCATATGACATGATTATCTGATATTTTATGTGATTCTATAGATATCTTTGAAAGAATTTACTTAGGAGATAATTATTTTTTAGAAGAAACTAAATGTGAAAATCAAAGTTTTCAAATATTGTTATTAATGATGTTTTTTATGTACCTAAGCTTAAAAATAATTTACTATCTTGTTCTCAACTTACTAGTGATAATTTTATTATAAATTTTATTAAAGATATTTGGTCTATTAGAAATCAATCTGGATCATTAATTGTTGAAGGTGTTGAAAAGAATGGTTTACATATCTTTTCCCCTTCTTCTACATGTTTACTTTCATCACATAATAAGAATGAATCTCAGTTATGGCATGAAAGATTAAGATATGTTAATTTTATAAGTTTAAACGATATGTCTATTAATAATATTTTTGTTGAACTTTTAGTTATTCCTTCTCATCATGAAATTTGTGAGGATTTCTTACATGGTAAGCAACGTACTAACCCCTTTCACAAGGTTCATGATGTGAATACCTCATATCCTTTAGAATTAATTTATAATGATTTTGTAGTTCTTTTTAAAGTTACTTATATTAGTGGTTCATTATATACTATTACATTTATTGATGATTATACTAGAATGATATGGTCTTATTTCATTAAAAATAAATCTAATGTTTTTTTTTAATTTTAAAGAATTTAAAACTCATGTTGAAAATGTATCTGATTTTTTTATTAAGAGATTAAAAAATGATAATGGTCATGAATATGTTAGTAAAGTGTTTGATAATTTTTGAATTAGTTTTGGTATTCAAAGGGAATTAAAAACTCCCTATTCCCCTCATCAAAATGGTATTGTTGAAAGAAAAAACTACACAATCATAAAAATGGCTATAATAATGTTGCAATTTGCAAATTTTCTTAAGTTATTATGGGATGAAGCTATGAATACTACAGTGCATATTTTGAATATAATCCCTATGAAAACCTTGCATCTTTTTACCCCTTTATAAATATGGACTAAAATAAAATCTAGTGTGGCTTATCTCAGGATTTTTGGTATCCCTACTTCTATCTTTATTCTTAAAGTTAAAAGGAAGAAGCTTGACCCCACTTCCTATTCTTGCATTTTTGTAGGATATCGAGTTAAAATAAAAGGTTTGAGAGTGTATGATCCCTATAAACATCATATTATTGAGAATATGAATGTTCTTATTCTTGAAAAATCCTTTTGTGAGTCCTTTATGGATCTTCCTTAGAGTTATTTTATTGATGAAATTGACTCTTATATTTCTATTTATGATGAAATGGATTCCCTTAAGGAAATTGATCTAGTTATATACAACTTAGAGTTTGAGGAACCCTCTAAGTTTCATATTCAAGTTAAAAGACCTAAATGGGAAGAATCCCTAATTCAATCTTCTAATGCTGATAGCCTTAATAAATTAACTAAATGTCAACATTTTTATCATGTATTAATGACTATGTATGAGTGTGAATGTCAATATTTTGAGGAATCCACTCAAGATGATAGATGAAATATTGCTATGCAAGCTAAATATAATGCCTTAATTAAAAATCAAACTTGTCCCTCCTCTACCTAAAAGGCATATTGTCAGTTTTAGGTGGATTTATAAGATTAAATATAATTCAATTAGTAAAATTTAAAAATTTAAAAATTGACTATTTGCTCCCAGGTTTACTCAAAAAATAAAGATTAACTATGTTGAAAACTTTAATCCTATACAAACAATGAGTACTATTAGACTTCTAACTACCCTTATAGCCTAGAATGGTTGGGTTATCCACCAAATGAATGTCAAGAATGAAGTTATAAATGGTGATTTAGAATAATAAATATACATGACTCAACCTAAATATTTCACTAACCCTAAAAATGAACATTATGTATGCAAGTTTAAAAAATCTTTATATGGTCTAAAACAAACTCCTCAAGCTTGGTGTTCTAAGATTACTTCATCTTTCAAAGAATTAAGTTTTTACAATTTTTATTTAGATAATGATCTCTTTGTAAATATTTAAAATGTTCATTTGATTCTAATTATATTATATGTTGATGATTTATTGATTGCTAACGATATAACTAGTTTAATTCATAAATATAAGGATAAACTAGGTCAAATGTTTGAAATGATTGATTTAAGCATTCTACATCATTTTTAAGGAATGGTTGTATTTCAAGATAAAAATTCTATTATTGTATCAAAATATTATTATTCTCATAATTTTCTTCTTAAGTTTAATATGCTTGATTTTAAATCTACTACTAATCGTATTGAAGCCCGTATTAAACTTGATATTAAAACTACATGTGAAAAACTTAACCCTACTTTATAAACATAGCTTATTAAAAGTTTTATTTTTATAACCATTACTAGGCCATATATTTCATATGTTGTTAGTGTTACTTCTATATTTATTCAATATCCTTATTTATATCATTAAAAATTATCTAAATGCATTATTCATTATATCAAAAGAACAATTAATTAAGTTTTTTTATTCTTCCATTGATAATGCTAAATTATATGGTTATTGTGATGCTGACCATGTTGGTGATACTTTAGATTCTAAATCTACTTATAGATATGTGTTTAAGTTCGGTGTAGGTTTTATCACTTGGAGGAGCGAGAAGCAATCTACTGTCTTGCTCTCTTCTATAGAAGAAGAGTAAAAAAGTGTTGTGGAAACTGCTAAAGAATTCATATGGCTATGAAGGCTATTAGGAGAAATTAATTTGGATGTTTCTCATAGTAAACTCCTTCATCGAGATAACCAAAGTTGTATATAATTAGAAAAGAATCTAGTTCAACACCAAAAAACTAAAGACATTGAAGTTCATGTGCATTTCATCCGAGAGAATGTTCTCAATGGTGATATTAATCTGTAATTTTATCCTAAAGATGAACAAGTGGTAGATATATTCACAAAACCATTTTATATTACCATGTTTTGTCTATTTCATGAAATGTTGGGCCTCTCCAAGTTGTCATTGAGTGGGAGTGTGCATGACAATGCCACTTCCTAATGACCATTTATTTCTTCTTCTTCTTTATACTTCTTCTCATTGTAAAACATTGTAAATAACTTCATGTGCAAGTTATGTGATTTAAGTAAATATCCATGCGGAATTTTTTTAATTTTGTACCCTAATATATTAAAAAACATAATTTGTAATGGAGGTCTTTATGTTATAAAAGGCTCCAAATATACTGAGTGATTATTCACAAGAAATAATGATATGTAGTCTCATAATCATGCTAGCCTAAACTTAATTTATAGTAGTTTATGTATTATAATTAATTTTATGTCAAAAGATGATTTTTTACATGATGAAGGTTTTTAAATCCTTCAAATTTTTCATATAGTATAATTCAATTATGGTGACTATGTCTTTTATCCCCACTTAGAATGAAGGGGGAGTGTTAGAGCAATTAATGTCTAAGTGGTTATTATTAACCCTTAGCTTACATTGGTAAGTAACTAAATATATAATAATATATTATTTATTTTATCAAGGTGTAAATCTCATGAAAATAAATAATCTTATTACAGTTATTTAATATTTACCAAATTTTTATTAATTGTATTTTTCAGGGTGGATGGACCTATTATTTTCAAAATGGTCACATCCCCTCATGAATCATTATAAATAGGGTTTTACCCCTATTGAAAATATATATAACACAAAAATTAAATATTCAAGTATTCTTACATGTGGAAAATACTTGTCTAAGAAAAAATTGTCAATAATTTATTATAGGAGTGAGATGAAGAAGATTTGGTGTATTTGGGTTATTATTATTTCTCAATATTGAATATCACTTTTTTAGGTTTTTTAGCTCTTTAAGGTTTTCCTAGGGTAAATACATGTGTTGTGTTCATTAATATGTGTATTATTTGTTGATTAAATTTACATATAAATCTATTTATGTTAAATATACATTATAATATCTTCAAATTCTCTCAAGAACACCATGACCGAGAAGAAGAAGAAGAAGAAGAAGAAGAAAGGCAAATTCAAATGCAATTGTATAGGACCATATATCATTATTGTAAATTATGTATTTTTAGCATAAAGGCTCACTACACTAGACAAAGATTAACTTGATGAACTAATGAATATCATACACCTCAAGTGTTATTTTGCTTGAGGGATTCAAAGTACTGTCTATGAGGCTCATTTATATTTTAACATATCATGATCTTCTTTGTACCATATCATGTACCACTATGCCATACCTTCCCTATTGACCAAAGTTTTTTTTACCCTCTGTCCCCAACCCTTTGAACATGATTTTATTCCATTTATTCTTTACACACCTTTATCAAGGGGTTTAACATGAAATTTTAGTAGTTGATTTAATATTCTAGATAGAGGTAATATCTTGGACCAATATGATGGTGGTTTGGCAGTTGTATCCTTCATTCATTTTTTGTTTCATTATGAGTGTTACTAATTATAACCATCTTTGTGAAAATTAATGTCCTACTCTATGCTACTAGTTATAATCACCTTTAGTAAAATTAGTATCATTGATCTATGTCATTATTACTTATTTATAACTACCTATGATTAAATTAGGAGTAACACCTTTATTATACATTATTGCATCACCTTTAAATTCTTATTACCATATTGTGCCATTTTTATTATTCACTAACTTGATGCTACCGAGTTAAATTCCTCCACTTAAGGGTAGAACTATAGTGACTTGAGGTCCTAATGGGACTATGTAGGCTATGATTGATTCATGTTAAGGTCATTTCAGTCACCCCTTTTTTTAATGATCTCATCATTTTAAGACAAATTTAATTTTACAATGTTCTCAGCATTTTTTGAGTTGGATCATTTTGTGTCTCATAATTATCGATTGAGTTGAGATGCTGAAAATCATAAAATCATGGAAATTGGCTTATAATTTCCATGTGAGATATAAAGATGTCAAAATTTTAGGGATGGGCCATATTTTTTTTTCACCTTATTTCTAAGACCACCTTGGTATTTTTATTCCCATTTATGGGATAACTAAATTGGCCTAAGGTCCACACAAACTATGTAGGCAACACTTAGATAAATGGGGTATCTTGAGCTAGATCAACCACACCTTCCTTTCTTTTTTTAACACTTATTTTCCTTAAGGATCTTGGGAATCCTATCTATTTCATGAGTAATTACTTGTCATTTATCTCCCCCATCCTTATTGGCCTCACACCTTATGTTCTCACCATTTTTCAAGTTTATATTATGAGAATTGTGTATTTGATTTTGATACACTAATGACCACTTGGATTGATTTTATGCTCTTGCCATTTTACAAGAAACCATTTCTCATGTAGTCACCATTTTTAAAGACCATCCCCACATTCCTCAATAATAAATCATGTTTTTATTATCATCATTTTCCTTCTATCTCATATCTTAGAAGAACTGCATTTAGCCTAAAGTTCATGTTAGATCTCGAATCCATGAAACTATGTAGGTAGCATCTACTTTCCTAGCACATCTTTATTTATCTTGGCTACCCCTTCCCTTTCTTATTTTCACCCTATTTTGTCTATTTGTGTCATTGTATCTTATATATTAAGGGCAATGCCCATCATCACATTCATTCCATTACTTACATATAGCCTAGTAACAACCTTATAATATTTTTATTATTTTTTTATACTTGCATCATTACTATCTAGCTTAGGGGTCACCTTGTTTCCAAGAGTAACACCACTATTACACATGCACACACAATTCATTTTTTATTTGCACTTTGTGATTAACCATAGTTTGTGTTTCTTTCATGCTATTTTGATTATGTTGTTCACTTTTAGTTTATTTATGTTTTTGTCTTTTTGTTTGTATGTTTGTTTTCTTTATTTGTTGTACGTTGACTTAGTATACATGTGTTCATTGGGTGATTCATTGTGAATTATAATTAATTCCATCCATATTCATATATCAACATTATCATCTTGGTTTTTATCATTAGTGAATTATTTTCAATTTTTTATTACATTGCATGTTAGTTCATATGCATATTTTAGCTAAGTTATCATGGTATATACCATCACATTCTACAACAAAAATTAGCTCGATAAATATTACAAGTAATGATGTCATGAGGTCACTTAAAAAGTTCTTGATTTATCCAATCATTTTTAAAATATTGTGTAATTAACTCATGAATGAATTTTAATCCTTGATAGTTAGGATGTGCATCTTCATACTAGTAGGTTTCCCAAATTCATCTTTCTCCTCTATATAGGCTTACTCTTACTGTGTGAGTTTAAATTCAGTACATAGGTCCCCTTTTTTGAATTTTCCATATTGTCCCAAATAGTAGTACTAATAATTATAACCACCATTGATTAAATCATTGTGTTTCACTCTATTCATAGTGCTAATGATTATAATCACCTTTGGGTAAATCATTTTGCTTCAATATACTTGGATGTTAATGATCATAACTACCTTTGGGAAAATCATTATCATTATCCTATCATAAAGGGGTATGTTTTTATTCTGATAATGATTATAAATAGCTTTTAGAAAATCACTATTTTCATTTTGCTAATGATTATAATGGGTAAATCATTATCTCTTTACCTTTCTATACTGATGATTATAACTACCTTTGGGGAAATTGTCCTTTTTATCTACCCAAATAGGGAATCTCATTATGCCACTGATTATAAATACCTTTGGGAAAATTAATCTTTCCCACCCTCTTTACCTTTTCATCCAATATTTCTCCTTCTTTCTACAGACTGATCACTAAGATTCTTTGTTGATCATTCCCTTGAGGGGTCATCCAAAGCTCATCTATCACCTATTAGGGAATTAGGCATATAAGACATTTTTAT
Source organism: Torreya grandis (assembly GCA_037957365.1). Taxonomy (NCBI): domain Eukaryota; kingdom Viridiplantae; phylum Streptophyta; class Pinopsida; order Cupressales; family Taxaceae; genus Torreya; species Torreya grandis. The sequence continues at coordinate 39,885 of JARHVA010002275.1, forward strand.
TTTTTGAGAAGATGTTATTATGACTATAGCTTACAATTCCTTCCTAAATAGGGCTAAATTATAAACACACCATTTTGGCCACAACTAAATTTTGACTGGACTTTAGAATGATTTCCACCAAATATTGTATATTAATCCTAAGAATCATTGAATGTCCCAATTCCACCTGCATACCATTCATCAATGCTAAAAATCATGTTGAGGAATCCCTATTTGGGGTATTATACCCTATGAAATAATGACATCTAATGGATTCATCCTCAGTCACCTTGTGACCAAACAATTGGTAGTTTAGCCTATGGACCCATTAAGTGAGGAACTTGAACAATTATTAAAAGAGATAAAATGTTAATCAAAATGAATTAACTATATAAACCATATTAAATTCATAACTAAATTATCCATTTTTAATTAATGAATATCTAAAAATGGAAATTAAAAAATTAAAAATGTCAAGCTTCTTCATCATCGCCTTTATGAGTTGTCAAGCTCTCCCAAAATATCTAAACATATATAATTTTAGAGCCATGCCTATTAATTTAAAATCATAATTACATGAATTTTTTTTATTTCAAATAGAGTTAGCCTCAACTCACCTAGGGTTAGTTTAAACTCATTCCATTTTTAAAATCAACACTAACTCACCTTAGGTAAGATTTAAATTTGGAGGATATAAATATAAGGCCCTACCTATTGATCAACAAGATCTTTTAGTGTAAATTTATCATGATAAAATAGATGTAAGAATCCTTTCAAGTAGTGCTACCATACCAAATTCTTAGACCAACTAACTAACCCAAGGTACTAAGGAAAAGTGGAGAAAATGGAGATTTGTTGATAAAGATTTCTTAATGTATATAGCCAAGCAATACTCTTAAACAAGTGGAGCTAAAATTAATATGAATGATGATTTATTTTGTTTTCTAGTTGTGTTTCCATTGTATACTTGTTACGTATGCTCTCCCAAGTGTTTAGGATAGAGGTTTTAGTGTTTATTGTGTTTCAATTGAGTTTATTTTATAGAATAACACTATATTAACCTCCCCTATGTGGATTCATTATTCACAATACATATATAAAAATTAGGTGGTCAAAGTTAAGGGTATTCTATATTAGTATCATCTACCTTTCCCAAAGCTAGTTATAACATAGTTACCATTTTCAATTGCAACATAGTTATCAGATATAACATTTTTATCACTTAAATATTATATCATGGTTCTTATTGATAAACCATATAGTTCAATAGAGCCACAAACATAGGTAAGGTCTACTCCTACAATATCTACAGGTATGCATACTCTCCCATGGATAACATTATTAGATAGCCTCATCCTTTAGAGATATGTCATAGATTCTAGAGGTCCTTCCTCCACTCAATTTTTATCAAGATCAGTATTATTGGGTTCTCAAGGTTCTCAACATAGGGCACATTTATCACCTATAAGTTATTCTACCATATGGGTTCCTAATACCCCTAAAGTTCATAGGACACCATAGTCAGTGATACAAATGCCTATCACCACTACACATGCAGATATAGATATAGATATAGATACAAATACAATTCACTCAATAAAATAGATTATGGTGTCATATTTTCCCTTTCACACAACATGCATAATCACAGTTCCATTATTTAACACAAGTCATAGTGATATTAAATATCCCATGAGACTCATGGGTTAGTATAGTGCATACCTTCTTGTAAATAATTTTCCTCTATGTTAATCCTCATACATAATTAAATTCAATATTTTTTATACATATCTTATATATAAAAAATAAAAAAACAATAAAATATTTATTTTAAAAATCAAATATTACCCAAAAAACACAAAATTATAGATTGTATATATTGATATATTTACATTTCTTATATTTTCTAGACACTAAATATATTAGCTATCCTAGTATAGTTAGTTATATTATGCATACATTCTTCACTTGTTCTTTTCGAGTGCTTGAAGAATTCTATAGGACTCAGATCCACTATAATGATCTACACTTGCTATTATATACCCATTGGGGAAAGATACACTAATATAGGAGTCTTCACTTGACACATTCACCCACTTTGGGGTAACTTATACATAGTTTCAATTACAAGGTTTTATCCCTCTATACTCTACATCCTATCTTTATCATTATTATATTTTTATATCGATCATGCTACTCTTACTCAATTTTTTGGCAACTATTACTACTTTAAATTCGACATATGTAAATATTAACTCTTACACAAATTTGTATTACATATTCATGCATACTTTAATTTCTAGCTTACCTAGTTTATATTTGATTTTATTTATATGATTATTCTATTTGAGAACATTCAAATATTCCATTATTCTTAGGCTTTGCACCACTTATATTCATAATATTTATGATTTAGACATTTTTCCATGTCCTTGTGTGTACTTTTCTATATTTTTATGCAAACATTTGAATATGTATTTATATGTTGTTCTAATCAAGCTTGATTATTTATTGCATATGTAGACATTTGAACATATCTTTGCTTATCTTGTTTTCTCATGATTTAGTGACATATGCCCATGTCCCTTGTATTGTGGCCATTTTACCTACTTTGCATGATTCATATATTTTTTATGTATGAATTTTATATTCATCATGGCCATGATAATTGTATTTAATTTTTAAACACACAATTTCAATTCCATGAGGGACCTCTGCATCTACCCTTCCTAATTGGGTGATGTGATGGACATCATGTACCATCCCCCTAGGTAGTTACCCAATTTTAATCATATTTATTATTACATACATTAATTACATATATTTTAACACCCTTTTGAAATGATAGACATGAATTACATCTTAATTGAGATACTTATGCTCAAATTATCTTACATTCTGATGTTATGTATACACACTATATTGGATTATTATGAAGTTATCATAAATACTCTAGCTAACACACATTTTGTAGAGATTTTTATTTTGAGGATAGTTGTTATAGAATTTTTAAAAATCCCATCAAAAAAGGGATCATTCATAGAGGTTTTTCATAGATATTAGGTTATTATATTACATTCATAGTACATTTTTCAACACACATGCTCAACTACAAAAAATCAGACATAGATAAACATAATGGGAAAACAAACACCTAGAAATTAGTATAGTGGCATAAAATTGAGACCAGAAGGACATTAAATCCCAAATGGGGACACTAATGCCACATGGAAATAATATCTAGGATATGGCACTATAATGCACTAGCCTCAATTTCATAACAACCCAAATTAGTTAGAATAATATAGTAGATACAGTAAATGTTTGTATAGATTTAGTTATAGGTTTATCTAGTATACTCTTTTTTTGCTCATATTCATACTAGGTTAGCTCAAATTCATATTTTTTTCTTAGATTAGGGGCATCATGCATGGCATGACCATTACCATATTTATTGTAGATAATTAAATTCAATTTATTAGAACTTAATCTAGAATACATAAGTTTAGATATCATATTTGGGGGAATGTGCATGGTGCATTGTTTTCATATGATCCTTTACTTACTAGTTGATCAGACAAAATGAAAAATTCCATGTCTTTCTATAATTTGTATACACCTGACACAATATTCTAATTTCTCACCAGTTTCATGCCTTAGTCCATCTACAGTGGTTGGCATTCCCAATTGGTCTAGAGCCACCACATATACCTAAGTGGATGTGGAGTTGATATGCATGATTAGATATACTTAGTTAAAAATTTAATATACTTTGCATAGTTCAATTTCAAATGCATATAATACAAATTGGTGAGAAATTATGGATCCATATCCTACTTGAGTTCTTGAGCCACCCACATGAGAGGGTTGGACACACTAATAGTCCAATCTAACTTATTAACATGTCATGATCCACCAAGTAGGGGTGGGAAATAATAGAGTCAAATATGGATTGAGTTATTGATCTACCCATACATGAGTATTAATCGGTCCATTAGGTCAATATAAGTTATTCACTAATTTATCACTATATACATGCACACACAAAGGTTGTCACCATGTTCACGGATTGGTTCACATACCAACTGATGTGTATTCATTCATTTCTTCATTACTTAGTTTTACTCAATTTTATTTCTTTAGTCAATATAGTCTTTTGATTTTCACATCTCTTAAGTAAGGACTAATTTATGCATGTTTTACTTGAAAGATACACATTGGATCATAATTCACATACGTAAACTCAACTTCACATACCAAGATTCAGCTTCACAAGATTCACTTCCTAGGTAAGATTAGGTATGTTTCTTTTTATTTTATCCTAGTCATTTCACTTCTATGTATTTCTAGAGTCAAGGGGAGGCAAATTTAGTCACCCAAAAGTTGTATTTGAGAGCTAAAAGTGCTACTTGAGACTACATATTCCTAGCTTAGCCCTAGACCTATCCTAGATCATATTATCACACTTATCCAACCTTCATGTAGGCCATAGGCATCTCTATTTAGTTCCAAAGAAAAATAGACAATCATTTCCAAATCCTAGTCCTTTATTCTTATTGTTTTACTAGTTGGATGCTAGAAATAAAGACATTAACACCACATGACACTATTGCCCCTAAAAATGGCATTAATTTCCTTTTCTCTAACTTTCATGAATGAATATCTTTTCAAAAATTAAAGCCTCCTAAGATTAGCCTAGATATCTTTTAGCATCTATAAAAGTAACATAATGATATAAATACATGACTTTTAACCCTCTATCCATTAGATGGAAATCATATGCAAAATACAAATTCATACATGACACAAGTTGAGCATAATTAAGGTTATCAATCTCTATTATTCCCTACTTCTACATAATACCATCTACAATATCTCTAAGATCATATTTTAAATATTTCCAATCTCACACATACTTAAGGCACTCAAGCCCACTATCATATTAGAATTAATTATAGTTTCACCTACACTTAGGTGGAGAGAAATATATCAAGCTTGATCCTTCTTTAGAGTATTGGTATATAGGCAACTCTCTTCTTAACATGGTCTTGAGGATATCCAACCTATCCTAATAATAAACAGAAATTTTTAGCTCATGCCCTATATTTATATAGAATTATGATTTTCACAATAAATTAATAATTATAGGCACAATAAATACTTATAGAATTCATGTGTGTAGGAACAAAACATAAGAATCTAGACACAGGTACACCTGGAAGCTCTAGATAGTCTTACATAGAGGACACTACCACTGATATTAGGACACTATCACCACTTTACCAATAATGATGTTAATGTCTAATTGTGATGATACCAATCGATGAGGTGTTCTAACATAGGGATCTAGTTTATGACACTCGAACTATCTTCCATCATAATTTAAAACACTCAAATCATCCATATCAAGTGTTTTATATCTAAGTCATTATTTTCACTATTTATTACTATTTTTTGAAAATTCAAAACTAGTCAATTCTATAACAAATAGAATTTTTTATTTATTGCATATTATTTCTCTAATTTAGTCTACTCAGGCTTTTATTCAAATATAGAATTTACACCATCCAAGTCTTAAAATGTTGAAATAGTTTGGTTAGGTGTGTTATTTACATGTGTACAATTTTTTAGGAATGATGGGATATCATTTTTTTTGATATTATGGTAAATGTATATCACTAGGGTTAGGAATGGCAACAACATTATTATATGCAATGGGATAAAATTGTTGGTTACTTACCTATGGCAATGCAAGATTTGGGGTCATAAAATATTAATTTTTAGGTGCCATTATACTATTATTTTAAGGATAAATAATCTTTTTTTGATTGATTTATTGAGTTAACACTTGATATAGAGGAAAAAATTGATTTATAATTATTAAATTTAAAGGAATATGACTATAAACTAGATTTTGGTGTGGGTAAATAGATCTTAGAATTGGGTTCATCAATGGAGTGTTCTAGATGAGAGCTTGATTAGTCATTAGAATTTGATGTAACCACTAGGTGTTATTAATGAGAGTAAGGAACCATTACCATATCCTTATGGTACCATTTCTTATTTAATATTGATAGATTTATTATAAGCTAAATATAAAGATACATGTGATGCCAAAGTTCTTCTAAGAATCATTGATGTTAGTAGATATAATGATCTTAGGTAACTATAAATTTTAGGACCTCCTATTTGTCTTTTAACCTTTGGTATAACTTATGTAAATGTGAATTTAAGAGGTTCATTGGTTAAGTTGTTTCCATAAGAGAAGAAGAAAAGTGATCATATATAATAGTTATATTAATAGGTAGCCTAAAGTGATTGATAAAAAAATTTCTTAGACAATTCCAATAAGTAATAGATCTTTCCATAATTTGAAGACACCTTGCATAGGTAGCCTCTCTTATGGATTAAGGAAACACGTGATAAACAACATACTTATATTGGACCTAAGTTCATATAAGAGAATCACTAAATGCCTAAATATGTTCTTTAGTAATTTGAATCCCACCATATATGTACTTCATAAAAATTTATTAGGATTATTAGATGAGTCATCAATAAGCCTTGAAACATTCATAGGATAACCACTTACACCAAGGTAATCAATATTATCCATTGGTGGGTTTTGAATATTAACAAACAAATTAACAAAAGGAACTACAATAGTTGTAGGAGAACCATTGACTGATTAGATTTGTCTATTTTTTAATCTTCCTTTATTTGTGCTAAGTTTTGTTATGTTCAGTAAGTTATAAAAACTCAAATTTAGTCCCAATTGATAATAATTATTGAGTATTCATATTTTTTTTGGTGTGACTATCTAAATACCTGAGCATAGATAAGGTTTCAAAGATGTTCAAGTTTTGATTTTTTGCTAAATTTTTTAATTTTTTATTAAAATATATTTGTGTCCCTACTTCTAGTACTAATATATTAATGGGTTATTTATCACACCAACTTAATAAATATTGTAATATCCAACCTCTCTTAAAAATATATCTAAAATTCTCTTGAAGGTCTATATCTACCAGGTCTTAAAGGATTAGATCTCACTTCGTTGGTTCATTGAAAATAGTTCAATATAAGGGGCCTTTGATGGTTTTGTAATATTTTAAAAATATTTTGGTAATTAAAATAATTAGAGAAAAATAATTTTTTTCTATTTGTTTTGTAGGTTTTGAATATATTTTGAAATGATAACATATGCATTCTTTCAACAATAAATTAATGGATCTTGTGCAATGAAAATAAACAAACTAGTATTTTCAACATTCCCATGTGAAAAAAATAGTTTTGATGAGGGTTTAAACTTGAAAATAAAATTCACCTATGCGATAAAAACATCAGCTATTAAAAAGATTTCATATAACAAGAATATGCATGATTTGTATGACCATTGATTTCATTAAATTGACATTCAATAATTCATTTAAAATAATAGAAAATATATTTAAATTAGGATAAAGCAATAATAACATATTGCATTCAAACCTTAGATCTATCAACTTATAAAAAATAACAAAAGATAAGATATAAAGATCATGTGATATTAGAGAAAATTTTGATCCACTTTATGTAAAAAAATAAGAAAATAAATCCTTGTATCATCAAACATTCACATAACAAGGTATAAATAAGGTACAAGAGTCTAAGGATAATAAAACTTGAAAGAGAAACACAAATCCACCATATTACATGCATAGGAAATGATAATTTTATTCCAAAGTATCAATTAGATTCTATAAATACACTTTATTGTCACAATAGTATAATTTTTTGAAATCTAAATGAGATTAAATTTTTATAACATAAAAATAGGGTAGTAAATGAAAGATAAATTACACTAAAATTACGTAAAAATATTGAAGACTTTAAGTGTTTGGGACCAACAAAAATCCAACCCTTGGAAAAACTCAAATGGACCAAAATATATAAAATACATAAATAAGAAATAAGTAATGCATTCAATAACCCATTATCTCAATATATGCCACACCAATTTCCCTTAATTTAATTTTCAACTTACAAAATATAAAAAACATTAAATTTTGACAAATTAAAGCTCACAAATCAAACAATCGACTTAGAGGGATAATAGTTAACTATACAGGTATAATTTATTAAATATAAATGTCCCAATATTTCCTCTATGGAGTTAGATTTGTAATGGTTAAAATGGTTCAGAAAATTGACACCCAAGGTAAAAGTTAAGGCCAAAACACTAACTTGGGCTCAAAAATGCCTTCCCAAACCCATTAAGGCTTTGGAAAATATGTAATCAAGTCATTAAATGCATTTTTAATGTTTCTAAATTATTATACCTTGTATCATAAAATTTATGATTATGTATAGAAAGTTAAAATTTGAAAACATAGACTTTATCTCATAAAATGTTCTAGTTATGTCTATGGAGCTTAGGATTTTCAATTAAGACCAAATTAACTCCAAAAGTATTGATTGCAACTAGAAAGTGACAAGTTAACCTCCAAATACCATAAATGACTAAAAAAGATAAATTAGAACCAAAATATGAGAAAATTGATCTAATATACTAGTTGGGAAATGAGGCAAGTTTGGCCAAGGAAGGTTAGATTGTGACCTGATTCAATGATATGTTAGGAATGTCATAAGTGCATTCAGAATGCATCTAACGACCAATGGTAAAATAAAAAAAATAATTGAAGGATCTTGGTCATTTAAAAAGTATATTTTTTTGTAAACTAAATTGTAACTCAAATCAAGATGGCTTAGTTGAGGGGCTCAGATATATATGTAAGTGAAACTTTAAATGGAGATTAGTAGGGCTAGAATTTGGGTAGACACTAAGTGTCATGTACAAATTCTTATTGCATAGATGTGGTCCATATAATGTAAATGGATGTGGGACTTAGTTTTCTATGAAAAATAATGTTTTAGATTAAGGTAAAAATAGGTTTTGAAGGGGCCCCAAAACCCTAAAACAAAGGAAGAAGGATTTAACAATAATGCCCTCAAGTGAGACAAACGTAACACCTACTGCTAAACAGTATCAAATACAGGTTTAAGCAGGACCTGAAACCACAAGTCAAGAACATCAAAAGATAGACCCTAGGTTTTACAGAGACCTAGAAAATCAAGTGTGTAAACAAAACAAAGACCAATAAATGGAACCAGTTATAACATCCAACTAATAGGACCAAAATAGTAAGAGCAAAAAGATCCTATTCTTCTAATTCTAGGATCATCTTCACTGCTTCCTTTCCAATCACAGTAGTGTCCTATATGGATATTTCAGCCAACGTAGCAACCTCTTGCATAGATTTATTCCTTGAGCTTTGTCTGGTACTCTTACTAGGCCCCTCCAAAGATTTTATTTCCTCATTAGCTCATTTTCTAATGTTTGCAGCAGATGCACATATGCTAGAAGTGACCTCCTCCATCTTCATTATACTTTCCTTAATGAGCCTTCTTAGGTTGTTTTCATAGTCTTTTAGTTTGATAGGAATATCCCTCATCTACATTTCTAGATTATTGATTTTATTTTGATCAGCTTCCTGATTATGTTCCATCATTTCCATTTTCTTCTTGAGGCCCATTATTTCCTTATACATCCATGAGTCTACTTGAAGGATAGCATCTGCTTTGCATTTGGCCAAATTCATAAAGGGATGCCCCCTGTCATTCTGCCATACATCACTAAAATCTTGAGTATTCTCTTTTGGATTGACTTCATCCTTTTCTATTTGAACCTCCCTTTCCATTCTTTTCTTTTCTTTAGTTTCAACAGGACTTTCATTGTGAACAAGATCATCCTTTACTTGTTATCTAGTTTCCATTGCATGATAGGTGTCTTGAACTAAATGTTATTTCTCTATTTTTGAAGTAGGATCCTCAAATAAAACATCCATTTATTTTTCACTTTCCCCTAGCACTTGCTAATTATCCTCAAGATCATAGTTTTTATGTTCTGTTCTTTCCTCTATAGTGTCCCCTTCTTTTTCATTCTCACTTTTATCTTTTCCTTCCTCATTAGAGCTAGAATCCCCACTATCCGTTCCTCTTCTTCCATACTCTCCTCCTCATAACTTTCATTGCTTTCCCACTTCATTTCCTCATCAACAATCTATTTTTTAAAGCTGGAGGATTTGGGTTTAACTTTTTCTTTCCCCTTCACTGTTTCATTCTTCTTCCTCTGTGAGTCCTTATTTTTGTCTGAATAAGGATTCAGGATAATGGCCTTATTTTTATAGAAACATTCTATTATTAGGATCAATCCCTCATGCAATATAGGATGAGACTCCTTTTTTCTATGAGCAAATAGACTTTGGAGCAGTGAGAAACACAAATAGAAAGGGAAGGAGATTCTTACTTTGTGCCTAAAATGATTAAGAAAGACAAAATGAAATTTATGGACTCTTTTGCTTCTACCATCAGGTATAAAATAATCACAGATGCAACATAAGACGTCTCTCCAGATTCCTTTTATCTACTCCAAGTTGAAAAAATCTCCACTCTTTTCCAATTATTGCTCCTCAGCATCCATCTTCAAGAATTTGCTATAAGCCTCATTAGATATACTGGTCTACTTAGAGAATTTTATACCCTCCATTGGAAGCCCTGTGACCTCCACAATGAATTCATCGGTGAGCTTCACTATGATGCCATGGAGGGTTGCCCTGTCATCGACGCAATTTTTGAAAAATGCCATTGTTATATGGGGTTTTGAACCATGCAGCCGCTCCAAATAGCTCACTACCTTTCCTCTCTAAAGGATCTTCCAAACATCTTGTTTTGCCTTCCAGTCTTTGCAACTTTTAGGTTCCTGCTTCCTTGGTTCACCTTTCATTTTTCAAGCCATACCATTTTCCAGCAACACCCAAACACTAATTATTGAGCAATGAAACCAGCTGTTATTAGCTTGTATTAAAACTCACCTATTTTTTGGCACATGCACTACCCACTTTACATTCTCATGAATATATCTATTTAATTAATATAATCCTTCCACTATGAAGCCACTCCACCAAATCATTAACTTTCTATTCCAAGCAGATCTTTCCCTCCTTTGAATGAATAGCATCATAATTAATAAGCGCTTTGAAAAATAATGTTATCTACCAAGTCAAATTGATATTTCAAATATCAACAAGTAATCAACACAAACAAGAGTGGATACAAAATAAAAAAGAGGTTTCATGACTTTGGAAAGAATAATGGTGTACTATGTAAACAATAAAAAATATGATTCCAATTTCAGTACTTGATTGTGTAGACACTATATGTATATTATATATAGCCTCAATATTATACACTTTTAAAATAAATATCATGGATGTACCTTGAGATTTTATACCTTTTCCACTATGAAAAGGATGAAATACGCCATCTCTCTATACTTATATATGATGTCTTAGTTTGAGCAATGTTATTTTGATGACTCAGATATTCTAGTTTTAACATAATTTTATAAACATGCTTATCTTCCATCTCTATAAGTTATAGACATGTACCTAATTTTATTCTTCTTAGAAACTTATATCCTAATCAAATGCTTACATCAACACACATGTCCTTACTTGATGTAAGTGACCAGTTTCCTAAGGACATCCAATTTTAAATAAAATTTATTCATATGGTTATCCTAAGTGCTTTAATTTGATATATTCTGCAAGGAGATTGGTATAAATATATTATAAATACTAATTCATTCCTCACCTAAAAATTTATTGCCTACTCATAAGGTAACTATGAAAATCACTCAATTAAGGAATCAAGTGAGGAAAGCTTCCATATTTTATCTTATTTTCATATCAATCATAGGAAAACACTTATATAGGTTTGAATTACTAAAGGAGGATTATAATATCTAGATTTTACAAGTTAAAATCTAAGCCACATTATGTACTTATTTATCACACATTGCATGATTCACACATAAGCTAACATGTAGGTGAGAACTACATAATTTGGAGGCCCTATTCAACACATTGGTTATGTAGGCATTATTCATTGATAGATGGCTATTTCAGGTAGTTAGACATTATGTGCACACTAAATTTATTTTATGGCAACCAATATAGAGATGAAGAATTAGTATTTTTATATTTGAAAAAAAGAAACAATCCATAACAAAGATTTTAATGAGCTAAAGTTAAGGAGACATGAAACCCAAAATCATACAAGTGGTTACATCCATTTTCAATAGGTAATTTGTATGGGAAACCTATGTCTAATATAAATAGAAGTTTTAATATAAATTTATTATATTAATGTAACTATCTATGGATGTAAAGGTATAATTTATAAAATTAGGTGTCTGATCTAGATTCTAGATCAAATCTACTTTTTGCTTATTCCATATCTATATCCATATTAACATCATATATAACTAAGTATATTGTTTTCATTATCATTTATGTATCTAGCATATTAATTATTTTCACTTGGAATTTCACCCCTTGAGGATATTCATATCTCTCCTCATCCAAGTGGCATAATGGAAACATCCCTTTTTGTATGGGTGACAATTTGTTGAGATGAATCTCTAGAAGGGCTAGTTCTCTTGATGCAATCTTTGAAACACTTTTTTCCTATAAAATTTTGATAAAAAGGGTAAATAATAATAATAATAATAATAATAAATATAAAATGGTGATCAACCAATATTATATTTCCTCCCACTGACTAAAATTTACCACTTAGAGTCAAACAAGACTTCTTTTACACAAAACTCACAATTCAAGTAGCATTGTCACATCAATGTTTCATAGGTTAGGTCCAAAAGGCATTTTGATGCTTAAGATGGTAATTATGTATTAATTTATATAATAAAATAATTAACCACTTATAAAACACCTATATATTTATAAAATAACATGAACAAAGACATGCAACATTTTCTCTTCAGCATATTTGGTGAATAATCAAGTATAACATGCTAGAAAAGATAATCTTCTACTAGACAAAACCAGCAAGATTGCATTAACACTAAATTTAAAAACATGTTAATAGAAAAAATCAAATTTTAATTTATTTAATAGTCATTCAATTATAAATTTAGCTACATTTTCCCCATTAACCAATGGAGGCTACTCAAGAGAGCCAAAAAAACCCATATTTATAGCCTTTGAGAGAGAAACACAGTAAAATAAGTCCAAAGGTCACATGAACATGTGTCAATATCAAAAAAGGTGTTAAATTTTCCATGATAAAGAGGAATGAGTCAAACTATTCATTGTCAGGAGGTCCAATTATCCATACAAGTCATGAAAAATATGAAAAGTGTGACAAAATTCCTTATCCCAGCTCAAAAAACTACCTTAATCATTTAAAACTATTTGAATGCCTCACCACTAAATAGGGATAGGTATGATGATGGGAATAATATGAAATTATTTTAAGAATTCAATTACATACATTGGTTTCATTTCTACTCCTTCGGAAACTATTAGAATGAAGTAATAATTGTCTATAGTCTAAAAAACTCCTTATTTCAGTCACCCCTCACATGTAGCCTAAAAAAAAAAAAAAATCCATAAAAATCTATGGGATAGATTTAAATACCATACATGGCCATAGAATACTTAGGTACACATTAAAAAGGTCCATACATAGAGTTTTCACCCTTCTCACCCTTGTGTTCAATATGCCAGTTTTTATTGGCTAGAAATAAGACAATTTTTTGAAAACTTAAAAACTTTTCCTAGGAATTAAATGACTTTGAAGTGTTTTTAAAATTCCTAAGCCTTTCCCCAAACTTTATTTCATCCTTAGATCTTCTCTAGAACCTTAAAAACATAGAAAATGGTGAGAATAACAATATTTTGCATGTAGTCTGTATAATTTTGTATAGCTCATTTACATGGGTGAGAGTCTGATTGAGTCTTATACATGTTAAAATATTCTTACTTTCCAAAATATGTCTTTATATTATGTTTCCATGTTCATTTTCCCCATCAAGTCTCTGCCAAGGGTTAGCAAGGGTTTTTAGTCAACTTCAGGTCTTAAGCTTTGTTCATAAATCTTGGACATTAAAGTGTAAAAACAATTATATAAATTGGTTTATATGGACCACATGTAACTCTTCTAAACTTCTCTATTTCCCATCAAAATCCTCTAAAGAGATGTGAACTTCATAAGTCACCCTATCGATCTTGTTTTTCCAATTTTTCATAAGGGTGAGTGGTTTTGAGCACAACGATGGCTCTCTTGATCACTTCTCTAAGCTCCAAAATCTATAACACCTATATTTTAACCTCAAAAACATTAATAAATCCTATTTATGGTCCCCTAAGAGCTAGAAATGAAGATGGACTACTATTTGGCATTAGGCCTTCTCAAAACCAAATAGGTCAACTAGGAACCTTGATGAATTTTTGGTATTAGGACTATTGTATCATAGTTTAATTGGTATATTAGTCATGTAAAAACCATATTCGAACTCACCAATACATCATATAGTCCTTCAAACACCCTACTTCATCTCCTTTCTTTGCTTGCCTATTTGGACTGTGTGCAAGGGGAAATGGGCACTTTTATGAATATAATACAACTCTATTGATTATTATAAATTTAATTACTTATATAAACCTCATTATAGGATTTTTTATGTCCCTAAGGCTTCACATCAATTCCTATGCCCATTCTACACTCATTTGGTCACTTTGCCAAGTTTTGATTTTGTTAGACTGGCTGACTTCTGAGACAAAATAGAGAGGTATTTAATTTAACCATTATGATAAATGAGTGTTCTGAGATATTTTAAAAGTCCCAATGACAATTTTTACCAAATGGTCTGGTTTTATTCCATGTTTTGGATGCTAAACCATCTCCAATTGTCTAAAAAAGGGCCCAAAAAACACTATTTTCCTACATTTTCCCTCTAAATCCAACTAAAACTCACTCTTCCAAGCCAAAACCATGTTTATATGATTCATAAAAATTATACCCATCTTTATTTCACTATTATTGATATTTTAAAATCATCTAAAATACTCTCTCCCTTATATTCTCCATGCTTACCTAGTGGACCAAGATGTTTCCTAGCCTTCTTGTACGAATTATGAGACATTTATTAAGTGAAAAAGGTATTTGAGAACTTTGGAAATGTCACTGTAATTTTATGACACATTTTTATTCATAATTTATCCTTTTATATTCACATCAACCTTCTATCTACCTCTTAGACAGTCTATGCTCTACTTACCCTCACTCTCTTGGACTTCACTGTAGATGTGTACAAGGGCTTAGGACCCTGTGTAAGCTTGTTTTATCCCTTTGAAAACAATATGACACCATAAAAATGTTTTACAGGGTTATAATTCACCATTATTACCATTATTGGACTCCCATATATCTTTCCTACACTTATAACACCAAACTAAGCTTCTTGCCTAACTAGATTAAGACCCTTTTGGGTCTGTTGTAGGTGGTTACTCTACTTCTTTGGAACTTATTTTAATTGTGGGTAGGATAATTTGAGCTGATTTTTAATTAAAAATATTTATTATTATAAATATTACCTCCATTTAGGATCCCTTAAGACATCATCTTGCATCAATTTTCCACAACACTATCTCTTTGAAGTGTCTTGCCAAACACCCAACCTATAGATCTCATTGATTCTATCAACTTAATCATGGTTCCCATGAACTATTTTATCCATTCTCTGAGGTTATACCATATTTATTTCATTTTAATTCACCTTCATTCCTCATTTTAACTCAAAACAATGTCTTTCAACTTGACTGAGACACTTTTCTTTTTAAGACCTGATTGTAGGTGAGATAGAGTATCAAAGGGGTTGATTAGGATGATTTGATGAGGAAAAAAGGTCTATTAGATTAATTTTTAAGTACCTATAACTGATATCATATAGAAATCACTTTAAATTTGAAAATAACTCATAAAACATGCATAAATCATTTGTTTCATCACACTATCTGTCTGACCCCTATAGGTGTCATTCCCATGCCCGAGGGTACCTATAGGTGGTGTACGAGATGTACAATACTTTTCCTTTATCTTATATTGATTTATTTTATTTCAATTTTCCTCATTATGATATTTTAAACATCTAATTCATTATGTTTCATTCAATATTGCTCTTTTAGGTAATAAAAGGCCATCTAATCTTACAGGCCTATAGACAACATTACAATAATTTAGTATGTTTGGAAGCAACTTTGAGGCTTTTCAAAACTATATTTTGCTAGACCTTCCACCTTAAAACTTGAAATTTTACCTATCCATTCTAAAATATATAATATTCATTTATCTATTCACTTTAAAATCCTTGGGAAACATGTCATGGAAGGTTCACAAAAAACCCCTAACCTCTATTTTGTTCTTTTAGGGATTGAAGCCCTAAAACTTAGTCATTGACCTTCAAATAGAATTCCATGCTTTATTTTTCCTTATAGGAGATTTATATGGGTCTTTCAAGTCTTTCTTGTTATATAAGTGAAAGAGGAAGTATATCATTGCCTTAGCTCTTCCATAAAACACCCCAACCTATGCTCAATCACTTGTAGAAGGTTGTTATAAGAAGCAAAATAGTGGATTGGGTGTGGACCACTATAAACCATGAGTGTAAAAATAAACTCATATGACTATATTGAACCTACAAATTCATTTCAAAAAAAATTATAAGTTATGATACATTTCCATCTCCCCTTACACTAGCATGACATCATATAGGGCCTATAAATGCATGTTTTGGGTAGAATAGGCAAGCAAAGCAAAAGAATGTGGAAAAACATGATGCACTAGCTCAAGATTATATAAATCCCATTATAAATCCTCAAACATATGATCTCCCTACTTTAGAACTTGGAACCATCTTCAAAACACCTGTTACAATATGAAGATCATTTGCCAACATGTGAAAAAGGATATATAGATGCATCAAGTGGCTATTTGGCATGGCATATGAGCATGTGGTTAAAAATACACCTCCTTTATCATAAATAATGAAATTAATTAAAATTTTAAAGTCTTGGATAAGCCACTAAACCTCCATTATCACTTCATAGCTAGGATGAGAAATCTTATACATGAGGTTTCAACTTAAATTATGGAAGGAGTTGATCATGGAGGGAAACAAGCTAGTGAACATTCCAAGAGGTGACATGGTGAAGTGAAAACATGAAATTATATGCTAACATGAGTTATAGGATTTTAAAATACCATTTACAAGATTTATGAGACACCTATAGGAGAAAATACTCAACAAATAGAAGCACTCCAATTGAAACGACACATGGTGACACCTCCTTACATCAAGACCAATTTTGCTCATCCAAACATCATGAATAATGAAACCAAGAATGTATACCAAATTATAAGGAATAAGAATTCATCTATATCAAACATCATCAATTTTTTTTTAAAAATTTGTCAAAATGGAGAGAAACCTATAGGGTGCACCAAATAACTAGTAAAAGAGCATAGTCAACTTGTTAATGATTATTCATAAAGCACAATTGATAATTTATAAATTTATTTATATGAAAATTAAGGTATTGTATTTTAAAAAAACATCCCAAAATAATCTACACTAAAACTATTTATGCTTCCCATACCAAGTAGAAACCTCAAGGTCACTTCCGTTTGTCCAAAAAAGCAAGAAATATGCATAATGGTTTTGGAAAAAATATTACTATTTTAGATCAAAAAATGATTCAATATGAGTTTTATAAGGATGATGAGACCCTCCATGATCTTCCACACATGATACACTTCCCAAAAATCTATAAAAGTGTCATTTTATCTCTTTTTCATCTAATTTCTAAAGTTTCAATTAGAGAACCTACAACCTTTTGATGTGACTGACATCTCTGACACTCCTACTAACCTCTTGAAAATTTTACACAAATTAAGACACATAGGAACCTTGGGAAGCATGCCATTTTCAATAATGACTCTTAAAGGCACATAAAATGACCCCTAATGGACAAATTGACAAATGTAACTAAGACCAAAGGTAATATGATGTCAAATGATATTAGATGACAATTAATACTTCCTATGACAATATATTAGGATCCATTAAAACATCTTAAATACAAATTTTTTCCTAGAGGTGCCCCAATTTGACCAAAAAGTCAAATTTGGTCAACAATTATACTTTCTATTTTTAGCATATCTCAACATAATAAATTCATCATATGTTCTATCTAAGTTTTAAAATTAATTAAGCTACTTTAGTGATATTTATCAGCCTTTTTTACTAGGATATCTATATCCCATTTAACCCTAGATGTACTAAATATATATTTTAGGGTTAAACATTACATGAAATCTATTCATGTCAATGTCAATGAAAATATGATTCCTAGGGTTTCAATTTGTTTTTCAAATTTTGGAATTTTCATTCATAAGTTGTAAAATAGTAATAATAAAACTTATTTTAAATAGAGGATAATGAAGCATTGATCACTCATATAAAAAATAATAAGGGATTAATGTATGCATTCTAATATGTTACAAGAGTTCAAATTAGTAAGCATGATAAGGATAAGGCTTCCTCACTTAGTGATGGTGAGTATTTAGAGGGTACTACAATTGATTCCATACCAATAAATATCCATACATATAGTGGATTAATGTATTATGTATTACAACCTTTGTTTCTATAGAGTATTATTAGTACATTTACCATGAGGTTAAGTAATTCTTCAACTCAAATATCAGTTTCACTACCTATTACTACTCAAACCATCTTTAATTTTCCTTTGATGACTAATTAACTTTAAAATCTAAATCCCATTGGGTATAGAATGTATATTAAACATTTGAATTTATAAATACATTCAAGGACAAGGTCATAAATATTTAATGAAAGGATTTAAAGTCTCATCATGCTATTGATTCACTATATGTGTTGCATAATCCTTTTGCATCTAACATATCTTTGTACCCCTTACCAACTAGTTTTGTTACACTGACGTTTAGATTTTATGATGGAAAGGGATATAATTAATAAAATATTCAATTCTTGTATTTGACATGCCTTGATTATGCCTCAAATGATAAAATTTTAAATATATTACTTCTAATGAGCCTCAAGGATTATGCTTTGAGGGGGTTCTATGATTTACCAACTCGATCAACAATTGCATTCAAACCACTTGCAGATCAACTTTTTTTCATACTTATATATTAACATTACTTAAAAAAATTCTTATTCCCAAATTGTAAAGCTCAAATATAAAACCAATGAACCTATTAATGAGTATGTCTTAAGTTATAAGATGGTGTTAGTTAGAATAACCAATCTGATGGTAGATATAGAGTTTCAAGACATCTTTAAACAAAGTTGAATTGCTCTTTTACATGAGTCCACCGTATTAAAAAATTTAAAACATTTTTATTAATTATTCCACCTTTTTTAGGACCATTAAATGAAACTTATCACATTAAAAAAACACAAGTATGGAGCAAACACACTAACTACATATACATTGAATATAAATTTTACTATCAAACCAAGTTATAATGTCAAACCTCCTAGGCCTAAAAAGGAAATAACTACTATGATTAATATGCTATCAAAATAAACTAATCATCTTGTATTATCTAATGCACTAAGGATATAATTTATATGATTACATATCTTGATTCATTACTCCCATGGGTTGTAGAGTCTCACCTTCTATCTCTCCCTCATCCTATAGAGGCTGATATGAGTAGACATGTACACAAAACATATGATTTGAATGTTTATTATGAATATCACCAATGGCTTGGGCATTATATAAATATTTTTTTATCTTAAATAATAATATCCATGACCTCATCGATGATGAAAAGATTACATTTTATGATCCTTGAAAAGAATTAGGTTCACAACTATGTGATCACCAAAAATATAAAATTATTTAAAAATCCTTTCCAAGACCATTCTAAGAAGGATGCAAAAGTGCAAATGGTATATAATGCACATCCTCCTCTATCTCATTATTAACACCCATTATATGGGTTTATTGGTACTTATATGTGTTACAAACCTCCTATGGCTTGGACACACTCTATTACTTTCGATGATAGTGATATTGTGGATAATGCTTCGAATACTCATTCTTTATTCATTCGATCATACCTTAAAAACCAACCTATACATAATATTATGATTAGAAATGGTGCAATAAATAAATTTTATACCATGTAATTACTTACACATTTGGGATATACAAGAATGATTTGAATACTTTGATTAGATCAGTTAGATCATTTGATGGGACCTCAACACAAGTTCTTGGTGAGATTGACTTACCCTTATAGGTAAGTCCCACATATATGGTTACTAATTTATAATTTGTACTTCCATGGGTACTTATGATATGTTATTATGTTGACCTTTGATACATAAACTTTGATCAATACTATTTATAGTGCATGGGTGTGTTAAATACATTCATGGAATTTTGGTAATTATAGTTTCTGGAGTTCCATATGAGCATCCTCTTGAACAATAGAAAATTTTACCTAGGTACTTAATTATCAAACCTACTAATGTTAATATTACATAAAAAAGTAAGTAATAGGTAATACCCTTTATGAGGTGACCAATACTTGAGTGACCATTGCATCATAGATCCATAGTGGGTTCCAATAAATCTTCACATACTACACACCATATTCAAATACCCAAAAAACCTACACATTTTCCTATTAATTTTATTCGAAAGAAACTATAGAGCACTAAATGATGGGTTTCATAAAATTCTACTACTATTATTTATTCACTTCAATAAATTACTGTTATAAAAATGTAGATCATAATATATTCAACAGTGACAAATATTACACCTATACATGATCTTGGAAGTACCACCAATTTATTGCACTAGATTCCTAGTGGGGAGATACTTGTGAGAATCCATTGAATGAGATCATAGGATAGTATTTTTCTTTAACATATTACAATAATACCAAAAAAAATTAAAAAATCAAAAATCCATTTTTCTCCATATTTGCATGTTCTATTAGCTTCTTTGTATCTATGTTGTTAGTTACATGTTAGTGAGTAACATATCATTTATTTATTTATATAGGTCCTTCATACATATTTCGAATGCGGTACATGCATACACAAATACATGACCTACGCACTTGTGAATTTTGGGAATTCACTCTATTGATTTCATGTGGACATTGGGGGAATCCGCTTCTATAATCATGATACATCTAGTTTATATCATTCTAATAATCATCATTATAACATTATCATGTTTGAACATATGTACTTACACATGCCTTTATCCATGTTCATATCTTTTGTGTTTTAATCAATATGATATGTACTAACATTTTTTTTCTAACACATGTGATCCATAAACTAGTATAATATGATTATGTTTATTGCTTGTAATTTAATTCATGCACTTCCTTTAGTGTATTGCCTTTCTATTGTCTTGATTATTTAAGCATTTGCATATGCTCCATTGTTGGTGTCCCATGTGCCTTTATTTTTATATTTAACATTTTTTTTATATGTTGAAATTTAAGTATATCCTTATTTATTTTTTGGTAATTTTAATTGGTCATGTCCCTTTTATTGTTTATAATTCAAACATACCCCTTACTTGAGTCTCCTTAGACCATTACCTTTTGATTTGATTTTGAGTGCTCTTGTGTGTGTTCTTGCTTTCTTGTTGAGCTTGTAAATTTAATCTTTTAAAATTTGCATGATTTATATCATTCATATTAGGACTTGGTGTGATCAAATTATTCATGCTTCAATAATATATCTACTTATACATGTTTATTCTATATGCTACTTGTTTCATACACAAACTATATAGTTATATTATCCTTTTGAGGTAAGGTGACTACTAGTTACTACTTCACCTCACCTAAAAGGGGGGAATATTAGTAGGGGGAATGCCATATAGGCATGGATTCTAAAATGGGTCACCATATTTGGATAAACAATGGGGGCATGTTTTGGAAACATGTTCTCTACATATACACTAATATTCAACATACCTAGATTACATTGTGGGCATGTTTTAGAAACATGTCATCAATATTTGCACTTATATCTATTTTAAAATTTATCCATAAATAGTGGGAGAATGTAATGATAATCATGTCATCAACACTTTTATATTTTATAAATTAGCCAAATTTAGAGTTATATGATTTGGATACACATTTATGGCAAAATTCTACAAATTGGAGACATTGTTATGCACAGTTTTATAATGAGACATATCTAAGGTGCATATGATATGAAAAGAGAACCTAAAATTTTGAAAAATAAAATTATATTTCATATTTAAAACACTTATATAAGCTATCATCACCCACCAAGTTGGACTTTTATGGACTATGTTGAGCCAATATACTATAGTAGTTAGTTTTTTCACTTTTAGTATGGTTGAGGTGATTAAATCATTCAATATTAAAAATTTTATAGCTTTGAATTTATTACATAATATAGTCTCACCAAATTTACAGTATGATTTGACATGGTTCACTTACACTCAATAGTTTATAAGTATGAATGGGTTGCATGGTTGAGTTAATTTCAACTACCAGGTGGTAAGTCACCTTTTCTCCAAAGTTGGGGGCATGTGTCCTCTAACTTCTCTCTCTCTCTCTCTCTCTCTCTCTCTCTCTCTCTCTCTCTCTCTCTCTCTCTCTCTCTCTCTCTCTCTCTCTCTCTCTCTCTCACATAGCTTCATGACCATAATTATTTACAACACTCTTTATTCTTCCTTAATAGTGGATACATGAGGTGAAATTTAATAAGTAGGTAGTCATATGTTTATGGATGATGGGATATATGAAATTGAGAATGTAGTGGAATGATAAGCTTATAACTATGGTTAAATGGAAGTGATAAGGACTAAGAAAGTGAAGCAAAACATTTGGAGTGAAAAGACTCCTAAATATAATTATAAGATTGTCTTGAAAGGTCTAAAGTGAACATAAGTATATGCTTCAAAATCATATAATATTTTTAAGGTCTTTATACTAGTATACATTACTAAAATTGAAACCTATGAATCATCAAAATACCTTAACAAATGCTATGTTTCCCTAACCTTTGCTAAAGTGGGACTATGAGAATGTTTGGGGATAAATTAGGGTGTTTGAGAGGGATTGACCTTGAGGAAAATTTATGTTACTTGAATTAAGTAAATATGACATGAAATAAACTATTGGTGTGGGTTTTATACACACCACAATCATAACGAATTATAATCTAATGTTTTAAGATCTCAATGGAGGTAAACTCCACTCTATGGCATGATTTGCATGTATGAAGTTCATTTCAAAATATTGATT
Source organism: Torreya grandis (assembly GCA_037957365.1). NCBI lineage: Eukaryota > Viridiplantae > Streptophyta > Pinopsida > Cupressales > Taxaceae > Torreya > Torreya grandis. The sequence continues at coordinate 63,141 of JARHVA010002275.1, forward strand.
GATTAATAGGTAGGGCATGCATGTTTTTGACCAGGCTTTTGGATGGACGTGCATTTCCTAATAGGGTTAATGAGTCTTTACATGAGTTGGATGGGTGGCTGGTTGATAATCTAGAGTGGGTAGATCTCAAAAATTAACTTAAGAAAGGATGGAAGGGTAAGGCATAAATAAATCTTCTATGGTTTTCAAGAACTACTCTCTTGGCTAGTTTCTAAAGGGACAAACTATCTCATAACCTATGCTTATTACTAGTAGTAATTTCACACACGTAGTTAGAAGCTAAGAAGTACAAGGAAATAAAGATGCATTAAATTCACATGCCTTAAACAAAGGTTTCTCTTTTCTGGATAGCTATTTCACACTCTTAATCAAAATATTATGGCTTGGTATAGTGAAATATTTGAGGTAGATATTGCACACACATAAAAAAATACATCCAAGAAAGCACACATACACAATCATGATTATGAATCGATTTGAACTTGACTGTCCTAACCAATATGTTTACCAATATGTTAGTAGCTATTACAAAACTACATATTAGTATGTCAATCAAAATAATCAACCAATGAAATTAATAGCTGATTACATAAAAATTCAAAAGAAAACACATAAACACATTCAACAATGATAAAAATTGGTGTTGCTCCTGTATTCAAAAATTCTCTAACAAAAATCCAAGTTGTATTAAAATTGTTTATATATACTTGGGTAAGGGGTCACCTCATCCTCCAAGTTCATACAAGGTCACTACATGTGATAGTTAGAACATGTAGTTCTAACTATGGTTTAAAACTATATAAGAGTATTCTTATAATTATCCATTTAATTTAACTTTTGACAAAGCTATGAAACATGTACATGTGTAAAGATATAGAGGTAATTTTTAATAATTATATCTTGAACTATATGAAAACTTAGAATATGCATCATTTACCAAAAATACATATGCCTATTTTTATAGTTTATGAAACAAGCTATTTGTTCTTTCAGATTAGCCACCTTCAAATGGAACTCTGACATGTGCATAGAGGATCAAAATCATTTTACAAACATTTTAAAACTAGTGGCACTATTGTTATCCATGACTAATTTTAACTATGCATTGCATGCTCGCTTGTGCTTTTTATATAATCTAAACCTTTACTTTTGTATTTACCATTTAAATTAAGACATACATGTTCATTCTCCTAGTCTTAACTATTAATCCCAATGCTTGTCAATAAATATTGTAAAGTCCAAATATATTTGTGTTGTATCTATTTATAGATTTTGAAATGTGATACATGTCAACACTTGATTGAGTCTATGATATTTGAAAATTCTACCTAGGACTCACACTGTTGATCTTTTTCATGATGGAATGTGAGCATGCTACTTGGTATCTCTGTAGGGCCTCTATGTGTTTTGAACATTTTTATGCCACATAGTGTCTCTTTACTAATTTTGGGACCTTTGAAAAGTCCATGTTGATCTCATACCATCAATCTATTTATACTAGTTTAAAATGGTTTATTGAATCTATGCAATGGGCTCCCTCCTTCTTGTGAGTCATTAGATTTATGTACTAGGCTCCCATGATGGTGACAATTGTCACTCTCATGGAGCATGGACATTTCAACTTGCCCTCACATCATTCAATCAAATGGGCTCAAATAGACATGTGTTATAGGATTTTGATTTAAATCCAAATGGATACTTTATGGGATTAAATTTGGCATTCATGTGACCATCATCTGACATCTTCATGAGAGTCAAATGACATATGCATATCAAATTTAGTTACATAAATTCACCATTGTTGAGGTTAATTTTTTATGTTTGTATAACCATCAACTGAAATCCTTATAATCATCAAATGATGTCTACACATCTGTCAAATTTAATCTTGAAACTTTAACACATTATCAATGTTAAATTTGACATTCAGATGACCATCAAATTACATCCTCATGATCATTGATGACATCTGCATGACTTTCAAATTTAATCCCATGAACTTGACATGTATCATTTCTTCGAGACTCCCTACTCATGTAAACCTGAGCAAACATGACTTAGCATAATACTTTTGAAAAATATGTATAAAGGACCCTAAATGAAATTTATAACTTAAGGTCTTAGTCTTGGTAAAATATGATTTGGGCCTACAATAAAATATTAAATTAATCTAAAAAATACTCTCTAAGCTAAGGTACCACTTGACAATCTGGTATTAGTTTTAGGGAAATTATTGCAAGAGAATTATCATAGGATTTTTGTGGGGGAATTGTTTTAGACAAAATCTCCACAATAATTCTTTCAAAGGATCATTTCTTTAAAAAGAAATGTCCAAAATAATTTCTTGAAGGGGTGTTCTTAAAAAGGTTGAAAGGCAAGATGTTTAGACAAAATGTTTAAAAGAAGGGATCAAAGGATGAAATATCTCAGACAAAATGTCTAAAAGAATTGGAAGAAGGATAAATCCTTGAGACAAAAGTCCTAAAGGGTAAGTCTTATGGGGAAATAATATAAGATAAAAGTCTTGAAGGGCAAGTGGCCACTTCAAAATATGCCAAAAGGTCAATTTAAAAATGTCAAAAGGGTAGGTTTAGGAAGCCCAAAGGGCATGTGCCCTTTAAGGGGAATTGTTTTGGGACTTTTGTCTCAAAAAAAATGTTTGAAACATAAAACCCAAAATAAATCATGAAGGGCAAGAAAATATCAAGACAAAAGTCCTGAAGGGAATGGTCAAAGGGGTCAAAGGGTCTACTTCATACTAAAAATTCCCAAAGGGTCTACTTCATATGGTACATTTTGAGGGAAAGGGTCCTTAAAAAGTCTTGAAGGATAACCATAAAAGACTCAAAGGGAAATTTCAAAAGGCTGAGGGGTATCTTCAGAAAGTGTAAAGGGCATGTGTCCTTGACAAATATTTTGAAGGGTAAGTTGGAGGAAAAAGGTCATTTGAAAAAGCCCTGAAGGAATTCCATAGTTGGAATTATTTAAGATAAAATGTCTAAAAAAATTCTTCTAAAGGGTTATTTATCTCAAACAAAATGTTTGGCTCAGAGAAAGTATCTGAGACAAAATGTCTAAAGGAAAGGCGGCTCAAAAGGCAAGGGTGTGAGACAAAAGTCCTAAAGGAAATGTGTTGAGGCACCAAAGGGAAATTACAAAAGTCTTGAAGAAATTATTTTGGGAAAAAAGGCCATAAGAATAAGTCCAAAGGACACATTGGACAAATCCCAAAGGGTAGGTTCTCAAGGAAAAAAGGGTACATTCAAAATGTTGAAGGGCAATTCCAAAATAAAAATTTTAAGGGTATAGTTTGTAGGGCATTCATCCATGATAAAATTCCTAAAGGATCTTCTTCATAAAGGTTGAAGGTAAATATCAAAAGGTCGAAGGGTAAGTTTCACAAAGTTTGAAGGGTAGGTTTAAAGGGGCCAAAGGGAAATTCTATGAAGAAAAGTGTATCATCAATATTATCCACAAGAATAAGTCTGATTCAAATAAATTTTTTTGACAAAATTATTGTGGGGAAAATGTTGTGAAGATCAAATTATATTAGACAAAATTTCCAAGACACAACAAACCCAAAGACCAATTCATGCAGAATAAAAGTTTTGAAGAGAAAATACCAAAAACATAAGTCCAAAGACACAAATTACATAAGATTCGAAAGAATAAGTCCCAAGAAATGTTAGTCCATGAAAAAATAATATCAATGACATCTTCCCAAAGTATAAAATGCCAAATCATGATCTTTCCTAGAATTTTCAAAAACACATAGAAGGGGCTCAAAATCAAGACAATAATCTGAAAAAAGTGGGTCCCCATTTCCTTATGGAAAAAGGGTGGTGTTGTGTTAAAAAAATGGTGACTTAAAAGGGGAATACTCATGAGTATTCAAGGTCCTAGAAATCTGGTATGCAATCCTAAATCAATCATAAAGTGTACCATAGAAGAATACTTAAATTAGAAACATGAAAGAGACTCCTAAGTTAATTCACACAACATACATACCTTATATTTTCTTAGATATATATGTGTCAAAATGTGTATTTTATTTAAGCCATATTGTGTTGAGTTTTTGAAAGGATTTAATGGGGATATAGGTTTCATTATAGTATTTATTAAATCTCAAAAATAAGGAAAGATTAGGCATTTCTCTGTTATAATCTAGGTGTCCACAACACTAATAGAGATACCTTCTGATCCTTCTCTTCTCATTCGATAATTTTATTTTGATCATGATGCATGGTACATTGAAATTTTTTCATCATGTGAGACTTTTTATTTTATTTATATTTTCTTTTCATCTTTTCAATCCATTAGTTATTTTTTCCTTTTATTCTTCTTTCACTCTTATTTTATTCTTGAATGGAAAATGGAGCATTTGGAACCCTAGTGAGTTGGTGTAGTTATAAAAAAAATAATTAATAAAATGTCCATACCAACCACATCCATTTATATAATTATCATTTCTAATAAGTATTCAATGTGATAAGTGCATTTGATCCATTAAAACATTAAAACTTTCTAAATTTGTATGAAGTACTCTAAGAGAAACTTCCATACACACGTAGTAAAAGTATATAACTGTGACATCATTCAGAATAATCCATGACTACCTTCCTTAATTCTAAAGACTCAAAATTCACAAATACACCTAATCTATAAATTAGTCCTAAAGTATCAAGATTTTAATTTTACCCTTTTCACAAGTAATAAGTTCAATTGGTTTGTATTTTAACTTGGTTATAATAAGAGCAAACACAATTCCAATTGTTAGAGAAATCAAAGAATAACTAATATAATAAATCACTAAAATATAAACTAAGAAATATTGAAAATCTAATCTAAAAAATAGGAAATCGAATCTATGAAAGCAAAACACTAAAAGCAATAATGATTAATCTAGAAAGAAGGAAAATAGTCTACAAAAGTAAGAAATATAATCTAAGAAAGCAAGGAACTATTCTAATAAAGATGGAAATATAATCTAACCCTACATCTACATCCATCTATCCCTTGTTACTCAAGAACATTAGATAACAATATACCCTTGAAGTAGTGCTTTAGGAATGTCCATTGACTAGATATGTAATCTCATTACCTTAGAGGTCCTTTAGACATAATGTATTATTGCCCATGATATTTGAAATCTAATATAGTATAATCCATAGTGGGTAAACATGTCATGTTATCCTTTCTTCACATGGGATATATCCCAAATTAGCACTAGATCTAAAATCCTAAATGAGTTGAGTTTTGCTCTCTTGTCAAACCACCTCTTAACCACATCCTGGTGTTTGTTGAATGTTTGTTAGGATTCAATGCTTGAATCTTCCATTTCTATTATGTTTAGCAACTTTGAATCTTATTTATTACTTAGTTCTATGTAGTCCTACATAAACTGATAAGTGGTTAACTTTAAAATAATTGGGAACATAGGCTTGCATTTATATACCAATAGGTAATGTGAAGATTATAGGGTAGGCTTATGTCTAGTCTAATCTACCCAAAGAGCATAATTTAATAAATGGTGCCAGTCCTTACACTTGTCTCTAGTTGACTTCATAATTACATATATTAGATTTTTGTTCATTGATTCTGCCAATCCATTTCCCTTAGGGTAATGGTCAGAATATAACTTGATGATGATATGGTTACCATGTGTCCACTCAATAAATTGTGTTAATATGAAATCTGGTCCATTGTCATAAACCAAAGAAATAAGCATGCCAAATTTGGTTGTTATGTGTTCCTCCAAAAATAAAATCATGTCTTATGCTCTACAATTCTTTGTGGTTTTCCATCTAGTATAATAATCTATATTAGTAAGCAAAAACTTATGGCATGCTAAGGAATTTGGGTTGATGACACCAATGAAGTATAAACCCCATTGAGAAAATGGTCATCCTTTGATAATTGGCTTCAAAGGCAATGTTGCATGAATTTCTCTTTTGGATAAATCTTAACATTCATGGCATGTTCTCACATTAGTGTGAGCATATTTGAAAACTATTGATTAGTAGTAACCCATTATTAAGATATTATGGGCTGTGGTATTCCCAAAAGGATGACCACTACCTATCTTTTGATGAAAATTATCTAAGATTTCTTAGCTTCTTCTATAGATACACACCTGACATAAATAAATTCATAATTTATTCTATAGAGGACTTCCTTCTTAATCATGTAATGAGTAGATTTGAGACTCAATGCAATTTTCATCTCTCTATTGAGCTTGTGGGGCCAAATTTATATAAGTAAATATTATATTATGCCATTATACCATTCTCCTTTAGAAACTTAAGATTCACATACCTCTTCAACTATGATGTGTAGATCTAGTTCAGTCATCAACTGAATAATGCCTTACCCTCAAATAGTCTTTGCAATCTTAATCTCTATGTCAAATTCTTGTAACTTGGCCATCCATTTGCCTTCTTATTCTCATAGCTCATTCTATGATAGGATGATCTTGACAATAAGATCATGCATGATGGTAATGACTTTATTCCTCAAGATGTAGTGCTAAAACTTATTTACTACTTTAACAAGGGCAATAATTTATTGGTTGATCATAAAATACTAGAGATTTTCATGTTTCAGGTTCATGATCATAAAAATGATTGGATGTTTAGTCTTTTCCTTATTCAACATGATGAAAAAAATAATTTAATACTCTGAAGTAAATGAGTATAGGTATAAACCTTTATTATAATCTATACTGATCAACATTAGAGCCTATGATATTACATCTTTAATGTCCTATAATGAATTTCAGGCTTCATCTTCCACTCTATTTTGGCCTCCTACTTGAGCATGGTGTTTAGGGGTCTAATTATCTCTACAAATATTAAGATGAAATTCCTTATGAAGTTAATCTTTCCAAATAATGATTTGAGCTCTTTCTTGTTATTTAGTGTTTGAATTTTTGAAATCTCATAAATTCTATATTGAGTAATGGTGATCCCATCCTTGGTGATGATGTGCCCCAAAATCTTACATTTAGTCACTCTAAATATTCTATTTTTTGACTTCAATGAAATATAAAATCTTCTAAATCTCTCAAATATGGAATGTAGGTGACTTATATGGTCCTTCTTATCCTTTGAAAATACCATAAGATCATCCATATCGATGATTATGCATTTTCCTATCAATCATTTGAAATCATGATCCATGGTGAGTTGAAAGGTATCTCCTAAATTTATTAGGACAAATCACATCATCTTATATGCATAAGTTCCCAACTTCATGTTAAACATCATCTTCATTATGTCCTTACATTATACTAGTACTTGATTGTAGCCTGAAAATCCATCTAGGAAGGACATCATTTTAGAACCACTTACTATTTGTTTCACTTCATCAAGAGAAGGCTAAGGATAATTGTTTCTTTTAAAATCCTTATTTATATTTATAAAGTCCACACATAATATGATCTCACCATTATTCTTTCTTATTAGGACCAAATTGGCCACCCAAGTAGAATTTCAAACTAGGAAGATGACTTTTTCCTTTAAAAGCTTCTCCACTTCTCTCTAAATGAGAGGATCTATAATAGGATTGACTATTATTTGTCTATATCTAAATGGTTTACAATTTTTATTTGAGGTAATTGTATTACTGATGACTTGAGGGTCATAAAGCTTCATATCTTCATATGTCCAAGTAATGATGTCCCTATATCAAGAAATGAAAACCTTCACTCACTATGTCTCTTATAGGGTGAAGTTGAGACTAATATTCACATAACATGGGTTGTGCTCATATCCTATATTTTCATTTATGATGTATGATTCATTGACATTTGGTTTTCTTAGGAACTGTGCCTAAGTATCTAGGTTAAATGTTCTTTCTAAGGAGACCAATCTGACCAGAATTCAATTCTTTTTGAGCTAAAGAATGCCATGTTTGTCTAATTCCTCTTGGTAGAGGTGATTAATAACCTTGTCATCAATAATTTGGGATTCAAATTCCTCTAAATTGGTTTAAAAATTGGATAATCTATTGGTCATTATCAAAGGCTTATAAATTTTCTATGTTATCTGAAATGGAGGGACATGGTACGAATTTAATAGAGAACTTATTTAACTTAGATTCTTGTAGTGGCTCTAGATTAGCAGAAACAACATCTAATTAATTAGTGGTCTAATTTTTCTCTCTAAGAAGTGATAAGATTTTGAAAGCTTCAAATATTTAAATTAGGTCCCATCCTTTATGCATGTATCTCTTCAAATAAGACACCTTACATTAGTGCTTATTTATGATTTGATAAACTACTAACTATAAGTCACCAAATATTAATATCTGCTTCACATTATTATTGAGTGCAAACTATAATCCTAGAATTAGAGCCTCATACTCAACTTTGTTTTTGGTGCATGGAAATTTTAACCTATATACCACCAATAATTTCTTACCTTATGGATTAATTAGTTTAATTCCCACACCTGATCCTTACTTAGATCTAGTGCCATCAATGTGTAGATTCCATAGCTTATTATAAACCTCATGTTTTGGATTTTTTACTTTATTTTGAGTGGTAAAATTATAAATACCCAGGCTAAAAGACTCATAACTTACCTCTTCATTCTTAATGTTATACTCCATAATGGGGTATTTCATTCTCAACTCTCTATCAATTTTGATTTGATTTGAAACTCCTATCCATGGGATCTAATTATGAGAAAAGTCTATAGAGAGATATCCGTTAATCATTTTGAACCAATCCCTTTTCATTAGTAGACTATATCATTCAGGTATGTCCACCACTAAAATATCAATGGTCATTCAAACTTTTGGCTCAGATGCTACTTGAATACACACATTATATAATTATCCAACTATTGGGGCCATTATCTTATATAGTTAATAACCCATCCTCTTTAAATGTCTTGGCATCAAACCAAGCTTTTGACATATGGATGTAGGCATGATAGTTGCAAATTCTCTAGAATCAACTAAATAGTTATGAATGTTCTTATTGAATGCCCAGATAGTTAGTAGGAAGGGAGGAACTTCTAGCTTAATTTTGTAGATGGCGTTAGTGTTAGATGATTTCACTCTATCTATATCTTATTTTTATTTTTTGATAAGCACCTAGCTCCTTTTTCTTAGTGATCTATATTAACTCATGAAGAGTTATATTTTCATTGATCTTATTCATATCCTCAACAATATTATATCTTCCTTTACTTGGTTCTTCCTTGCTCTATTATTCATCATTCTTCTTTGGAGGGGGTGGATTATTATCTACTTTAGGATTAGGAGGAATCACCATGGTGTTTGAAGGAGTCAATGTTGTGAGTGGTTGCTTATTCCTTATATTGTATGCACCTCTCTGGAACTACTAGGAAGTGTGACCTTCATCCATGTTGTCTTTGAGATCATTGTCATATTCACCTATAAAATGAAAATCATGGGTTTCATACAAAATAGTAGTGCTTTAAGAGATAGGATCTAGATGATGATCAAGTGGATTATGCATATGATCTTCTATAACCACCTCTCTCTAAAAGATTCTGAATGCTACACAAAATTCAACATAGTTGAGCTTACCATGCTCAGAAGTATTATGAATTCTACACCAATTGGGAAGATCCATATCTATTATATTCATCTCTAGAATCTTGTTAGGCTATTCAAGCCTACTAAATGGTCTATTGTATCTTTTGGATCTAGTATTCTAATTGTTGGTTGGGCCATTTAAATTCCCCATCTTCCTTTGCATATTCATAAAATCACTACTCAACTTTTGAACCATCTTCTAAATAGAATATAACTCTATTTTTGTGGAATCCATACATTGTAAAATATTAGTGGGGAGTGTAACCACTTTCTAGCTCTATTGATAACTATTTCCCATCACATGATTGTTCAAGTAGCCAAAATTTGGTTATGTCATCTATGTCAATGGAGAAAACATATATAATCAATTCTAATTAAATGTTGGGACATTTTACCTTGTATGTAAAACTAGATTTAGTGTTGAAAAACTCTTATTGACATTAGGTAGTCTAGAAATCAAAGGATTAAGCTTCCTATCTATGGTGATAGCTTCATTAAATGATAATGTCAAAGTGTTAACCATAATTTCTCTTCTCAAGAACATAATAGTGATAGGGTATAGGGAATTCTTGTATATTTCCAATGTTAATTCCACCTTTATATTGCACCTCATGGTCAACCACTTATACATCTTCTACCATCTTGCACTGAAAGCATGGATGGGCTGATTAGGTTCCCTCTTCATGGTAGTGAAGTGATGGTACACCAAACTAAGATTGGTGACCTATCCAAGCTATAAAAGAAAATCTACTTGACATTCATCTGATGAAGTGATGGAATTCTCTCCATTAGATTTTAATACCAATCATAAAAAACATATATCAAAGTAAAAGGGACTAATCTACATGCAACATCCTCATCAACGACATTTATTAATCTTAAAGTAACTTTAAATAAATTGATTTTTTTCTCTATTGTCCTTGCTCTTGAAGGAGAAAATGATGGTAAGTACTTTTTGGGATTCGAAGGAAAATTATACATGGCTCTTTGGATGGTAATATTAGATCCAAATAACTAGGGTTGTTGATGAACCATTGGTTGATTAAAAGATAAAGGAATCATTACAAGTAAGTGGTTACCTACTAGAGGGGGATTATTTTAAACTATGGCTATTGGCACAGTTCTAGGTCTCTTATGATTTGTCAAGGGTGAGACTAATAAAACAACTTATGAATTTGATTTGGTAACTCTTCTAGGTGACTCCAGTGCAACTCTATGTAAAGGAAAACTACTACTATCAGACATGCTAGCCCTCTTTCTAGTTCTAGTTAACTATTGGTGTAGGTTTTATGAACACCATAGCCATAATGAGGTAGCCTCTAACATTTTATGATCTCAATAGAGGTAAAATACACTCTAGGTCATGAGCTATAGGTATGTGATTTATTTCAACCTATTGATGTAATAAAGGGTAGGCATGTAGGTTATTGACAAGGTTTTTGGATGGAGGTGTGGTTCTTAATAGGGGTAGTGAATCTCTACATGAGTTGGATGGGTGGATTGTTGCTAATATAGAGTGGGTAGATCTCAAAAATAAAATCAAAAAATGATGTAAAGGTAAGGCAAAAAATAAAATTTCAATGGTTTTTAGGAAATAATCTCCTAGATGGTTTGTAAAAGGATAAGTGCTCTTAAAATCTATGCCTGTTGGTGGTAGTAATTTCACACACACAATTAGACATAACTAATAAGTCTAAGGAAATAAAGATGTAAGAAATTCACAAGCCTCAAACAAAGGTTTCTCCTTTTAGGTTAGCTATTACACACCATTAATTAAGAGATTATGTATTTTGATAGTGATGTATCTGAGCCAACTATTTAATACATAGAAAACTACATCCAATAATGAACTCGTACATAATCAAAATTATGAATCAATTTAAACTTGAATATCCTAACCAATATGTTTAACAATATTTTATTAGTTGTTTTAGACCTATAAGTTAGTATATCAATCAAAATAATCAATAATATATTCAAAAAATTTGCATACTAAAGATTATTGAAACATACAAATAATGAAAGTAACAACTGATTACATAGAACTTGGAAAGAAAATACATAAACATAGTCATTGATGATCAAAACTAATTTTTCTCCTGTATTCAAAAATTCTTTGACAAAAATCCAAGTTGCATCACAATTATTTATATAAACTTCTGTAAGGGGTCTCCTCATCCTCCAAGTTCATGCATGATCATTGCATGTGATATTTAAAAAATGTAATTCTGACTGTGGTCTAAAACCATATAAGAGTCTTGTTAAAGTTATACATTTAATTTATCCTTTGATAAATCTATGCAACATGTGCATGTGTAGAAAGATAGAGGACATTTTTAACAATTATATCTCTAACTATATGCCAACTTATAATATTCACCATTTAACAAAAATGTGCATGCCTTTTTTTATAGGTTGTGAGAATAACCTATCTAATCTTTTAGATTATCCACCTTCAAATGGAGCTTTGACATGTGTATGGAGTACTAAAATCACTTTACCAATGTTCTATAAATAGTGGCACTATTACTATCCATGACTAATCTAAATTGTGCATTTCATACTCACTTGTACCTTTTATAGAACCTATATCTTTACTTTTGTACTCATCATTTAGATTCAGACATACGTTTTCATACTCTTAGTATTAATTATGAGTCCCAATATTTTTCAATAAATATATTAGAGTCCAAAGATATTTCTATTTTATCTATTACTAAATTTTGAAATGTGACATGTGTAAATACCTAATTGAGTCTAGGATATTTGAAAAGTCCACTTAGGACTCATACAATTGATATTTTTCATAATGGAATGGGAGTATGACACTTGGCACCTTCATGGGGCCACTGTGTGTTTTGAATGTTCTTATGCCACCTAGAATATCATTATTGGTTCTAAGACCTTTGAAAATTCCATGTTGATCTTGCACCATCCATCTATTTGTACTAGTTTAATGTCATTCATTGGATCTATGCACTACGATCCCTACTTCTTACCATAGGTCATCAGATCTATGTACTAGGATCCCATGATGGTGACACTTGTCACTCTCATAGATCTTTGAAATTTCAAATTGTTCTCATTTCATTAGATAAAATGAGACTAAATATACATGCAATATAGGTTCTTGATTTGAATCAAAAATATACTTTAGAAGATTAAATTTTGACATTTTCATGATCATTGGTTGTTGTCCTCTTGAGTGTCAAATGATGTTTGAGCTACTATCAAATTTATTTCCATAAATTATCCATTATTGAGGTTAAATTTTGAAATTCATGCAACTATCAATTGATGTCTTTGTGACCATCATATGACATCTGCATGACTATCAAATTTAACATTGAAAGTTTAACATGTTGTAGATGTTAAATTTGATGTTTGTGTGAATGTCACATGACATTGTTACAGCTATAGATGATGTCCATGTGACTGTCAAATTTAATCTTGTAAACTTGACACATGTCATTTCTTTGAGACTCCCTTCTCTACACACAGGCAAAAATGACTTAACATAATACTTTTGGAAAATATGTATAAAAGACCCTATACAAAATTTCTATCCTAAGGTCTTAGTATTAGTAAAATATGATTTGGACTTGGGATTAGATATTAAATTAATCTAAAAAATTATCTCTAACTAAAGGTTTCACTTGGTAGTTTGGTATTTGTTTTGGGGCAATTTTTGGGAGATAATTGTTGTGGGTTTTCTACAGGGGAATTATTTCAAACAAATTGTTCATAATAATTCTCCTGAAGGATCATTTCTCTTAGAAAAATCTATCTGAAGGAATTTATTGAAGGGGTGGTCTCAAAAGGGTTGAAGGACAAGATGTTTCAGATATAATGTCTAAAGGAAGGAATCAAAGGGAAAATATCTTGGATAAAATATCTAAAATAATTGGGTAAAGGCCAAAGTCCCAAAACAAAACTCTTGAAGGGTAAGTCTTGGGGGGAAAGGGTCTAGTAAAAAATTCTTGAAGGACAAGTGGACACTTTAAAAATACTAAAAGGTCACATTCAAAATGTCTAAAGGGTAGGATCAGGAAGTTTGATGGGAAAGTGTTCTTTAGGGGGAATTATTTTAGGACTTTGTGTCAGACAAAATGTTTGAAACACAAAGCCTAAAGGAAAGCTTGAAAGGTATTAAAAGATTGAGATAGAAGTCCTGAATGGCATCATCAAAGGGGTCAAAGGGTCTACTTCATTGTTTTTTTTTTTTTTTTGAAGTGTCTACTTCATAGGGTACATTTTGAGGGAAAGGGCCCCTGAAAAAGTCCTAAAGGATAACTATAAAAGTCCTAAAAGGCACTTTCAAAAGGGTGAAGGGTATCTTCAAAAATTCCAAATGGCATATTACTTGAAAAATCTTCCAAAGGTTAATTTGAAGGTAAAAGGTCATTTGAGAAATCCCTAAAGTAATCCCATTGAGGGAATTGTCTCAGATAAAATGTCCACAATAATTATCTCAAAGAGTCATTTTTATTTGAAAAAATGCCAGAAGGAAAATTTTTCTTAGAGAAAGTATCATAGATAAAATATCTAATAGAAAAGATCAAAATTCAAGGGTGATAGACAAAAGTCCCAAAGGAAATTTGAAGAGGGTCTGAAGGTCAATTAATAAATTCTCAAAGTGTAGACACCTAAAAACTACACATGATATTTTTTGATGTTGACCTACCTTGGACCCTCACTTGACATTACATCTAGTGAAACACCTATTCAATTAATAATTGTTTACAACTTAACACCCACCAACCTAATTCATCATTTAATTCACCCTTTTTCCACCAATTCTCCTTTGGTCTCTTGACCATTGACAATCAACCTAGATATCAATGGTCAGCCTAACCATTGATGGTTGGCCTAACCATCGACAAATAGGTCCCTAATTCTACTTTAAATTTTTTAAAGCATTGCCATATATTATGTAAGATTAGTAACTTTTAGAATGGTAACATAGCTTTAAAATAATCTTTTAAAAGTTATGGGATTTAGCAACATTATCCTTGATCAAATTAGTAACTTCCTTCATTGAAAATAGAAAATTGTGCTTATAAAAGGAAGAGAGGAGGGAGAGAAAGGGGATCCATAATAAATAATTTTACATAAAAGGTCTCTTGAAAGTATCTATCATCCTTTTAGCAACCAATATCATTGGTGTCCTAAATCTCTCAAAATCACATTCGAACTCCCAAAGTACCATTACTCTAGCCAAATCACTATGGGATTCCCTTAAAACGTTTTAGGTATTCTATGCTCATTTTATTTAATCTATCCTATTCCTAATTCGTCTAATCCATCATAGTTATTAGTATCCTAGTTCCACCTTCCTATCTCATAACCAAACCACTACTAGCCTAAAAACCTACTTTGACTTTTTGTTTTGACCACTTTAAAAATTGCACAGTTAATTCCTCATAATTTCTCAACCACTGATGGTTTGCCTCAATTGATGATGGTTTCCAAACTACTGATAGTTTTCCTTAACCACTGATGGTTCCCCTAACCACTATGGTTTGTTGTGGCATACATTTATAGCAAACCATTTTCACCTATTTACCCCTAACCAAACCCCATTTTTTGTGTTTCCCTTTGACCACAAAACCTTCCCTAATTTTCTAGACCGAACCCTAACCACCCTAATTTCAAAATGTAATCATTTTATTTAACAGGCAATTTATCATTTCCTTTCTTGCATATATTTATTTTCTTACCATTAAATGCAAGTACCTTATTTTATCATTTCAGACTTAATTGTCATAAAAAATGGATTAACAACCTGTTAGAAAACATTAGGCTTTTTGGATCTAGCTGACGCTAGATAATCCACTCAACCAACCATCTAATAACCCCATTTCTAGTGTCTCTTGTGATTTGTAGGTTATTCCTTCCTAACTAAAGAGGAATTCTCATCATCATCTAGACTCACGCATGCATTCTACCAGGTAATCTTCTACACACCATATTACTATCTTTTATTTGCTTTGAAAATTAAGAAATGAAGAAAATAGATTGAAAAATTTTGGTATGCCTGGTGGGACCTAGTTCCCTTTATCTTCTTCTATTGTTTGTTCATTAAATGAAATTATAAAATTTATTTTTGGGATTAAAATAAACCATCGACATACATCAAATATTCACCTATTTTATCTCATTTATCTTGATTAAAGGAATCATAATTGAATCATAGTGTAATTATGTTATGCAAACCAAATCACTTTCACAAAACAAACATCTAAACATACCTAAGACAAGGCCCAACTAGGATTTCATCACCTAGTGGAAACCTTATCCCTTCTCAGATATCCTACTTGGATTTAACTACCAAGCAGAGAACCAAATTAGCTCTCTAGTTGAGTATAAACTTTGAACTTGGTATATTTTGGATAAGCAACCTACACTCTTATTTCTATGGGACTGTGAAGTGAGGGGGTAGGCCCCAATATCAAGCCACATACTGAATTTCAATACAAATTTTCTCTCTTGAATGCCCGAACAACTTGAAACTAGCCATATATTGCATCTTTAGTACCTGATTTACAAGAAAAACTCCCTCTTCACACTCTCTAAGGCATAAAACAAAAGTGATTTAGAAGGAATCTTAAGATAAACACACTTTTAGTGTATGTGTTGATTGCTTTGTATTCTTTTTGGTTGCTCTTCATTTGAGGTGTGAGTTTTGTCATAATATTTCTCATATGGTTTTTACTAGACAATAATTGAGAAATAAAACCAACCAAGCACCACCATACTCTTCTTACTCCATGGATTACACTTTTGATGTGAAGGGTTTTGTTCATTCTTCTCCCCCTCCTACCTGGACTCTATTTATTTCTAAGGTGATTCAAACTTCACTACCTTCCTTGATAATAATCTAGTTTCCCTTTAAAATTATCTTAATAGCTTACCCAACTATACCTATGTTGCTTTAGTCCCCCAACAAATCCTCCTTATGGTGCATCCCCATCTTATGGTGGGGTTTACCTTAGCCCAACCCTCACTAATCCAAGCCTATTCTTCCAATATCCCATCTACTACTAGTACTCAATCCTGATCCAATATTCCAATCTCCAACCAAAAACCTCCTACCACACCCCATACTTCACATGTAGGTTCAAATATACCTCTAGCTACCTATGCTCTCCCTATCATGGTGTTATCTTCTACCCTTGCTTCTTCCCTTCCCTTTATCTCAACCAACCCACCAACTTCTACCCCATTTCAAAATCTAGTGATTTCTATACCTCAAATACTTCCACCTATTAGCACTAGATCACTACCCAACCTCAACCTACCCTACCTCCACCTACCACCTCAACCATACCTTTAGGTACCTATTACAACCTTTTAAAATATGTACATACCACCTTCCAAACAACCATTTGTGCCAATCATCTCTTATGTGGCACCATATCAACCTCTTGTCACCACTTACTAATATGTGGCCTCTTTACTTCCTTCTACCACCTATCCTTATATAGTTTCCACTCAACCCCAATAGAAAGCACCCCTCAATTATGCATCTACCAAACCTCAACTAGATTTAATTAAGATGCTAATGGAAACAAATATTAACTTAGAATCATCTATTTTTATATCTCATAAACTATTATCCTATGACAAAATCTGCAATGAACTTATCCATCCATCTATCCCCACCCATGCTTATCCTCCTCAAATGAGAATTGCCTTAATTTTCCAAATTCCAAGCCAAGGAAGATCCCCAACAACATTTGAGAGCATTTCATCATTCTTGTTACCTGATTACATATGATGATGCTCTCCTCTATCAAACTTTCAACATGTCCTTATCAAGATCCACCCTTGGCTGGCATAGATCTCTCCCTACACACTCCATTTTCTCCTTCTCCCAACTAGCCCAAATATTTTTTAAACATTTCTCGATAAACATAACTAAAAAGGTTTCCACAACTGACCTCTATTCTATTAAAAAATTTGATGATAAATCAATTGTTTATTTTGTGGATAGATGGAGAGGCCTCATCAATCAAATTTAATTCACCTTACCCGAACCCAAATTAATTGAACTTTTCTCTAGAGATTGTGATAAGCATATTATAACTACTCTTCAAATTCAAACTTTTTGAACATTTGATGAGGCATTCACCATGGTATAAAAACTTGAAAAACATGCCATTGATGAAGGGAAATTGAAATTTTGGAATAATAATTCTAGTTTTAAACCAAATTAACCTCCCTCTACCAAAACAACAAACCAATAAAATAGCAAAGAAAAAACATCTACAAATTTAGTGGTTCTAAAAACTTCCCCACCTCCAACTGTTAACCAATCACATCAAAATAATTCTTCCAAATCTTCTTATCAACAAAATTGAACTCAAAATTGAGCCCCTCCATGAAAATATACTCCCATTAGGGAGTCATATGTGTCTATTTTGGATAATATACTCAAATCTAACCTTCTCCAACCTCCACCGGGTAAACCACTACAACAATTTTATTCTTCTCAGCCCATAGCTAAGTGGTATAATGAAAATAACCATTGTGCCTTTCACAGAGATATCATGACATTGATAGATGTAATAAATTTAAAATTCTTATCCAAAACCTAATTTATAGTGGGGATCTCACTTTTGATTACCATAATTCACTTCCTAATCAATCTCTCAACATTTTGTGTAAGACTTTCCAAAATCACACTCCTTCCACCCAACATCATGATATTAAACCTAAATCATGTAACTCACATGAGGCACATACAATCATGGTTGTTATTAGTGTGCCCATTATTTAAGAGATCATTACCTCTATCACCCAAATATAGGAATCAACTACCTTTCTCACTCCACTTGATGTGGCCATAGCTTTATCTACCACTCCTTTGGTGGAAACACCGAAGGAGATAACTATTGCTTCAACCATTGCCTCCACCCCTCCAATCCAAGTGGTATAATTACTAATTATTTGGATGAAAAAGATAAATAAGCAACCATGCCAACCTTTCCAATCATAGAACCAATTATGCCTTCTTTATAAGCCATTCCCCAAGAGACCATTATCTCATCCACCAAATCACCTCCTTTGGAGGCTTACATCAAAGATACCAATATTGAAGCCATTCCTTACTCTCCAACCAAGGGCTTAATATTTGAGACCAATGATTAAGTAACTACACCCATTTATAATCCCTTCTCTAGGTTAGTCTAAATTTTAGATTTCACATCCCAACCTAACATTGATAGAAACATCTTTTATCATAGACTTGGCCTTCCCTATAAGGGAAAATATAACTCCTCAAATTCATTAGAGCCCAAACTTAAACCCATTATTACCACCCACCAACTACCTCTTATAAATTCATAAGTAAACCATCTCAAACACATCCATATAAAATTTCCAAATCACCTTATGATTATTTCACCAAACTAATTAAGAATCTAGTGATTATTCCCATTCCTAGTCACACTCACCTTCCTTTGAGATTGGACTTAAATCCATCAAATCCACCAAATCCAAATCCAATTAGGTATATTATTAAGGAAGAATTAGCCAATCCTCCACCACAAAATAAACCCATACCACCTCCTTCAAACCTGACTTTCATTTTAGGACCTCATCCTTCTACCATTCTTGTTACCTATTCTTCTTCAAAGAAACCATCTCCTTTTTCTCTACCTCTAACCACCAAACCTTCTAGTTATTCATGATTTCTAACCAACCTATCCCCATATAACTTCCCACCTACAACCAAACCTTTGTCATTAAAAACTTTTGCATCCAAGTCTCCAACCCCCAAGCTGATCTTTTCCAAGCAAAACCAATTGAAACCCCCAACCAAAAATATTCCTCCAACCACTACTTCCATGAAGAAGCATATGCCTAATAAAATTATCACCCATAAAATCCAAAACCCCTTACCTACAACACCTTTAATATAGTCATACATGAATATTTTTTAAATTTTGTTATAAAATTCTTCCATTATCTTAACTCTAATTAAATATTTTTAACCTATCCCTCCTCAACTATCCTTGTTTAATGATAATTTGATTTGTATTTAACATAGGAATCTTGGACATGATATGGAGAACTAGAAAGCTCTCCAAACACATTTTCATTTCCTTTTAGATGAGGATGATTTATTGGAGTAACCATCATTAAGCCCATCACCAACTCTATTACTTAACCAACCCATCAAATAAACACCTACTCCCTCACCCTCACCTAATAGAAAAGAGTAGCAACCACAAAAAATGTCAGGTCCCCTTATCCACACCATTCATATGGTTACCCATTATTGAGCCCAATAGAAGGATAAGGAGAAAGCCAATTTAACCATCCCCTTAACTTACCCTTTGACCTCTCAACCTTCCAACTGAACCCAAACACATCCATTTGCACCATTGTAACCCTCAAAACCCAAAGTCTCCATTTTACAAGCTCTACCTCCCAAACCTACTTCATTTATCCAATGGATCATGCTGAAATAACTTCACTAGACATTGGTGAAAATGAGTCTTTACAATCTAATCAACACTTTACCTCAACATCATCAAGCATTAATGGAGGCTCTACATTCTATAGAAGTTTAACTTAATGATTTGTAACCTCTTACATCCTTTGAAGGGACCCTCTACCAAGTTTCCCTTGTCACCTTTCAAGATTTATAAATCCCACCTTTTCATATTGAAGACCATGATCCCCAACTCTTCATTACAACATACATCATTCAAAACCATGTCAAAAGAGTAATGTTTGATGGATGGGCTAGCATCAACATCATATCCTCCCATGAATATGACCAAATTTAACTCATGATAAACATCATGTCTGAGAGTATAGCGGTCCTTTTCTCTTTTAATGACACCATGGAAACCACCTTAGGGACTATGGTGCTCCACATCCGTTTAGGACCCCAAACCATTCTCAAACTATTTTACATTATCGAAGGAGTGTTCCAGTATAATGTGTTACTCATGCCCTTGGATCCATATAATGGGTTGTGTACCTTCCACTTTACATTGATTCATCAAATTTGAGCATTAGGGACTAGTTATTACCATCAAAATTGATCCTAGTCCCTTTGCCTCATGCAATATGACATATCAGCATAATGATGTTATTATTCCTCCTTCATCCACCTCAAAACCTACTTTTAATAAAACCACCTCATCGAATACCATTAATAACATTTCCCCCTACCATAATGATGAAGCATCTACTAGCTCATCTATTCCTTCACAAATTCTAGTGTAAGACCCCCTATAATCAACATTTCAATGACTCTCACTAGGGGAATATCACCTTCTTGTTCTATATGTCTTCTCTACTCTGTATGAATATGGGAATCTTCAAAATGACCCTTCATATGACCCCAACATTATTACCATTATTCCCTTTGGGTTTCCTAATAAATGAATAAATTTTGTCTATGGGGGACTTAATCAACCACTTCTAGCTCCCACCACCAATCTATGTGTCCATCCCTTTATTTTTGACTTTTCTTACCTAAGAAACCTAGCCTTTGCCAAAACCTACCTTTATCAAGGTGCTAGGAAGGGACTTGGATTTTGACTCTATAAAAAATGACCTCACAAGTTTCTCATTATTAAAATCCAAAAACCTCATGAGTTCTTTGGTCTTAGGTTCAAACCACCAGAAGAGCCCACATCACCAAAACCCATTTCTACCACCATGGAAGAAGTTACA
Source organism: Torreya grandis (assembly GCA_037957365.1). Classification (NCBI taxonomy): domain Eukaryota; kingdom Viridiplantae; phylum Streptophyta; class Pinopsida; order Cupressales; family Taxaceae; genus Torreya; species Torreya grandis. The sequence continues at coordinate 84,405 of JARHVA010002275.1, forward strand.
CCTTCACCAACCCCATATTTCAAATATAAGGAATTTGTTATCATCCCCATTAACTTTTTATTTGATCAACACTATTAGTTGAGACCCCTAACCTATTTCAAGGATGGTAAAACTAAAACCATTCCTCTCATTCACCCAAAAATTATCAAACATGACTTTCCCACCATCAACACCATCCAATGTCATGATGAAAATTCTATTTTAACCTACCTTAATGTAGGGGATTCCAATATCCATAAATCTCTACCTTTTGAGAGCCAAATAATACTAAATGAGTCAACCATTATATAAATTTTGGAACTTAGGATAACCCTTACATCAACAAAATCAACCAATCTTTGACTCCAAAAGAGAATCATGACTACCCTTCTTTCTTTCATGGCTATAGAATATCCTTTGCTTGGTTTTATTAATACATGCCTAGAATTGATCCTTTTATCACTCTCCATAACATCATCACTTGTCTTGTGGTTAGTCCAATTCAACAAAAACTTCACTGTATGCATCCTCGTATATGTCTTCTCATCAAAGAAGAAATTCAATGCATTTTATTCATTAACTTCAATCAACCCATTAACTATCCACAATGGGTTTTTAATATCATTCCCATCACTAAGCCCATAGGGTGCCTTCACCTCTACATTGACTTTCTTAACCTGAATCTCACCTATTATATAAATGACTTTCCTCTACTTAATATTGATCAACTTATTGATCTCACAACTAGCCATGAAATGTTATCTCTCATGGATGGTTTCTCAGGGTATAATTAGATCTTGATTTCCCATAAATATTAGTATAAAACCTATTTTATCACCCCATTGGGAACCTTATGCTATAGGGTCATGCCCTTTAGACTAAATAATGTAGGGTCAACCTATAAATTTCCCATGACCTATATCTTTCATGACCTAATCCATAATGTTCTATAAGATTATGTGGATGATCTCTTAGGGAAATCCAAAAAACACTATGACCACTTAGCTATCCTCACCATCATGTTTGAATGATTAATCCATTACAATCTTAGACCCAATTCCAAGAAGTGCATCCTTGGAGTCCTATCAGGCAAACTCCTTGGCTTCATCATCTCTCTTTATAGAATTAAAATAGACCCCACCAAGGTTAGAGCCATTTTGGAGATGCCACCTCCTACCAACCTTACCCAAATCCATAGCCTACAAGTCAAACTTTTATCTATTCGATGCTTCATCTCCCAATTATCAAGCAAATACCAACCCTTGCACCACCTCCTAACAATGTATATTTATTTTAAGTGGACAAAAGAATGCCAAAAATACTATGACTCTATCAAGTAGTATGTTATATCTCCACCTATCTTTATCCCTTACAAATAATATCAACCCTTCTACGTATATATCTCTACCATAGACCATTCTCTCAGCATAATGCTCGCATATCATTTTGAATAGAACAAGGAGTAAGCCATTTATTACATCATCTACACCATAATCGAATAAGAAACCTTGTATACCCATCTCAAAATACTTTTCCTTTCCTTAGACATTGTAGCTTCCAAATTCTATCATTATCTTCTTAATCACAAAACCTATGCAATCACTAACACTAACCCTCTCAAGTATATGCATTTTTATCCATAATAGAACCAATGTATGGCTAAGTGGATCATGATTTTAGATAATTTACATCTTGAGTTTCTCCCACAAAATTACATTAAAATATAGATCATTATTGACCAAATATCTGACAATTCTCTACATGATAATCAACCAATACCTCTTACCTTTCTCGATGAGTCTATTACAACTCTTTCCCAAGAATAAACCCCTAATCAAATCACCATGTTTTTTAATGGCTCAAATACCTAAAATAGTGGAGGTGCTAGAGTAATACTCATTCCCCTTAATGGATAACCACTTCCTCTTTCCTTTAAACTTGACTTCTATTACACCAATAGTGTAGCTAAATATGAAGCCTTAGTCACATGTCTCCAAACCACCCTAGCCTTGGGAGTTAAAATAATCAGTGTCATTAGCAACTCACAACTAGTCATCAATTAGGTCAATGCATCTTATCAGTGCAAAATTAATGTCCTCTCAAATTACAAATAAATTATAGATGTACTCTTTGCATCACTTGATCATTACACCATCCAGTTAGATCCTTGATCTATCAACAAATTTGCAGACACCATGGCATCTCTTGTTTCCCATATTCCATCTTAACTAATCAAATCTAAACAAATTTATTACCATTCATCATTTTATGACACCTTCGTCTATCAATTCATACCTTCCCACCATTTTTAATGTGGAAACATCACCTTACAACATTTGGTATGATTAAAATTTCAATTACCTTAACCTCAGCATTCTCCCTCTCGATCTTTCAAAGAATTCCCATAGAGATTTTACCCAGGGTACCTCTCTTTACACCATTCTAGGAGGAATGCTTTACAAATGAGGTTTTTATGGCATCTTTATCCATTGTCTCCATAGTCATGATGCTTTTCATGACATCAAAAAATTTCATGATGGCACATGTGGTGGACACTTTAGTGGCCTAACTATCACCAAATGTATTCCTCCCCTAGGCTACTATTGAACCACACTTAATCAAGACTATTGTGTCTATGTCAAGAAATTTATAAAGTGTTAACAACATGCTAACCTTCATCACACACCTCCCCATGGTCTTTAGATATCTCAAGATTATTGTCCCTTCTCATAGTGGGACCTTGAACTTATTGGGGAAAATAACCCCCATTCTTCACAATGACATCAATATATCATCATGGCCATAGAATATTTCACTAAATGGGTGGAAGAAATCCCACTTATATCATGATAGTATACATACATCATCTAACTCACATGAGGCACATACAATCAATGTTATTAGTAGTGTGCTCATTATTGAAGAGATCATTACCTCTATCACCCAAATAGAGGAATCAACTATCTCTCTCACTCCACTTGATGTGGCCACATATTTATCTATCCCTCCTCTATTGGAAACACCCAAGGATATAACTATTGCTTCAACCACTACCTTTACCCCTCTAATCCAAGTGGTATAATTACCAATTCTTTGGATGAACAAGCTGAGGAAGCAACCATACCTACCTCTCCAATTATAGAACCATCTATGCCTTCCTTAGAAGCCATTCCTCAAGAGACCATTATCTCATCCATAAAATCACCTCTTTTGGATCTTTCCACCAAATATACCAATAGTAAAACCATTCATTCCTCTCCACCCAATGGATTAAACTTTGAGACCAATGATTAAGGAACTACACCCATTTATAATCCCTTCTCTAGGTTAGTCTAATATTTAGAGTTCACATTTTTTCATAGACTTAGCCTTATTTATAAGGGTAAATATAACTCCTCAACTTTATTAGATCCCACACTTAAACCCATTACTACCATCCTAAAAACTACGTCTTCTAAAGTCATAAGTAAACCATCTCAAACACCTCCATCTAAAATTTTCAAATCACCTTATGATTTTTTCACCAAACCAATTAAGAATCTAGGGATTATTCCCAATCCTAGTCACACTCACCCTCCTTTGAGATTGGAATTAACTCCATCAAACCCACTAAATTGAAATCTAATTAGGTCTATTATGAAGGAAGAATTAGCTAATCCTCCACCACAAAATAAATCCATACCACCTCCTTTCAACCTACCTTTCATTTTAGGACCTCATCCTTCTACCATTCTTGTTACCTATTCTTCTTCAAAGAAACTGTATCATTTTTCTCTACCTCTAACCATCAAACCTTGTAGTTATTGATCATTTATAACCAACCTATCCCCATATAACTTCCCACCTATAACCAAACTTTTGTCATCAAAAACTTCTACATCCAAGTCTCCAACCCCCAAGTCGATCATATCCAAGCAAAACCAATTGAAACCCCCAACCAAAATCATTCCTCTAACCACTATTTTCATGAATAAGCCTATGCCTAATAAAATTATCACCCTTAAAATATAAAAACCCTTACCTATAACATCTTTACTAGAGTCCTACATGAATATTTTGTAATGTTTTTTACAAACTTATTCCATTACCTTACCTCTAATTACATATTTTGAACCTACCCATCCTAAACTAGCCTAGTTCAACGATAATTTTATTTGTATTTATCATAGGAATCTTGGACATGATATGGATAACTAGAAATCTCTCCAAACACTTGTTTATAGCCTTTTAGATGAGGATGATCTATTAGAGGAACCATCATTGATCCCATCACCTACTCCATTACCTAACCAACCCATCCAACAAGCACATACTCCCTCACCCTCACCCTCACCTAATAGAAAAGAGTAGGAACCAAATCAAATGTCAAGTCCCCTTATCCACACCATTCATATGGTTACCCATTCCTAGGCCCAATAGAAAGATAAGGAGAAATCCAATGTAACCATCCCCTAAACTTACCCTTTAACCTCTCAACCTACCAACCAAACCCATGCACATCCATCTCCACCATCATAACCCTCAAAACCCAAAGTCTTCTTTTTTTAAGCTCTACCTCCTAACCCTAGTCCATTTATGAAATAGCTCATTCTAAAACAACTTCACTAGACACTATTGAAAATTAGTCTTTATGATCTAATCATCACTTTACCTCAACATCATCAAGCATTAATGGAGGCTCTGCATTCTACAGAGGTTCAACCTAGTGATCCAAAACCTCTTGAATCCTTTGTTGGGTCCCTCCACCAAGCTTCCCTTGTAACCTTTTAGGATTTATAAATCCCACCTTTTCATATTGAAGATCTTGATCCCCCACTCTTCATCACAACATACATCAAGCAAACCCATGTCAAAAGGGTAATGATTGATGGAGGGGATAACATCAAAATCATCTCTTCCCATGTGTATGACCAAATTTAACTCATGATAAACATCATGTATCAGAGTACAATGATCCTTTGATTTTTTAATGATATCATATAAACCACCTTATGGACCATGGTGCTCTACATCTATTTGGGACCCCAAACCATTCATGAACTATTTTACATTGTCAAGGGAGTGTTCAAATATAATATGTTACTCAAATGCCCTTAGATCCATATAATGGGTTTTGTCCCTTCCACTTCACACTGATTCATCAAATTTGAGCATGATGGACATGTTATTACCATCAAATCCTATCCTAGTCCCTTTATCTCATGCAATATGACATATTATACTAATGATGTTCTTATTAATCCTTCATCCACCTCACAACCTACTTCTAATAAAACCACCTCATTGATTACCATCAATAACATTTCCCCATACCATAATGATGAAGCATCTATTATCTCATATATTCCTTCATCACAAATTCTGGTGTAAGACCCCCTACAATCAACATTTCAATGACTCTCACTAGGGGAATATTGCCTTCTCCCCTTAGATGCCTTCCATACTTTATATGAATATGGGAATCTTCAAAATGACCCTTCTTATGACCCCAACATTAGTATAATTGTTTCCTTTGGGTTTCATAATAAATGAACAAATTTTGTCTATGGGGGACTTGATCAACCACTTGTAGCTCCCACCACTAATAGAAAATTCCAAGAGATTTGTGATAATTTTGACATCAATTTAACCTTCTCCTCACCTTATCAATTACATGTCAATGGATAGGTACAAACTTCTAAAAAACCCACATCAAAATTCTCGTAAAGGTGGTTAGTGCTTCTAGTTAGGATTGGTACCTCTATATCCCCTTCACTTTATGGAATTATTGCACTATTACCCAGAACACTATGGGTGCTATACCTTTCTCCCTCATCTTTGGAGATAAGGTAGTCATACCTCTTTAAGTAAAAATTCCATCACTTTACATATCCTTACATGAGATCATCTCCAAAAGTGACTATCATCAAGAATGCCTCATACACCTAGAACTCCTAAATGAGCATTACCTTGATGTGCTCAATCATCTTCATGTCTATCAAGAGTGAATCAAGAATGCATATAAAAAACATTTTAAAAAATGATAGTTCAACATTATAGACCTCATATTTAAATAAAATCAACATGTGACTAACATGGATAAGTCCAAAAAAGGCAAGCTTGATTTTAATTAGTTAGGACCCTACGTTATAAATTGTATCTATGGATCTAGTGCATATTATTTTTCCTCTCTTAATGCAAAATAGAACTTGAGCCTATCAACACTTCACATCTACATCCTTTCTATTTTTAAAGTAGGATCAAACTCACTTCTATGTCTAGCTTGAGCTCATCCTTTGGTTCATGAGACCTTTTACCCCCTCAAATCTACATTTCCTTTTTGTTGTTGGGAATAACTGATTAAAACTTAAAATTATGTGATTCATCTATCATTGATAAAAATTAATCCTAAGTATGGGTACCCTAGCTCTAGCCATAACATGGTTTTCATGGATACTTTCATATTTCAATAGATGGAATCCCATGGTTAGTTGTTTCTCAACCCATCCTTCCATTTACCATTAACCTTTTGTTCTAAGTCTTACATCCATATAGGTAGACCTTTAGATAGACTTGCCCATCTCTAAATTCACATTTAAAATATTTTATTTCTAGAATTGTAGACTACTCCCTTAAATGATAGCTACCTAATAATTCCAAGTTGCTTAATAATATGCTACTCCCCTGAAGAACATCTATAAACATCAAATCTTCAACCACTCCTTTGAAGGATGGCTAAGCAATAATCATTTGAAGCTTCCCACGTCAATCAACCTCACCAACTTACTAAAATAGCACAACCAATAAATAAAACTTTGTCAAAATAAAAATAAGTAAGTCGTAATCAGCTCTTATAAATTCCATTGGTAGACTTCCCACATCAATCAATCTACGTAGTATCCCATCATGCTGCAATCAGATCTTATACATTTCATTGGTAGAATTCTTTCATTAATCACTTTCCATATCATAAAAGGATAAGGACTTGTTTACTATGGTTCTTTGGTCACCTATAGAAGGGGAAATCTAACCCACATCAGGTTACCGTTTAACATTCAACCTCCTACTTACCACCTACACTCCCTCCATACTTATCTAAACTCAAGGGACTATGATCTTACATAATAAAAAGTGATCAAAACATCATTCTTGTGAATCAAAACATGTTCCTATGAAGTGTTTAATAGGCTTGTGTTCACTAAGTCAATCCAACTATGGTTTCTCATTTTTAGGTTCTTACTAATCAAAGCATCATGCCTCTTTCCTATACATTTTTGGGGATATGTGAACATGTATGTCTTTCCTTATTGCCTTTCACCCTGATCAAACATTCTCATGATAAATAAAATTTACACCCTCTCCTACCATAACATCAAAAAAATACCAAAAATATTATCATATCAATTCAAACCTATCACATCTTACAAATAATCTTTTTATATGTCTCAATGCATCAACCAGATATCATCTAAACTAGCTTAACTAACACACCTTGTAGTCTAGTCACCACATAAACATAATCAACACAAACATTATCATACCCAACCTAATCACATCATAACATGATCATCAAGGACATCATGAACATTATACACACATATCCTCATAATCATGATCATAATCAACATAAACATCATAATCAACATAATTATAAATAATCGCATCATTATCATAATACCTCAACTAATAAATCATAAAAAACATGGACATCATCCATAATCATGATCATAATCATCAACACCATAATTAACATCACATCAAAATCCCCATACACATAACCATACACATAATCATAAACATCATCATAATCATAATATGAATAATCATAAACCACATAAGCATCCATAGTCCACATGATCAACATTAACATGAACATCATCATAAAAATTATCATAATACAAAATGATACATGTCTCTCTAATAAATACATCTCACCTCATCAACACATAAGCCAATATCAAACTCAATATAAAAAATACATCATACACATATCATTTCTCAAGGCCCAAGAGTATGAGAATGAGAACCAACTACACCTGCCCCACCATCTAGTGGTGGACCCCTTGATGTACCTACTTTCACTATAATCAATGCCCACTAACATGGTATAACTACTACTAAATTGAAAGCCTATTTTTCCCTATACTCCCCATATCTCATTGCATCTAGTAGATGGGATAGTACCATAGCCTCATAATATTTGAGCTCATACATGATGGTTAGATACCATGCCATTAAAATTGAGTCAATTAGTCCTCCTCTTGATGTGGTCACCTCGCCTCTCTATCTCAAAGATTCCCTCTCCTATGTGACCACCCCAAGAGTGGCTCTCACCTGATTACACTCACCTATTAGAGTGGTAACTTACCCTTATAAAGTGACTATTTATGCCTATAATGTAGTCACTTATCCTTGTGAACCTATCACCTAGGCCTATGCCATTGCAAAGGCTAGTGTTATTTGGTCATCTGTGTTCCACCCTATAGCTATGCAAGATCCACATCTATGGGCTTTTGTCCCCCATCTCCCCAAAAAAAATCTACAGCCCCATACTTGGCCTGCTACCATCCCATGTATCCATATATTAATCCCACATCATCAATGGGAGCTTTCACTTGAAGCTTCTCATAATCCAAAATAATAGCATTTGATTGTGACTATGAAAGTCGGTACTCTATATCCTCCTGCCTATACCATGGAACATCTAGTGGTATATCCTGTACTATCCCAAACTATATCCAACCTTGATCCACTAGGATGTACTCAGTCTCACCATGCCATCTACCATATACCCACTACCAACTCTATAATGATAGAGTGTGGTACTTGTAACCTATCTAGAAGGGCTAACCTACATATGGCCTCCATAAAATATTTACTACCACTAAGCCCTCCAAGGCATCTCAAAACCAATATATATCCATAGATCCATCACCAAATCTTAGAAGTGCATAATAACCATGTCACTACATCAAACTAACCATATAGTCAATTGGTACATACCTATCCTAGGGTATCCCAAGTGATCTCAATACCCATATGTGCTCATATGCCCAATAGTGGAGCATGAAGATAATGTTAATCCCATATTGTCTCTAAGATCTAAAGGCCTATATATCACTATATATCTCCACCAACAACATTGGGGCCCATCAAAAACCATCCTCCTTGGGAGCATCTCTATTATCACTCCAAAAAACAAACATGGAAATTGATTGCTACTAAAATCTGACATTGCAAAATATGATATACCCATCATCATCATGGTCAAAAGGCATATATCCTATGGGGTCCTCTAGTATAATGACCCATAACATACTCCACCATTATGGTACCTATGTTAGGTTTGATTGGCTCCATAGATCATATCCATGAAATAATCCCTCTCATCACTCTCAACATGGTCGATCAACTTCCCCTAGATCAAAAGCTATGTAATCATATGGATGTCCTCCTAAATTATCAACATCTCCCTAGTCAGTAATAATAAAGTGTTTATGGTATGATACCATCTCTTAATGAGTTCCATAATCATCGCCACATCCCATAGAAGGTGCTGGTAGTGCCTCATGGTCCTTAGCCCAACCTCCTCTATCTACCGTCACTTGGCATCTATCATCCCATCTCACACCTCCATGAAGATATTTGGGACATGATACCTCATCTAAATCTAATCATAATCCTTCATGATAATCACATTAGCATTAATATCCTAATCTACATGTTCATTAAATTCACCCTAATCTACACTCTTTCACCTTTTTAAATACTTCTACAGATCCCATAGACATAACTCATACCTTCTTTTAACCTCACCCCTCATCACTTTTATGGATCAACACCTATGATGACACTATAATATTTATAACCCCACTTTCCCATTTCTACTCATTTAAACCCCATCAAAAAAATTCAAACCACAACTTCACTCTAAGCCTTTCCCACCTTTCCTTGACCATCAAAGGTTTAGGTCCCCCACCCTTTTATCTACTTTTATAACAAAAAATTCTCATCACCAATTTGAATTTTAACTAGAACTACATTAGGCCTAAAGTTCTTTTTGGATATTCTATCTAGATAACTATGTAGGTAGCATCTACTTACCTCATATAGATGGAGTCAACTCAGCCACCCCCTACCCTAGCCTTTTTGAACTAACCTCTTCATATGTTTCATGATAACTTTTCATGGTACATTGATCATGCTAACCACTTTTACCAATTTGACCATTTAAAATTTACAACACTTCCTGCACAACACAACCACTTTTGTTGTTTAGAAGGAATAATTCCTAACCTAGATACCTACAAACGACATCGACCCTATCTCGATGGCTTATTAGGCATAACTTGATCAGTTATGACTAACACTATTGAAAAAAAAACCTATCTCATCTATTTTTGCGTCAAGCATATTTGTCCAACTTTGGTAGAAGTAGTCTTTACATGATCTTGATTATCATTTTTCGTCACATTTAGTGCATGGGTTCGCATCTCAAATGACCACCACTTTTATACTACCCATTTACCCATTTATCAAACCTTGAACCAACTTCATTTTCACCTCAATCAACTCCTAGTTTGAGGGGGAATACCTTCTCCCATACTTGAGGCAACCAAACCTAGACCTTTACCAACCTCCTATTTTTGTTATACATCTTGCTCTAATCTACATAATAAAAAGGGCAAAGTGTAGACACCTAAAAACTACACATGATAGTTTTTGATGTCATACTAATTTAGACCCTCATTTAACCTTACATCGAGTGTACCACCTAGAACTTTAATAATTGTTTAGAACTTAATACCCACCAAACCTATTGCATCATTTAATTCACTGATTTTCCACCAATTCTCCTTTGGCCCCTTGACCAATAATGGTCATCCTAACCATCGACAGCTGGCCTAACCATCGATGGTTAGGTTACCAATTCTAATTTAAAAAAATTAAATCATTTCCATCTCTTATGCAAGATCAGTAACTCCCAGAATGTCAAGTTACCTTTAAAACAAGCTTTTAAAAATTATGGGATTTGGCAACTTTATCCTCAATCAAATTAGTAAATTCTTCTATTGTAAATATCAACTTTTTTTTATAAAATAAAGAGAGGAGGGAGTGAAAGGAGATCTAAAATCAATCATTTTTAATTCAAGATCTCTTGCAGGTATCAAGTATCCTTTTAGTAATCAATATCATTGGCAACCTGAATCTATATCAAAATTGCATTTAAAGGCCCAAAGTACCATTACTCTAGCTAAATCACTCTAGGATTCCCTCACCAAGTTTTATGTATTTTATCATCATTTGATTTAATCTATTTTATTTCCACCTTCTTATCTCATAATCAAACCTCTACCATCCTAAAAACATAGTCTATACTTTCTATTTTGACCAATTTCAAAATTAAATAGGTAAATGTTGATGGATTTTCAACCACTGATGGTTTGCCTCAACCACCATTTTTTTCCCAACCATCAATGGTTTGACTTAACCATTGATGGTTCCCCTAACCACAAATGGTTCAATATGGTATACATTTCTAGTAAGCCATTTTCAACCATTTACCCCTAATAAAACCCCATTTCTATGTTTCACTTTGACCATAAAACTTTCCATAATTTTTTGGACCAAACCCTGACCACCCTAAGATAAAAATTTAATCATTTTATTTAACAATAAATTTATCCTTTCCTTTCTTGGATATATTTATTTTATTATCACTTCATGCAATCACCTTATTTTATTATTTTAGACTTGATTTCCATAAAAAGTGGATTAATAGCCTCCTAAAAAGCATTACACTTCTTATATCCAGCTCACGTTAGGTAATGCAATCAACCCACCATATAACAACCCATTATTTAATGTCTCATATGATTTTTAGTCTATTCCTTCCTAGCTAAAGAGGAGTTCCCATCATTATCTAAATTCATGCACGAATTGTACCAAGTATTCTTATACACAACCTATTACTAGATTTCTTTTATTTGCTTTCAAAATTAAGAAATGAAGAAAAAAAATTGAAACATCTCTCTGAAAGGGTCATTTCTCTTGGACAAAATTTCTAAAGGAATATTTGGCTTAGATAAAGTATCTCGAATAAAATGCCAAAAGAAAAGCTCAAAAGTCAAGGGTGTGAGACAAAAGTCCCAATGGAAATGTTCAAAGGGGATGAATGGCAATCACAAAAGCCCCAAAAGAATTCTATCAAGAAAAATGACCATTAAAATAAGGCCAAATGACACATTTCACAAAGCCTGAAGGGTAGGTTGGTAAGGAAAAAAGGGTAATTTAAAATGTTGAAGGGAAATTCCAAAATACTGAAGGGTACTTTGGTAATATTCCAAAGGGCATACTTCATATGGCATTCATCCATGACAAAATTATTGAATGATATACTTCATAAATGCTGAAGTGCAATCTTAAAGGGTTAAATGGAAAGTTACACAAATCCCAAAGGGTAGGTTCAAAGGAGCCAAAGGGAAATTCTATCAAGAAAAGTGTATTGACAAGATTGTCCACAAGAATAAGTCTGATTCATGAAAATTGTTTTGATAGAATTGTTGTAGGAAAAATGCTATGAAGAGAAAATTTTATCAAACAAAATATCTAAGACATAATAAATCCAAAGGCCAATTCATGTTGAACAAAAGTTATAAAGAGAAAATACTAAAAACATAAGTCCAAAAACACAAATTACATAAGCTCTGAAAGAATAAGTCCCAAGTAAAGTTAGTCCATAAAAAACAATATAAATTCCATCTTACCCAAAGTATAAAAGGCTAAATCATGATATTTCTATGAATTGGCATAAACACATAGAAGAGGGGTTTCAAAATCAAGACAATAATCTGAAAAATGTGGGTCCCTATCTCCTTTTGAAAAAAGGTGGTGTTAGGTACAACAAAAACCTTGCAAACAAAATCTCAATAAATCTTGATATTCTTGGATCCCTCATGAACTGTACAACCTCTTGAACTTTTTTTCAAAATTTACATTAGTAGTATATGTTTTTTTGAACTACATGTACTATCATATGTGGATCAACCTATTAGAGATGCCATAGAAGGTCTCTTCAAGACCTTAAGAAATATGAACAAACAATAATTTTGTCAAAATAATCAAGAACCTCTCAAAATCGTATGACTCTCCTTGCCTTGTGCAAATGAAAATAATGAATGGAACCCTTAATTTATTAACCTTAGTTCATTAATATATTATGATAAAACAAAAATCCAATATTCATGATTGGAAGGTCGTGAGGTATAGTTTCTTTGGTAAAAAATTCAAATCCACTTTCTCTCTCTATAGTACAGACTAAGCATAAACTTATGATGATCTTGTTATCTACCAATGAACTAACCATAGAAAACAAATCAATTTTGTCCTTTACAAGTCTCCAATCCTTCCAATATATCCACCATGTTTCTAAAACAAGATCTTCTTACATCTCCAAGACTCCTCCTTAGTAGATCCATACCATTTGAAAACACTATCCAAACCTAAAAATTCTACTTCCTTTCCTCTTATTTCAGCTTCAAATCATATATTTATGGAAAGATGAATAAATACATGGGTCAAAATAATATTCAAATCAAATAATATGCTAAGGTGATGAAAATGATATCTCTTTTTCACATGTGGGATCTCTTTTTATGGGAAAATAACCTTTTAAGCTCATATAAGAGAAACATTTCAAAGAAAGATCCATGTGACTAAGAAATATAATGACCATGATGGATTATTATAAGATATTATTGATACATAAATGCTTATGAGGTAAAAATTTCCAATTTAAAGACCAAAACCTTCACTTTTAGTCCACATACACATATTTTCACAACAAGATTAGTAATGAACATCATGAAAAAGTACATTGTAACCTTATTCAATGATATTAATGAGAATTTTATGTATGTTAATCACCTCTTTAAAATTTTATAACCCATAATACTTTAAAATAATAAATACATCAATGAATCTCATAGTGATTCGTCAACTTCCATCTTCAATCATCATAGCTCATTAGGTCTAGATCATAAGACCACTTCAATTCTTTGTTAAATACATCACAAGATAATCAAACATCATGATTATACTTGACAATGACATGACACTAAGACATATATCCTTCACTTGATAGTTAATGAACATAATGATAGTGAAGCACATCACCTAATGACCTAAGACATCTGGGAGATATGGTGATCACAAACATACTAAATCACATCTATAAGAGTGTTTAAATGACTTAAAGAAGCATACAAGAGACATCATCACTCAATATATCACTATGTAGATGTTTAAGTGGGAGGAATGAAAAAAATTTAGTTGTAGTTGGCATTTGGCCTTGACAGGCCAAATTTCCAACACCTAAAGTCTTTGAAACACTAATTGAAAGAAAAATGGATAAACCTAATGTAGGTTGGAATTAATTAGCTCTTGGATCTTATAACTTTGAACATTATTTATCTTGATGCATTAATTATATGACATGTGCATCGATCTTTAAAGGTTAGGATGTTAAAGGTATATAAAGTTTAATTTATCTAGAATAGTGTAAATGTCAAATAAAGGGGTCTAAACACATTATTAGTGATGAGCCCTCGTAATGTTTATATGGTGAAAAATACATTTATTTTCATTATATATTGGGTGAATAAGTGACACATGTAAAACCAGAGATAAAATATTTATATAAAATAGAACATTATGATACAAAGGACACAAGATTTATAATCTCGATGTCTAATATCAAATTCTAACTTGATAAAGTCCAAACATGGATGTTTTAGGATAAAATGGGTCCCTATTTTAGGTTTTGAATATGGGGTGTGTTGGTCACAAAAAATGGATATTTTCCCATTCCACACATCAAGTATCTAATAATAATATAATAACTTATAATTTAGGAAAAAAAATATTTTAAAAATATAAAATGGGTATTTGTAATGTGCATGTGCCCATTATACACAATTATCTTTAAATAAATTAATAAATTATTAATTATTTGAAATCCATTATTCATGTATTTTTTATAATGAACATTTGATCATTCTACAATAATATATTAAGAATAATACTATAATAACTGATGCCCTCTTTATTAACCCAATGGTCTATTTTGTCATCCCAATCCTTTAAAGCATGTAAAACATCATAAGACTCAAGCCACTTCGGAGTTACATCCTTAGTATTATTAAGTAATATGAGACTCTAGACACTCCACTGCATGCCTAGATAGAGAGTTTGGGAAAGGGATTTTCATAGTTATTAAAATGTTATTTCCATGGATAAATAGTTATAATGTTGTTAACACACATTTTAAATTTTTATAAAAACTTATATAAATCATAAAAATTAGTCAAAATAGATAACAACTCATTCTAGCTATTCACATTATGTAAAAATCACCACTTTTCCATGGATATAATGGGGTGGATAGATCTTTGGTGATTTTAAATATTATGTGTCCCTATACCATTACATAAAACCACTACAAGTCACTTTTATCCAACTCCATAAGTAATTAAAACCATTTTTCCACTTCTCTAATCACTTACCCTTAGAAAAAACCATAACTAATAAAACATTTTTTTCTTGATTTTCATAATACATCATCTAAGTTGATGTTTTTATTGGATTCAATGCACATTACAAAACTAAGTTAGCCTGATTGACCTAGTTCTAGACCTAACTTATACCTTTTCCACCTAACAAAATTGATTTGGTTGATCATGTTGGGTAAATTCCTAGGAGGGTTTAGGGTCAATAATTGGCTATAAATATTACCTTCACCTCAATCCAATAAAGGGAGACATTCATTTTTACATTATTACAAATTATATTTATACTATTTATACACTTAATGAGTCATTTGATAATGTCTTTCCTTGGAAGGAAATAATCCTATCTTGTGGAAAATTCTTGGATTTAAAATATGAGTATTTAGCCTAGAGATGTTTTTTATTGCGTGTTCTTTACAAAGTCACAACAACCTTTTACGAAGAACCATTGTCAAGGGAGAGATTGAGTCATGATAGGTTTATCCAATGGTATGTATTTATAAATTTTACTACATAATTTATTAGATAGATATTGCATAGATAAATAGGTTCAATGCTTTACTCTTGTCTTAGTTTACCTCTACATTGACTTGAGTAGAGTTTTATTTGTTTGTATGTGTTTTTTTATTTCTATTGATGCCCCTTTATGCCACAATATTTAGTGAGAAATAGATTAGATTTATTCTATGTATTTTAGGCCTATCTAAGGTTATTTCATCATATCATCTGCCTAGAGGATATGGAACCCTCACATTTTGTGTTGTGTAGAAAGATATCCCTTGGTTAAGTTTAGAATATCCAAATTGGTCATGTCATGATAAAAATAGCTATGTAATGAGTTATTGGTAAGGTTACCTTATTTTGAGCTTAGAATTCACTAAGTAGGAAATTTATAGATATATCCAAATTTATTCCATACATTCTAGTGATCCTAATGTGAATATAATTCTTGCATTATAAAATTTTAAGGCATAATAAACTAGATCAAGCTGGTCAATCTTGGTTTTTTTACAAGTTTGTTTCTCAGCTAATTAGATCAATATAGTTGATCTAGTTTATTTTATATCTATATGTCTAGGGTTTATATCTAATTATATTGATCGATTTGATTTAATAAATTTATTGATTTATATTTCAAAGGTTTATAGTCAATTAGGTTGCGTTGGTCAACTTAGTTTTATCTTTTTTTGATAGGTTTTAGTTTTGGATAACTATATCAAACTAGTTAATCCTACCATTTAACTGATATTTTTTATTTTAAATTACATCTAAAAAATAAATCTACCTGATTTTATTATATGAAATATTATGTTTTTAGCTAAATAAATCAAATTGGTTGATCCAATCATTTTACTACTTCTATATTTTATTTATAGTCAACTAAATAGATCTGCTTGATCTTGTTTAATAGTCATATTTTTTTGTCTTAGAAAACTAGATAAATATACTCCATTATGTTTATTAATTATTTTTTCATTTTTTTTCCTTTATAAAATTAAAAACCTCACCTAAATGACCCAATCAACAAAAACTTAGAAATTATACTAAATTGACTTGGTTGATCTTATTTTATATTCTAGGTTCATTATTCATAGATTAAAATTATGATCCTATTCATTTTAATCAATTTACAATTCTTACATTTATAGTTCAAAATTTTTTCTTACTTCTTTACTGAATTGTCAATTATATCAAATTTTACACATAGAATAAACCTGATTTATTAGCTAGATTTTGTTGTGTTTTTGTTTTCTACACTGAACTCCATCGACCAACTCAATTTCATTTTTTTGGGTTTAATTTTTCACTAGATAGTATTGAGTATCTCAATCTTGTTTTGTAATTCTTTCTTAAATAGGTCAACCTAATCTCCCTTATTCTATATTTTTCATTTTATATCATAAAAAAAGTAAATTAACCTTGATTTTCATAGTAATTACAATAAATTTTATTCTTATAATCAATATTTGGCTTCTTGTTTATTTCATTTCAAAAATTTCTTCTTTATTTTTGACAAATTAATCTTTTTCTTTATTCTCATCTTATTTGCTTTTCACTAGAAATTTTGTGCAAATAATTTTAAAACTACTTAGCTAATATCATGAAGGGATACTCAATATCATTTTTATGGTCCTTATATATTGTTATATATATTGGAATGACGGGCTTGTTTCGATACGCATAGCCATAGTATAGATCTAAACATTGTCTTCAGTTGTCACTTACGTCACAATATTTTTTAAATGCCTAGGTTTTCCTTTTGTATGAACCTTATAAAATAATCTATCCATTTGATTATGTGGTGTGTTTATTAGTATTTAACACCAAGAATTTAATTCTTGTTAACCCTTGAAGTTAGGTTTATTGGGCTATGGGAATTACACTTCCTCCAATGTTAACTCTATGAAACATTGGGTTGTAACTATTTAATAAAAAAATTAGTATCTTTGGAGTCCTACATTGTCAAACACAATCTTTAGTATACCCTCCTCACCTTATTTTTAGACAATTAGATAGAATTAGTACTTTAAAAATTACATTTTTTCTTGATACTTACTATTATATGTTGTATTGTAGACTATATTAACTAGCATTAATACAAGTTTAATGTTGTGTGTTTGAACTAGATTTATCATCTAAATCTAGTTGTTTGTGTGATTACTTTACTTCCATTTATAAACTAAATTATCTATTTTTAATATTTTAATTTTTTTACTATACTATATAACTAGATCAACCATCTCAATCTTATAGATTGATATTTTATCATGTTTACCCAACTACATCGACCAACTCAATCTAGTAGGTTTGCAAACTATCATGTTGATATATTTTTCCAACATGATTGACTAGTTTAATTTTTTTAGTTTATAGGTTATTATGTTATCCTATTAGTACAACTAGATCAACCAAATCATTCTAGTTAGTTTAAAAACTATTATGTTATCATTTTATTTTAACTAGATCATCCAGATTGATCTATATTTTTTATAGACTATTATATTCTCATGTTTTTCCAACTAGAAAGACTAATTCAATCTAGTCATTTACAAGGCTTTTATTATTTTTCCAACTATATCAACTAACCTGATCTAGTTATTTTTAAAGTCTATTATGTTTTCCTATTATTCCAACTAGATTAACCAACTCAATCTAGTTGATTTTCAGCCTCTAAACTTTCAATTCTACAGTAAGTGTCTACATAAGTTTATTTTTCATCATGCAACACATATTTGAAAAAAATACATAACAAAATCAAAATAACATGATGAATCTTACTAATATTCATAAAGCCTCTAAGTTACATCTACCTTATCATGAAATAGATAACCTGATCTTAGTAACATCAATGTTACTACTATAACCACTAATTATGGGACTCCTCCCTATTTTAATTATGTTAATATATTATTACTACCTATTATATAGGGTGAAAGTGATCTTGAATATCTAGATAAAATGATATTATTATTAATGAAAACCCTCAACGTCAGGTTAAGAATCCTATAGTCACTTATAACATCCCGATGAGACCTCACATTACAAAACCCCCTTCACCTTCACCTAGCTTTTATATATGATTTAGTTCAAGTCACTCTATGAATTCTAGAACATCCTTCTACTCTCCCATGCATTCCTATGATAGCATGTCATCATCTTACTTTCCTTATTCATACTTCATGCCAAAAATTTACAAAAACATAAAAGGCATGACCTTTAGTGGGTCTAGTCAAAATGCCCACATTAATACACATTAATGCAAAAACTACTGCATCTAAAACTATCAATGCCTCTAATGCTACTAATGCATCCCATACTACTTCCACTATTCAAAATATTATTAATACTAATCAAACTTAATTACAAACATTAAATCAAATGGATAATTTACAAACTAATAGTGTTAATCAAAGAATGAAAATTCAAAACTAATTAACACATTTTAAAAATTATCCTCAACCTCCTCAATAGTGGATCTAATATACTAATGATCCCCCAAATCCCATTATAAATACACACATTAATAGTATACCTTAACCTCCACTTCTTAATAATACCATTAAACATTTACAAAATGAACCTTTAGTCCATAAAATTTCAAATATTAACATTGTTGGTATAGTTCCCACTATCAGTTACAGTGGATCTATTGATCCATATGTATGAAATAAAATTTATATATGAAAATAAATTAAAATAATCCTAATCTAAACTAAAACTCAACTATCTTAGAGCAATAAATAAATAAAACAATAATAAAAATTTCACACTTTTAACATAAGATTTATCCATTGCGATGTATATATGATTCACTCTTTCATGTGGTGCTCACTCCTGTAATGCAAAGAGATAACAAGAAAAAAATTGTTACAAAAGGTAGAATTTGATTCCCTTTTATTCTCATGTGTGAGAGATCTAGACTTTATGATTTTTAAGGATATGATTATGATTGTGATGCTTGAAAATGGATATTTTCAAGCTTATTTTTAGATCTTTGGAGAAGGATCCAATGATGGATGATCATTTGGAATTTTTCAATGCTTGAAATGATCAATGGTCACTAATGAGTCCTCACCCATGAGGATGGAGACCTTTTCAACATGGTTTAGAAAAGAGTTGGGTTAGTTAGCTGACTCAACAAGACTAAGTCAATTTCCTTGACAACATAGGGGATGAGTCATAAGAGGTGGAGAAATTAGTGGATTTAGTAAGGATGAGGGAGAAAAATGTGGGAGATTATTTGAATAGGTGGAAAATCTAGATTTTATTATTTAAAATAAGGATTTAAGGGTGCATAGTTGACTTATTCAACATGTTGAATTATTGAATTCATTTGAATTTGGGAGGAAATGTGATTTATTAATTTAAGAAGAATTATTTAATAGATTAGGTGTATTTCCAAACTAAATGAGTGTCTACATTTTCCCCTCTTTGAACTAGTATTGTGAAGCAATATTGTTTTTAAAAACAATAAAAGAATTAAAGTATTGATGATAAAAATGAAAAAAATTCCCTAAATGAATGAAAATGAGTGAGATGATGCACCCTTGAGGGTTTGTGTGAGAAAATAACAAACACTTGAAATTTATGAAAAGAGGAAATGGTTAAAATGATGTGGATGTATGATAAATAAATCTTCATATGAATTGATGTCAAATTTGTAAGATGTTGGTTGCATAAAAAGGTTGCCCCTAGTTAATTAAAACTAGAGTATAAATTTGAATAGTAATAATTTAACCATTCATAGACTACACACTTATTATTGTTGATAATGGTGTAGGGGTAAATTGAGAAAGTGTGGGAATGATATATCGAAGAAATAATAAATTATAGATCTATAAATTAAAAAAAGATGTTAAATATGCAAATAATTTTGTTGATTTTATGCTGATAGATTATTGCAAGATTTTATATACAAATTTGGATTAAATTGTTTTAATGTAGCTTGAAATTTGAACAAAATGTATGAATAATGATTTAAATTAGGTATGGAAATGTGAAAAATATCATCAATAATATAGATACATGTCTTAATACTAAAGTTTGTAAAATTGTAGATGGTATGTGTAAACCTATTTACCCCTAGTTATTAAATGCTAGAGAGAATATTGGAGAGATTACATTTCCTACTTTATATACTACATTATTAGATTGTGCCCAGAATTAGGGGTCTCATGAGTGGATGTGGGAATAATATATCCCAATGATGCTAAGCCATATACCATAAAGTGAAAAATATAGATTGTTTGATTTATGATAAATATTTACAAAATTGATTTTTGCAAGCATTGATAAGGAGATATAACACTTTGATTAAATAATAGTAGAAGATGTGGATGAAATGGATTGGATGGATGATGGTAACTAAACTTACCCTAGAGACCCCATGTCTCTAAGCATTTCCTACATAGTTGACCTTAGATAAAGTCTATGTGGGAATATCAGGCCAGATGTAGTTCTTTTAATGTGGTAAGAGAAGTGATGATGTAATGTAGGATTGATCCATAGATGCTATTAACATACTTAAGTTAAAGATTTCATATTAAGATTAGATGATGGAGAAAGGATGGAAATTTTGATTTTGTCAATCCCAATTGATAAGTGCAAGAGATTGAATGGAAAAATTAGAAAATGATCGTGGATGATAATCATGGATTAATGATGATGGATCAAATGAATTGATAACATTGATGAGATAAGGATGGATGGAAGAGAAAGATGACACATATATGCATTATATTATAATATGAGATGGTTTAATGCTACCTTATGTTTATTTTGTTCTTTTTCTTTGGACTTCCAACAATAATTCAACTGAGTAAGAGTTGATTAACTTGAGTTTTTGTATTGTGCATAATAACATGAACCAATGGTATAGAAAAACCATGATGACTATCAAGTGATATGCATAAGGACTAATATATTCATGATGACAAAACTTAGTGGATCATGATTTAAAATATAATAATAACACCATTAGTAATATGTGTAGTGATCTAGGCACAAGAAGCAATAATAAATATAAGATAAAAAGAGATGTTTGCAATAATGAAAATTATATATGTAAATAAAATGGAAGTGAATAAACTCTATGAATGAAAGTAAACACCGATGATGTAAAAGAAAGGAAATGACTATACAAACATGTAAGCAAATTACTAAAACAATTAATCAATTGACTTTTTTGGATGTCCTTGGTTACAGTAGAACCCTTTGCAATATGCAATTTTTGATAATGTTAAATTGTTCAATGAGTAATCCATATATGGGATGACTAGGGTACAAAACTAAAGGCAATGTATTTTTTATTTTTTATTTTTTATTTTTTTTGGTATTTTCTAATGTTTTGGATTTTTTTTTTGGAGTTTGTAATGTTTTGGTTTTTTTTTAGAGTTTGTAATATTTTTGGATTTTTTTATTTATAGGTGTATATACAAGGAATACCAGGAAAGGGAAAAACATATTCTAGCACAAAAGAGTGAATGGTAGGGAATGGCAGGAATACATTATATATGAAGTATGGATGAAAAAAATGGATTGGAATTAAGACGATAACTCTAAGGAACACATGAGTTAATAACCAAGTTTATAGTCTTGAAAATATAATTGCAAGGATACACCAAGATGTTTCTAAGAACATGTCTCAAAACATTTCCACTTCCTTATCAAGGTTAAAATTAGAATAAGGATGATTTTATGATGCTAAGGATTGTAGGGGTTTTGATTGGTTTGGTGTTAAATGGATAAGGATGGGTTTGGATAGATAAAGGTAGTGGAGAATGGTACATGATGGTTGAGGATGAGTATAGGACAGATTGGATAGGCGTAGGATGGGTAAGTATGATTTGGGTTAACTTAGGATAAGAAAGGATGGTTTAGGGTAAGCATCTGATGGTAATGGATGGGATTTAAAAAATTTGTAGGATGGGTAAGGATGGAGGGATGATTTAGAATGTATAGGATTAAAATGGAATGACCTTTCCCCCAAGTGTAGGGTATTTATGAACAACTCATTATTATACACATGATGCCAAAAATTGGTTTTCATCATGGTACTTACCCAATGCACCATATAAATGGTTTTCACCTTTAGATGAATTTATTTCTCTTTCTCTTTCTAAATTTTTTA
Source organism: Torreya grandis (assembly GCA_037957365.1). NCBI lineage: Eukaryota > Viridiplantae > Streptophyta > Pinopsida > Cupressales > Taxaceae > Torreya > Torreya grandis. The sequence continues at coordinate 107,559 of JARHVA010002275.1, forward strand.
TTTAATTTTCTTTTTTTTATTTTTTGCCTTTTTTTAGTTTTTATAATCTCAATTATAAAAGGGTTCAAGATGCATGATGCTTAACACTATTGATTTTTTAGGTATTTGCTCTAGATATGTCTTCAGTAAATTCATTGAATTCTAAGTTGGCTTCTTCCAAATTTACTAAGATATTGTCATAGCGCCTATAATAAAGGGTGCTATGAAATAGGGTAAAGCAAGATGTATATTGGATGAAAGATATGTGTTGAGTGCATGAAGGGTTTGGATAGATGGAATTATAGTTGGGATGTGTATATGGGTTGTGATGTAAAGAGTGAATGGGACCAACAATCTCACATTCAACAATACTGGGAGTAACTCCAAGTGAGATGATTTGGGAGTTCAATTCTTCTTCATTGATGTTTTTAAATTATTATGGGGATCCATCTTTCAAATCTATTAATGCATATGATATATTAATTTTCTCATCCATTGGTGCCATATAAAGGTTTCCACTAAATGATTCCTTTTTATTTTTTCGATTGGGATTTAGATTTGGATTATCTAGTATTACCTCAAAGATGTTTTCACTAAGGGATTCATATTTTTGATTTTATATATTTCAAGTTAGATTTTGACAATAATTTTTATTTTGATCATCTGATAGTGCCTTAAAGAGTTTTTCACTATGGGGTGTGGATTTTAGATTTGGATTTTAGAATTCATTTTGATTGAGGTACACTTGTTGTTCCTTAGAATATGCATATTTTTTTTTGATATTATTTTTGTAGGAGACCAACTTGGAAGTATTCAATTATTTTATTATCATGGAAGGAAGTTAATTGTAAGTAAGATCATTGGTCACAACTAGAAGGTGCAAGATACTAGCTTGAAAGATGGAAGGTAGGATTGGTGAGGTTGATGAAAATATTGATGGAAGCATAGTCCTTATAGAGACTATTAAATCATCCCTCTATCTTTATTAGAAACTATTTCATTTAATATTTTGATTATTGATAAAGTTATATTAGAAACCACAAAAGTATCACTAACATCTTTACATTGACTTTGAAATGGTTTTTAGTTTATGTTATGGGGTTTAAAATTTACTTTGAAATAGATGGGTTTGATAATTCCTTGCTCATGGATTGTTTTATCTATAAGTACCTCTATCACTTGGGGTGCACGTTATGGGAGGATGGGAGATTAAATAGGTGATAATGGTTTGGGTGTTTGGCCAATGGGTAATAGGATCTTGGTTAGAAATGGGGTCTTTGTCAAAAATGGGACCTTGATCAGAGATAATTTTTTTTGTCAAAGATTGGATCTTCAATAAAGATGGGTTCCTCATAAAAAATGGATGGTAGACCATGGTTGTCAAAGGTAGGTTGATCAACTATAGATTGTATAAAAATGGATGTGTCAAAAATGGGATCTTGAGAAATGCATAGAAGGTTATGACTTTGACTTAGAAGTGGTGTGGTTTAATTAGGCTCAGGAAAGACATCTTGGAATATCCCCAAGCTATGATTTTTAGATGTGGATACACTTGGATCTATCTTTATGTACCCTTTGTTAATGAAATATTGGATATAATACTTTAGTCTGATCTAATAGTTTATATAATGACCTTAAATTTTTTGATAATCACAATATTTGTTAGGTTTATAGAACTCAATTTTGGGGAATTTGGATAAAAGTATTTGGTGTTTAGAAATATGACCAAGTTTACAACAACTATTTTTTAAATGAATACATCATAAGATTCCCCTAAAGGAGTGAATTTCTTTTATAGGCAGGTTAATGGTTTTCATAGGTTGGGAGGTTTGTAACTTTATGGGTGGAGTGATATTAAATAGTAGTAATGATACAATTATATTCCATTTGTTAGTGTCATAGGGGATGTTAGAATCAATGCTATAACTAGTAGAGGGGAGACATGGTTGATTTTGTAAAATATGTTTACTAGTGGTGATGTTGATCTAGAATGTTTTGGGATTCCATAGTTAGAGAGGTATTTTGATATTTTAAGGATGAATTTGTTGGATATGTGTTGAACGTGAAAGTACTTAGATTTGGTGGATTTGTGAAGGCTGATGGACTTGAGTCTGTTGAGTTTGTGAAAAAAAGTGAATTTGATGTAGTTTGGTTTAAGTTTGGGATTCAGGTGAATGTAGAACTAAATGGTTGATTTTGATGAATTTAAAAAGGTTTTTTTTATGTGTTTAGGAGTTGAAAGATTGATTTGGCTGAAAGAAAGTTGGATTTGCCTAAATTTGAGTTTGACTGGTAAATTGGTTTTGGTTCAAATGTATATTTGAAAGTGGTGTTGAAGGTGAATCAAAAGTTTGATTTAGATTGATGATAAGGTTGGAACTACATAGATTGGTGAAGATGTTTGAGTTTGCATTTTTGGTGAATTAGATGAAAAATCAAATGATTGATTTTTATTATTATATAAAGGTTGATTTGGAAAACTTGAATTACCATTCAAGTTTGGATTTGATTGATTAATGGATGAAGATGAATAGATATTCAAACTTAGATTTGGATTTATTGGATGATTAATTTGAAATTGATTCAAATATGTGTTTGAATCAAAATTGGTTGGATGGAACCTTGGGTTAAAATCAAGATAATTTGGATTTAGATTTATGCCCAAATTGATCAACGGATTGTTCCAAATAGCTATGTGCCCTGTAACGAGTGATGCTACTAAGGAAATACTTGAATTAAAAAAATACTTGAAATTAGACTCTAGAAAAACAAAAAGCAAAAGTGACTAAAAGTTTAATTGCTAATCAAATTCTTTTGATCTTTTAGAGAGAAAGTTGTGATTTTTAGGATAACATTTAAACTCAATCATTTACTTAAAAATAAAAATATTTCAGCATGTGGTAAACACAAGGAAATCATAAAAAAAATTATATTCTAAACAATCAATAAATTTGCACATAAAAGGTGAAAACTAGGATAAAATGTCATGAAAAACTATTGGGCCTTATGTTGTCACTTACTCATCTGTGCTTTTAGCTATGGCCTAATATTTCAAGTAAGAAACAATGGAGGATCCTATCATTCTCATGGACCATTGATTTTGGTTTCAAGTGTGTGTGTAAATTTACTTCTTGATGTTAACTACTAACTGATGTACCAAAGTCAAACAAAAAAAAGTTTATCCTAGGCTTAAGGTTTATCCAATCTTATCTAGGGTAAATACCATGAAATAAATTAATAAAATGGATGCACACTATTGGGTCTTATCCAAAAGTGTCCAACATAGCTACTTGGGTCTCAATTTTTTGACAATCAATGATATTATATTTTAAGTTAGCTATTAAAACCCTAGGTATTAGAGCATGAAATCCCCTCACATCATAGTGTGTTTAAAACCTATAACCACTTAGGCAATTAAAATAACTTAGTCTTAATTTATATATCCCACCAATAAATAGGGTTTAGCCTATTGCATGGTGGTGGAATCCATGTCAATACAGCCCCCCAAGAAAATAAAATTAAAAGTAGTACTCATTTTGTATTTCCAATTTTTGTCACCAATGTAATTCTAAGGAAAGAGCATACATAGATATTACTTTGGTAACATAGATAATTGTAAAAATATTTTTGATTTCTTGGTATTATTACCAATGTAATGCCAAGGAAAGATCATACGTGAATTTTAAAAGCACAAACAAAAATATTGAAAATTTTCATGTAATTATAAATTATTTTGAAAAACAAAAATAAAAATGTTAGCAAGAAAAATTGGCTTTTATTGATTCTTTTTGTTGGTCTTCTTTAGTAAGCATCATACAAAAAAGTTGTTAGGATGTTTGTTTTAGATATAAATGAGATAACCTATAATAAAACAAGTTAAAAAACATGAAAAACAAGTAAAAATATAGTCTCTATTATAACAATGTTATTCAACAGTCATGTCTAAAAAGTGAAATTAAAATAAAATAACACAGGAAAAACACATAAAGTAGAAAATAGAAAATAGAATGAACCATTCTCAAAATATGATTTAATTATGTAGATAAATGATTTTAATATAAGAAATGATTAATTCACTATGGGAAAATAAAAATTCACTACACATAGAAATAATTTCACTACATGAACTAACAATTTCACTGTAGAAAAGATCAATTTCATTATAAGGTAGAATGATTCACTATTTGTTGATGAAAATGTTTTTAATACTACTAAAATCATTATTTCCAAATGAAAACACTATTAACCTATAAATAGGATAAAAATTCAAGAAAAAGGACAACTTCACTGCTAAGTTCTACAATTTCACTACTAAAGCTCATAAATTTATTGTTACATAAAGAAGCATATACAACCAAATAAAAAACTGGTGATAGCTATATACACATAATATTTTTTAACTTTTATCACTTGCTAATGATTTACATCTTGAAGGAACCCATTGAGACTCAATCTCTTTCAGTGCATGCCCTAAGGGGTGCATCAAGAAAGGGGTGGGCAGACCTTTGGTGCTTTGTAAGACTGTTGTCCCTTATTTCCACATTATTACCAATCTAACCAGCTCCTAAAAACATTCCCTAAGATACTTCTCCATTGAGTATTCCTTTAGTATTTTCCTCTTTCCATTCCTCCTTTTCTTGTCTTAAATTTTTTTTGGGTAGTCAGCTGTATTGGGTGGACCTAGTACAGTTTAGGGGTATTCTTTAATTTTTTAGATTGTTTTCCCTTTGGATGACCTAGCTTAGACCTAGTAAATTATCCTTGAAAACACACTAGGTCAACTAGGTCGACCTTGTACAACCAAAATTATCATAAGGATTTAGGGTAAGATCTACCTATATATACAAGATCAATTCAGTCATTATTCATATATGCAATCAAGAGTTATTATTCACTTGTGCTTCTTCACAATTTGATCTTCCACCATTCTACTTGAGGAATCTTATCTTAGGTTTCTTATTTGGAGAATCTAGTCATATGGATAAGTCTTAGATGTTTTGGCCTTTCTTAATGATATTTAAAAATCATAACAACCTCTTGTAAAGGCCCTTCTGTCAATGGAAAGATTGAGTCTCGATGGGTTCACATTCGAGTAAGTATATTATAACTCTTTTCTCCTCTCTTTTAGTAGATAGAAGTATCATAAGTGTTGGCTTGTAGAATAATATCTTTCATATTTTATGTATTAGGTTTTTACTCATACTTTAATTGAAGATCCATATACATGTTTGTTTTTTTACTTTTAACCCCTACTTTATGACATAATCTTTTGATTGCACTAGATTAGATTTACATTTTTGATATTATAATAAGTTAAATGTTTTAAACCTTAGGAATCCATTAGGGTTATTCTATGATTATGTTAAACTATATACTTTGGAACCCTTCATATCATGATGTGATAAGTGATACAAGTGATTCCCTAATCAGGTCTAGTAGATCCCCATATTGGTTATGTTCTCACTTAAAAAGTGCATCCCCAATGAGAAGTGTAGGTATGTTCTATCTTCTTTGAGCCAAGATTGATTTATAAATATGATGCATTTCCAATTTCATACATTCTAGTGAACCTAACATGAAACTAACCCTTGCAAGATTTATTTTGATTTGTCATTCTTTTAGTCATTCTTTTGATTATCATTTTTATCATATATTTTGACATACTAAATGGATTTTGTTGACCCAACTATTTTTCTCTATGCATAGGTTTTTAAGAACATGCAACTAGATCAACCTAGTCAACCCAATATAGCTTTCTATCCTTTCAGACACCTAGGTCAGCCTACTAGGTTGACCTAGTTGACCCCTTGTAGTTTCAATACCTTTTTAGTAGGTTCTTGTATAGCTTGATTAATTTTGTTGATCCAATTTGTGGGTTTCTCAAGCATACTTCAACATTTTTCATTAGTAATATTCCTTCATTACATCTCTATTCCACCAAGGTTACTTTATAATTATCTATTTATTTATTTTCTATCTTTCATTTCATAGTTTTTATTTTTTCAAACATCCCTTGCATAGTCAACTAGATCGACACTATCTACCCAATTCATTTTTTAGACTTTTCTTCTGTAGTATAAGTTCAACCCTATTGACCCTATTCTATATTTTATGCATATAGTGTAAACACTATACCTTGTTTCAAATTTATAATTAACCTTATATCTATTATTAATTAGTTCACACTTTCTTTTCTTATTGCTTGCATGCTTATAATAGTTCACATAGTCTAATTAGCATATTTTTAATTAATTGCTTAGTTTTACTATTTTTATTTTATGCACACAAGAGCAAATCACAAAAACATAAAAAAGTACTTTAACACTTTTTCTACCCTAGGCCAACCTTCTTGGATTTCATCACCAAGAGGTAATCTGAATTGATGCTATGGTCAAGTATAAAATATGGTTAATGGTATATTCTAGATAAGTACCTGATACCCTTATGACTATGGTGTGTGAAGTGTATCATTACCACTATAGTCAATTTCAGCCCAAACTACCTGAAACCATCATTAGATTGCTATCTAGTACCTTGTTTATATCCAACTTTCAATCACATTAAAAATCATATCTTAATTAACAATCAGGTTGACCAATTAGTTATCTTTACTTTTCAAGTTATTATCTTGCTCTTTGTCCAATTATGTGCGCAAAAACATGAATTATCCAGTGTTAGTGCAAGGTTTTGTTTTATGTGCCTCAATTGGATTGGCTAACATTGATCTAATTTATTGTTTATTTACTTTAAACTCTTACATTCCTAGATTAGATGCAAAAATTATCTTATTTTAGTTCATAACTTTTTTATCATCTTTATCTTTCTCCATGTCTACTATATTGGATTGACCTAGTCAAACTTATATATTTTTTAACCCTTATTCACTATATTGGATCAACCCAATCAACCCTATATAGTTTGTATTTCCTTTTCCATCTTTTGCTTCCTTTTGTTCATTTTAATGGATCAACCTAGTTAACCTGATATAGTTTATAGGCCCTATTTTTTGTACTAGATTGACCCAATCGACCATGTATTATCTTCTACTTTCCTTGTTGATCAATCTAATTATTTGTCATTCCAATTTTACATTTTGTTAATCTCTCTTCTATCAAAATGAAATCTCCTATCAGAATCTTCTTGGATATCTTGAATCCATTTAGGTACTGTATGGGATGTTCATTTATTCCTCTCTTTTCCTCCCAAGATCACCATCACTCTTGGGGCACCTCTTCTCCTCCTTCATCTATAAACTACAATATGGTGCAAAAAACACCTCAAGATGAAGTTGATGGATTCAATCCTTTCTATACTTACCAAGAAACTTCTTAAAATATTCAAACTAATATGGGAGTGATTGATACAAGTTTACTTAACAATCCCATTAGTAATCCTTCTTCTATAAATCCTCCCCCTAATACCAATATTTGGAGTGCTCCTACAAACATCAACAAACCTCCTAATATAACCCAATTTTTATTCCAATTCATCTAAAAAATTATCATTATGCAAAATTCTAATACCAACCAAATGATGCAACTTCAATAACACTTAATCAACATGGATAATCAACCTTTAACTATCTATCCTCAAACTAATCATATCTATATTCCTCCACCTCTTAGGAATGCCTTAGGTAATGTTATTCCTCAACCCATAATTAATAAAAATATGCTTCAAACCATTCAAAATGAGCCTTTATCTCCATTCATTATTTCAATTGATATTGGTTGCATATCTCTAACTACCAAATATGATGGGACTAAAGACCTTGCCTCATTTCTTAAAGCCTTTCACAGTCTTTACAAAGAGTGGATCCAAACTACTACATTCACCACTACTAAACTCTTAGTAAAAAATTTTATTGGTGATGTATTACAATGGTATAGTCAACTTCCCAAACATTCTATTTGGAAACTTGAAGATCTATTTAATCCTTTAGTTAAAGAGTTTCAACACAATGATCTTCCTAAAAATTATCTTAGCCATTTAATCAATGTACAACAATCTCCCATTGATTTAGCTTATGACTTTATCAAAAGATGGAAATCTTTATCTCATAAATCTGATCATAACATGAATTATGACAATCTATTTAAAATCTTTATCATGGATTTAACTCCTACTCTCCAATATAAGGTTCTAACCTTTTCTCCTCAAACACTTAAAGAAGCTCTTGATCAAGCTAAGCATTGAGACTTTCTTATGAATTAATTAGAACCTAATCCTAAAAATATTAAAGTATTTTTCCAAACATCTAATGTTATAATTATTACTACTATGTAAACAAAACAAGGATTTTAAAAAATTATATTCCTTCACCTTCTCATACACTTCTTTTGGTTCAACAAATGAAACAATTTTTACCACCCTTGAAACCTTTCATCTATCCCAATACTCCTCCTAAGTGGTATGACCCTAATCTCTTTTGTTGGTTCCATGCCAACATTGGTAATTCTCATGAATCTTATAAATGGCTCAATAAATTTTTCATTTCCTATATTCTTGGTGATTTATTCAATCATGAAGATATGATCAATCTTCATCATCAAGAATACACTACCACTTCCAAAAATGACAAAATTTCAAAGCTTCTACCTCTAATAACCAAAAATATTCTTCTAATAATTAAGCAAATGTCAAGGAGGTTTATTCCATTGATGATGATTATGATCAATATTATAAAAACTCTCAATATGTCAACACTACCAAGGTCAATTATCTTCTTAAAATTTTTCACAAAGATCCTACTACCTAGCCTAAAAATACATCTTTAGAAGAATAAATTCTTAAAGATACTACCACCACTAATGTTGATTTAGAATCACATGAGGAAAAACTTCCTCCTTCTAATCCTCCAATCACTTCTATACCTTACAAAAATACTTTACCTTCTAAAACTCATGTTGGTTCTTCTAAATCTCATTAGAATTTTCTTGAAGAAATCAAATATATGCCTTGTAAAATTCCTCTTATGGAGTTGGTTCACACTTCATCCTATCATGAAAAATTACTTATGTAAAAAGTTAAAGAAATTGAAGATCCATCCTCCATAGATAAAGAACCACCTTCTATTTAATCTCAACCTACTAATGTCAAAACCATTGAAACCTCATGTCCTTATTCCAAGCTTTCTATTGAGTTTCTTGAAGAGGACATGATTAATGATGAAATTATTTTTTGTGTTGATGATCTACCACTCCTTATTAAAATAGCTATTAATAACACTCTTATTTAAAAATTCTTAGTTGATGAAGGCTCTAGTATTAATATGACATCATTATGGAATATAAAACAAATTCATTATAACAAATATCATCTTAAGCAAACTCATCCTACTTTTCATGGTTTTGACAAGACTAATAAAAAATCTCTTGGTTATATTTGGCTTCTATTAACCATAGGCCCTAAGACCATTCAAACTAAACTTGTGGTCTTTGATATCCCTTTATCTTAAAATATTATTCTTGGTCATCTATGGACTCATCGAATGAGATCCATTACTTCTTATAGTAGTCAATGTATTAAATTCTTACATAATGGAAAATGGTACGTGCATGAAGCTGATCGTAATCCATGGAGTATCTAGCTTCCTTATATTATACTTCACTATCATATTCTTGCAAATCCTAATATTAATAATGATCTATTACATGAGTTTATCAACATGAGTCTTAATTTACAAGTTACTCTTACAAAATTTGATTATGATATCCCAATGAATTTAAACACACTTGCAATACTACCAAGTTAGCTCCATATATTTCATAATGGTTTCCTCCCTAGCTATTACAAAGATACCATACTATTCCTCTTATTTATGAGATTACCAACTTTCGAATCCATGTAATGCTTAAGAGCCTTATTTACCAAAATATGCCTTCACTTTCAATGATTATGGAGTGGCTAAATTATTTCTACATCCTCTCATCATGTCTCCCTGTATATTAAACAATATTGGATGTTCACCTTATGAAACTTCCCCTGATTCTCAAGCTTGTATGATTTATCCAACATATGATGATAACTATATCATAGCCCAAACTTAATCAAAAGATTTGGATTTCTATCATTACCAAAAAACTTTAGCCCAAATACATGCTTTTAATTGGGATGTGTATATCATTTTTGTGGATAATAACTTATATCTTTAGGGTCATGTGCCTCCTATCAAGCTTCTTGTTATTAACAATCCTTGGGTGGTAGAACAAATTATGATTTCAAAATTTATATAAGCTCCTATACCTTTAGATCTAATTATTGCATCTAATCATTCTCCCATCATTGAATCCATTGATATTCTAAAATTTTCGATTCCATCTACTTCTTTTACTCCCAAAATTATACTTGATGCCCATTAGATTAATTTTAAATATGATTACCATGGACATAAAATTATTGATATTAAATTAGATGTCAGATATTATTGTCTTGTTCCTACCTTGGTAAGATATGAAGTTATTCTTGATTTACTTCATACCTGAGAACCTCAACTTCTTCGATGACACCATAAACTTGGAAACTTTAAAACTAAAACTCCTTGCTTCAACAAATTCATTGCTAGTGTTGATCATAAAAAAAATCCAATTTCATCCTTACCTAATGCACCATACCACTTTCAATATGGTAATGTCATGATTATTGATGAAACCACTCACATTTAATATGGTACCCCATCTTGTCCTTCATCAATTATAGTTTATTGAGATCTTTCACCTAAGCTTATTTTTTGACAAATTTCATGAATATTTCACTTGATCCTATGAGGACATGCCTAGAATTAACCCTATCATTATGGTACATAACATCATTACTTATCTTGATGTCAAGCTTGTGTGTTAAAAGAAAAAAAATTGCTTGAATTTTTAACCTTATGTCATAAGTAAATCATTAGATTACTTGATGCTAAATTTATCAAACTAGTGGATTATTTTTAATGGGTGTCCAACATTGTTCCCATTCAAAATAAACTCACTATGGTTATTCACATTTGTATTGATTTTCACAACTTTAATCTTCCTTATCTCAAATAGAACATTTCCTTACCTTCAATAGATGTCATCACTGATTCCATGGATGGTTATCAAATGTTATATCTTATGGATGGTTTCTCAGGATACAATTAGATTCATATCACTCTTGAAGACCAAAAAAAAACTACTTTCACCATGGAATGGGGAACCTATTTCTATGTAAAAATGCCTTGTAGTGTCAATAATGTTGGACCGACTTACCAACATGTAATCACTCACATATTTCATTACCTCATTCAAAAAATTATTGAAAATTATGTGGATGATCTTATTCTTAAATCCAAACATCATAACAATCATCTTTCTGATCTTGCTATCATCTTTGATTGTCTCCTTAAATATAAAATTAGACTTAATCTTTACAAATATGTTTTTTAAGTCACATATGGCAAATTGTTAGGATTCTGAGTCTCTCTCCATAAGATTGATGTTGATCCTACCAAAATTAGTGTTATCATCAAAATTCATATTCCTCATTCTATTCCTAACATTCATAATTATTTAGGCATGCTTAGGGTAATTAGATGATTCATCCTTGAAATGCCATATCAAATTCACTTTGTCAACTCACTTCTCAATAAAGATACCACTTTAGAATGGATGGATCCATGCTAAAAATCCTTTTCTAATATGAAAGAGTATTTACTTCACCCACCTACACTTCTTCCTCCTTTCAATGATAAACCTTCGATCTTATATAATTCATCCATACCTATTTTAGTTTGGTTAATGCTTACCCAACAAGATGATAAGGGAAGAGAGTATGTTATATACTATATTAGTCAAGGCATCATTGACTATGAAATATGTTATTCTAAAATTGAGAGCGATTGCCTTATTATCTATTTTACAGCTAAAAATATTTGTCATTATGTGTTTTATAAAACTACTTATGTCAATGTTTATTTCGATCCCCTTCATCATTTCTTCTCCAAATTATTTATTCCTATAGATAGAATTGGCAACTAGGTGGTCCTCCATATATAATTTGATCTCCTCATAAATACCCAAAAATCTATTAAAGGGAAAGTCATAGCTAACCAAATTACTAAAACTCCCATTCCAACCACTTCTACCCTTCAAGATGACCTTCAAGATGACAAAATCCTTTACATTAAAGGTCTTAATCAAGCTATCTCTATTAAAGGCTACTTTTATAGATTTATTGCCAATCTTGAAGCAAATAATCTTTAAGAACCATCTATTCCCTCTAGTAATACTAAACCTAAGGTAATTATCAAGGAGCTTCCTAAAATCAATGTTTACTTATATGAGGATACATAGACCCTTCACTTTGATGGTTCTAAATGACTTCACGGAGCTAGGGTAGGTTGCATTCTCATAACTCCTCTTGGTAAAATCATTCCTTTATCTTTTAATTTTACCTTTGATGTCTCCAAAAATATGGTCAGGTAAAAAGCTATTATCTTAGGCATGAGAGTTGCTCTTGATTTAGACATTCAATAGCTTCATGTTTTAGGTGAATCTTAGCTTATTTTTCATCAAGTTAATGGTGATTACAAATGTAAAAGTGAGAACCTTCTCACCTGTCATCAAATTTCAACCACTCTTACTAAGGATTTTATCCCTTTTACCATTGAACCCATTCTTAGAGATCAAAATTCCATTGTCGATTCTCGTGCCTCTTTAAATTCTATATTTAATCCACATCAAGCTCTTTTTGATCCTTTTTTATTATTAAAAAAAAATCAATTTTAATCTCAACCACCATATTCTCTCATTTTTAATATTGAGGCCATTACCTTTAGACAAAGACCTTGGTATAAATACATCATTCAATTCTGAGAACACCAAACTTATCCTCCCAATTTAGACTATTATGAAAAGACATGTATTCATAAACAAGATTTCAAGTATATATTTTGATACCATCATTTAAATTCATAATGATGAAGGTACCTTATTTTATTGTGCTATACAATATGAGGTCCCTCATCTTCTTGAATAAGTATATGGGGGCATTTGTGGTGGTTACTATATCAAACATGCTACAACATGCAAATGCCTACATATGGCTTACTTTTGGCCTAATCTTGAAAAGAATTCAATTGAATATGCTAAAAAGTGTATTCCTTGTTAGCTTCATAATGATCTTATCCATTCACCTCCTTTTGAGATTCAAACTATCAACTCTCCTTAGCCATGTTCCATGTGGGGATTCGATCTCATTGGTAAACTTATTCATTCCCAAGATGGGCATGTATTTATCATCATCGCTATTGAATATTTTACCAAGTGGTTAGAAGCCATACCACTCATTAACATCACTAGTCCAACCATTTGCAAATTTATTCTTAAACAAATTATTTATCACTTTGGCATTCCACATACCATCATTTTAGACGATGGTGGTAATTTCAAAAGTAAACATGTTAAATAGATTTGCAAAAAATTCAAGGTCAATCACAAGTTTTCCACACCTTATCATCCATAATGCAATGGTCAAGCTGAGGCCACCAATAAAATTATCCAAAAGATAATTCTTGAAACCCATAGAGATTGGCATATTCATCTTTACCATACACTTTTGTCTTATCATATTAGTATACAAATTTCTACTGGGATAACTCTATTTTCTCTAGTCTATGGTTATGAGTTAGTTCTTGCTTTAGAAATTGATCTTCCCTCTCTTTATATATCTCTTCATGGAATTATTCCTGATGAATAATTATGTGAATCTCAACTTCATGCCCTTGATCTTCCAGATGAATTGCATCTTTTTTCCTTGCAACATAACCACCAATACAAGGCTGGCATCACTCAATAACATAACAAATGTGTTAAAATATACACTTTTAGTGTTGGTGATCTTATCCTTAAACTAGATTACACCCATGATAAAGAAGGTAAATATGCCCAAATTTCATGGGGCCCATATTTAGTTAAATACATTCTTGGTACAATCACTTACCATCTTCAAACCAATGAAGGTCATGTTTTCAAATAGCCCACTAACACTCAATTCCTTAAAAATTATTTTGCCTAAACATTTACTTCTTGTCATGATTTCTATCTATATTTATCTAAATTTTTTTTAGGTTACTTAATAAAAACTCTCTTCCTCTGTAGTATTTACCTCTTTGTTACAAACCATTATTCCTCCCTTTTGGTCTATTGGTTTCTTGATGTAGCATAGTCTTCTTTATCTTCTTGCATTTTCTCTTTTTTTTTTTACCCTTTTGGGTTTTTATTTATTGAGTTAATTTCTAAGACCATAGATAAGACCCGACATTCCTAAAAAAACCACCATCTTTTTTCTACTTTTCTATTTCATTGTTTTTTCTTTCCAATGTTGTTTTGGCATCATTTAGGTTTTTCTTTTGTGATTTATTTTTTCATACCACAAATAGGACCCGGCATCCCTCAAAAAACTACCATCTCTTTGCTTTATATTTTTCTTATTTTATGTATTTTTAGTGTAAGACCATGTATAGGATCTGGCCCTCCTCATAAAGTTATCATTGTTTCATCTTTTACATCCTTGTTCTCAAACTTTTGCTTTTGCTTCTTTTGTTACATGAAATCTACACAACAATATATGTTAGCATATTTTCTTCCATTTCCCTCTTTATTATGATAAGGAATCACACTTAACTATCATTGTGTCACTCCTCTTGATTTCTCCTTCCTTTCATCTCTACATTTAATAAAACAAGGTCAAAGTCAGTATAGCACTTTTATTTCACCTAGATTAATGAGACTCTTAGATCCCATACTCTTTTAAGTTCTCTCTCTTAGTAACCTTATCCCATTTATTCAAATTAAATTCATATTTAGCACCCATGTTTGGTTTTTCAAATGTATATAGAGGAGGAATATTATAAATCCATCAAGAAAGTTAAAATATAAAACATTTGAAACAAAAGTCAATGATATCTAAAAGGCAATATACAAATCTCAAAATTCAATATCACACTAAAAGACATGATTCAAGTCACATCTCTTTATTCTAGCCAAAGCTCAAAATACACAGTTGGCCTCATAGTATAGTTGAGGTCCTTTGGGGTATGGTATGCTAGTAGATTAGAAGAGGAAAATATCAAAATATTCTAGTGCTACCTACTTTCTCACATAAGTATCTAATCTTCAAATTAGACTGGTGACTCTATAAGGGGTCCTAAAGAATGAGGAACACAACATGGGGAGGTAGGTCGATTTTACTTTTCATGCATATAGCCTTCATGGGCTGATCTATATATTCCATCTATTGACTTAAGACTTGTGTCACTAAGAGAAGTTCTTCATATTTCTTAAGGTATAAATTCCTCTTTTTTTGACAAACCTAATTCTCATGTCTTGACTTCCATAAAGAACTTCTCTACCTTAGTTTTTCCTTCACTCTCCCCTCCACCCATTTAATTTACCCACTTTATAGACAAATTTTGATTCCAAATCTATTGTTCCTTCTTCAATTCTTTCTACTTCACCTCTTAAAAAACCTACTAGCACTACTTTGTTTCAATTTTATCTATCCTTAGAATAAATCAACATGTTTTAGCAACTATGGATTCTTATTTTTTTACACCATGAACTAAATTTATAGACCTAATCTAGATTCATTTTACTATTTATCATTCTTTTTCTATTATACTATTACAGACACTTGAGTTCATACCCTTTTTCCATTGCTCAATGAGGTTGGCTTGTTACTTCTCACTTGGCAATGTTGTTTTCCATTTTATGCATCCTTTTTACATTGATGATTGAGATGTGGATTGTTAATACTCATTCTTAAATTTTATTTTACCATTTTTTTTACTCTTTCATTCATTTATTTGTGTTTCCATATAGTTTGACATGTATCCTTTGTTTGATTTGGTAAGTTTGCCTTTCTTACTTAAGGATAACTTGTTTGATTTTTTTGGTTTTTAGTAGCTATGGATTTTTAGTTACCTAATTTAATATTATTTTTGAATAGGTTATTTGTTTAACATAGCACCTATCACCCCATCTTTCCAAATTTCCCAAGTACATCCTGTCTTCATAACACTGCTATACTAGCTTTTCTTGCATTTGTTTATATTTGCTCTTTAGTTTTGCATTTTCTAGTTTGTTGAAAGGAGTCTCTTCACCCTACACAATCAACATTTAAAAAAAATAGATAGCCATACCATAATTATAGTTCAAGGTACACATTGCATTTACTTTTTAGTTATTTAATTTTTTAAATTAGTTTCCCTTTTTAGTCAATTATTTTCATTTATTTTTGCTTTAAAATACTACAACTTTTTTAGCATCAATTTTGTGTGTTTAATTATGTATTTTCTTAAAGAACCATCCCTTGTAACACCTTAGTGACACATGATGAGATTTAAGTGAGGCATATGTATACACATAATATTTTTAACTTTTATCACAGATTGATGCTTTACATCTTGTAAGAACCCATTGAGACTCAATCTCTCTAAGTGCATGCCCTAAGGGGTGCACTAAGAAAGAGGGGCTAGACCTTTGGTTATTCATAGGATTTTTGTCCCTTATTTAAAAATTATTACCAATTTCACCAACTCATAAAACTATTCCCTAAGCTACTTCCCCTCCCTTGAGTATTACTCTAGTCTTTTCCTCTTTTCTTATTTTAAACTCATTTTGGATAGTCATCAATACTGGGTCAACTAGATTGATCTAATATAGGTTAGGGGTATTCTTTACTTTTTTATATTTTTATCCCTTTGGTTTACCTAAATTAGACCTAGCAAATTGTCCCTAAAAACACATTGGGTCAACTAGGTTGACCATGTATAGTTGACATTCTCAGAATGATTTAGGGTAAGATGCACCTATATATACAAGATCATTTTGGTTATTATTCATATGTGAAATAAATATTTATTATTAACTCATGCTTCTTAAAACTCTTCTCTTCTACCATTCTACTTCAGGAGATTTAGCTTAGGTTTCTTATTTGAAGAATCTAGTCTTGTGGATAAGTCTTAGATGCTTTGACATTTCTTAGTGATCCTTATAAACCAAAAAAACCTCCATAAAATCCCATTTTTCCAAGGGAGAGATTGAGTCTTGATAGGTTCACATTAAGGTAAGTACATTCCAACTTTTTTATCCTCTCTTTTAGTAGATAGAAGTAGCATAAGTATTGGCTCGAATAATACTATCTTTCATATTTTATGTATTAGGATGTTACTCATACTTATTTTAATTAAAGTTACCTATACATATTGTCTTAATTAATTCTAACCCCTACTTTATTCCACAAGCTTTGGTGTGTACTATATTAGATTTATTATCTTACTATTAGAATAACTAAAATATTTCAAACCTTAGGACTCCATTAGGGTTGTTGTGCGATTGTGTTAGATTGTAGGATTTGTAAACCTTTATATCATGATGTGTTGTGACAAATGATATAAGTGATACCATAATTAGGAATAGTGGATCCCCATATTGGTCATGATCCCATTTAAAAAGTGTATCCCTAATCAGAAGTGTAGGTATGCTCTATCTTTTATGAGCTAGGATTGATTTATAAACATGATGTATTAATGATTGCATACAATAACAACCTATATTTCATACCAACACTAAAATAAGTAAGATTAAATTCAAAACACAATCATAGATAACCAAAACCAAAAGATAAATGTTATCTAAGTGTAAAATATTATGATAAAGAGATTAAAAACTCATGGGAGAAGTCCAACTAAGTGTGCCATAAATGTATGAATTAAAATTTAGATATGAAAATAAAGTAAACTAATCCTAATATAAGATAAAATTTAATTATTTTAGAGTAACAAATAAATAAAATAGAAATAAAAAATTCACACTTTGAATACAAGATTTCTCCATTGTGATGTATATTTGATTTTCTCTTTCAAGTATGTAGTGCTTACTTCTGTAATGCAAGGAGAGAATAGGTAATATTTTGGTGTAAAAGGTAGACTTTGATTTTCTTATGTATCAGAGCTCCAAACTTTATGTTTTTTAAAGATTTGATTGTGATTATGATGCTTGAAAATAGAGATTTATGAGCTAAATTATAGATACCTGGAGAAGGATCCAAATGTGGAGGATCATTTAGAATTTTTCAATGCTTTAAATAAACAATGATGTCTAATGAATCCTCACCCATGATGATGGAGACATTTTCAACATGGTTGAGAAAAGTGTGGGGTTGGTTAGCTGACTCAACAAGAGTAAGTTAATTTCCTTGACAACTCACGGGATGAGTCATAAGAGGTGGATAACTTTGTTGATTTGGTTGGGATGAGGGAGTAAAAGGTGAGAGATGGTTTTAATAGGTGGAAAATCTATATTTTATTATTTAAAATAAGGATTTAATGGTACACAATTGACCTATTCAACATGTTGAATTATTCAATTCATTTGAATTTGGGATAAAATGTGATTTATTAATTTAAGAAGAATGATTAAATAGATTAAGTGAATTTATACACTAAATTAAATTTATGTGTCTACACTAGCCTTACAATTAAAATCCTTTGGAAAATTATACAAAGATTGGGTTAAACTCAATACTTTCACCAAAAACAAGGTCTTAGATAAAATATTTATAGGTCATGATTTATAATGGTATAGTAAAATCAAAAGTCATTCTATCTCTATTTTTGAATACTTAATCAATTCATTGATTCAATAATTCCAAACTAATGATATTCTTTCAAATAACATAACTATTTTTTATCAATTTTGAGCAATTAGATTTCAAAACAACTTCATCAAATGGTGGAAAGTTATTCAGCACTAAAATAATTTTAAATAGATTGATTAGGTTTATATATACCATTGAAGGGGTATATATATATCACAATGCACAAGGATAATAATCATATCTATCAAAGGGAAATTGGGTGCTAAACTTAGATATAATATATGTTGAATTTATAACACTAATAATAGGCTATATATAGAAATTAAAACTAATATATGTATATAAATGATAAAAAATTAATATACTTAATTAGTTATACTACTAACACAATACTAGATATAGAATATGAAGGAAGTATACTGGAAGAATATTCTAGAACAATATTGAAATTCTAGATTAGACATTTCTAGAGCTCTAGATAGTTATATCATCCTAGGATGGTTTCATCAATACTAATATTATGATTTGATGTAAGTGTCCTATATTAAATACCTATTATAAAATGATTAAATAAATATAGATGTTTCTAGTTTTATCTTCTCCTTCACTCTATTCATTCAGATTTGGGTCATGGATTGTTTGTCCACATGAAATGTCAAAACCCTAATTCTTAATATTCATAGTTACCTTTGGGGAAAATGGGTTATTGATAACATGATGTAAAACTAACCAAAAATACCCCTCTTTCAATTATTTTTACCTACATATCTGATACTTTGCAGAGGGCCTCAAACTCATGTAGTTATTTCATATGTGATGGCTTATGTGTGAATCATGCAATATGTGTAAAATAAGTATAATAATGACCTAAATTATAACTTATAAATTCAATATCTTCTATTTCTCCTTCAATAATTTATACTTGTATATGAGTTGTCCCTATGACTAGTATGTAAATAGGAGAAAATAGGGAATTTTGGATTAATTTAAAGATCTTTGGTATGAATACTAGTTATTTTCCCCATGTTGCTAGGTGAGGAATGAATGAGGGTTAATCATATATTTATCAACAAATTTGGAGAATTAACTCAAATTAAAACACTTATTCCATCCATTATGATATGTTTCATTTTAAAAATAGATGTCTTTAGGGAACTAAACACTTGTATTAGGTTAGGACACTAACATCGATGATAATGTCTATCCCAAACATTAGTGTCTTTAGGAAACTAGGTACAAGATAAAAACTTATATAAGTGGAAGATAAGTAAATTTTAAGCATTATAGGAAAGATAAAAATATTAGGTCACTAACATAATACCACTCATATTAAGAGATATGCCAAGGGGCATAATATAGAGTTGATATAATACTTGTAGAAGTAGAAAAGGTCTAAAAATAAGAATAAAAACCAAGGTCTATAATTTTACAAGTGTAAAATTTTGAGGTTTTATATAATCCATAAATATCATGTAAACCCCCTCTTTAATCTAGTAACGAAACTACTAGTTTAAATGAATGGAATGGGTAGTTGGGTGTGTATAACACACCTTATCTTTACGTGTACCTAACATGAGTTATTTGTTAGTGATTGAAATACAACCAAAACCATTTTACCATATAGAATAAGTGCATATAATCCATAATCTAAATTACTTGAAACAAATCAATATTTAAAGAGTGAGGTTTAGGAGTACACCTATGTGTCAATGCAACTAATTTGCCTATTTAAAAATTCATTTAAAAAATATGTACCATTGTAAGGATCTAAAATTGAGATTAGGATAAATATAGATAAATATTAAAAGTTAATATATCTAAGGATATAGATAGATAGATAGATAGATAGATGGATGGATGGATAGATAGATAGATATAAAGAGGGATATTTTAAGGCGCATGCCTTGAAACTTTGAGAAAAGGTCAATTGCCACATGGAAATTGAGATTAGATCAATTTTACAACCTAATGATATATATAAAGTAATCAGGCTAGATGATACAATCAATTACAACCCAAAAATATGGAAATACTAAGTGTTTAAATCATCTCACTCATACCTTAAAGTGAACCCATGACTATAATATATTAGCTTAATAAGGTCCAAAAAAGTTTAACTAGTTTATCAATAAGTAAATGTCCATGATGTGGAAAGATTACATAAAAGGGTTTTTGAATATGAAACTAATTTATAATTTTCAATACTAGGCAGAAATTGCATAACATATGCACCTTAGATGTGTTCATGTTTAAACAATGTATAATAATGTTACCATTATATATAATTCCATCACAACTATAAATATAAGTCATATAACTATGTACTTTGGTCAATTCAAAAACTATGTGTGGAAAACATGCTTCCAAAAAGTCCCCCATTATATATAGATAAATATAAAAACTAATATAAGTACCAATATGGAGAACATGTTAACAAAACATTCCCCCACATTAATTTGAAGATTATGAGTAATGACTAGGTGTGATAAATTCTTCTACAACATACCCCCAATAATATTCCCTACTTTGAGGTGAGGTAGAGATAAGAAATTGTAGTTACCTCACCTCAAAATTATAAGACAACCATATAATCTATTAATGTAATCATGTAACATATAGAAGGAACATGTCTAGTTATATATAACATTAAAGAAAATAAAAATAATGTGATCACATGACGTCCTAAGATGTATGATAAGGATCATGGAAAAATATATATAGTAATAATATAATCTAAAGAAGTAAAAAATCACACACACAATCACACTCAAAATTAAGTCAAAATTTAATGGCTTAAGGAGACTACAAGCAAGAGACAAGTTCAAATTCCTCACAATCAAAGGGATATGACTTAGTCAAATGTCGATAAGGGAAAGAGTGATATATTTAAATGTTCTCACAACAAACAATGCCATATGAAAAATTCAAATAAATAATACATCATGCTAAGGGATATAAGTAATGGAACATATTCAAATTCTTGATCATGGAATAAAATAGAAAGGAAAAACACTCAAGGAAGTGCATAAAGTAAAGAATAAACAATTGGAATAAACATGTCATAGTAGCCCATGTATCAAAAGGTCAAGTGTATAGCATATAAAGTACCATATGTAAGATATAATAATGGATAAATTCATGTGTAAGTATATATGTAAGCTCAAATATGATAATGCAATGTGATCATTAAACCATATAACCTGTGTGTAGCAAGATCAAAGAAGAAGATGGCCCCAATCTATGCAAGACTTGATTATATCTTAAATAAGAATAAATTGTGTATTTTTGTATGATTGTATCACACTCAAATATAAGTGTGACATACCTATGTTTACATAAAAGTAACTAAATATGACATTCATCCACATGGAAATAACACATAGATGTGAAGGAGCCAATAAAACATATAGGTGTTAAAAAATGTTTATGAATTTTTGAATTTTATTTATTTTTTTGGTATTTTATAATGTTTTAAAAGTGTAATAAATAAATTCCTCATCATCAAAATGTGTAGGACCACCTGGAAAATTTCTCAATCTTTGTTTATATCATTTCACTACCACCACTTCAATGTTTATGTTTAATTGTTTACCTAAAGCCGATGGTGTAGGAAAATAATATAGTCATCATATAATATAAAAATTTATATAATAATTTTTTCCAAACTTTATTTTAAAGTGTGGTTGATGGTCTAATATCCATATGGTCAAAGTTTTCACACATGGGACAAATGAGATAGGTAAATAGATGTATCCTTGATAATTTGGAATCAATAGAGAATATATTAGTTCATCTATATAATGTCACAATTATATGAGAAAACTGGTACCATAACTTGTATCCCAATTATTATCAAAATAGATATGGTGGAAATATAGCCCATCAATATTAGTAGTAATAGTTAAATTCACATGCTTTGGTCAATTTGAGAGATAGTTCTTTTCTAAAGGATGGGAAGGATTTTACCTTTTTCTCATATTAGACACAATGTGTATGTGTAATTAGTTCTTATATTTTTGTATTTGGTTCTTCAATGTCTCACATTGATTGGTATGTTGGACACGATGATATTTATAGTATGGTACCATGTATTCTATCGGTATAAGTTTATAGCATTATCTGTGTTTGGTAAAATGTAAAGATATCATTCTATGCTCAAGTAACATAGATAACATGGTGTCTAAATTATTTTTTTATGTTGTGATATATAAAATATATTCTAAAGCCTTTTTATAGGACTCCAAATTATTTGCATGATTAATTTTAATTTGAGTTGTGTAAGGTTGAATTAATGTTTTTAGGTAAGAGGGATGTATGGAGTAACAAGCATTTACACATTTGTCTACTATTTGTGTTTTTCAATTATATGGATTTAGTTATGTAGTTTCTACAAATTGATTTAATTTATATATGCTAGCATCCATAGGTTTCAATAAGTTGTGTGTCAGGGATCAAGTGGAAACTTTAAATTTTTGTATTTTATCATTCCTCATATCATAAATTTTATCATCATCACTATCATAGTAATCTGGAACATGGCCATATTTTTTATCAATATTAAAAAATAAAGGAAGCTCAATTTTTTGGGGCTCTTTTAGTTTTATTATTTCTTTTGGTAATGGTTATTTATCCTTATTCATATATCTATGTACCTCAGAGTTTAGTTCCTTATTTGCATTTGTAAATAAAAGAGCCATTTTAATTGACTT
The DNA here is from genome assembly GCA_037957365.1 of Torreya grandis. NCBI lineage: Eukaryota > Viridiplantae > Streptophyta > Pinopsida > Cupressales > Taxaceae > Torreya > Torreya grandis. The sequence goes on from JARHVA010002275.1 coordinate 130,871, forward strand.
GACTATTTCATATGTATGTATATAATTAATAAGGATGGATTATTTGGGTGGTACCACTATAGGTATGCTTTTAATTTTATAATGTATCATATTTCAAAATTTGAAAGGTTCATCATCAACATGAATGGATAATAAATTCCCTTTATGTAATAATTTTAAACATCAAGGAAGTGTAGATGGGATAACTTCCATTAAATGTATCCAAGGCATTCCCAATTAAATTATAATATTGTTGGTTATACATTGCATGAAATTTAGCTGAAATCATCTTGGTATTAAGGATAGATCTTATGTGATTTGACCAACTAGAGGGTTGTGTGAATTATCAAACCTTTTATGTGAAAAAATATTTTTTGAAGAAGATTGGTGTTAATACCCATGGTGGTTATGAATTGTATGATGTAAATGTTTAGGCATGATCCATTATAAATGAGAACCCTTTTGATAAATTTATTTTAAATTGTCACTTGTATTAACAAAGGAAAATTTTGGTCATTGATATCTTTAGATGGTAAACCTATTGGATCAAATGTGATGAATTTGTCATTATTCTTTAGATCTTTCATAATATCTGAAAACAAAGTAGGTTTAATATCACTTGGAACTTGTGTCTCACATAATGCCTAATATAAGATATCCTTATAAACATTATATTGATTTAGGAGCTCAAGGATTGAACTTTTTGCATGTGTATTTATCAATTTTTCAATAATGTCATATCCCTTAGATTTTAGTAAAATCTTAGGTTTATGAGGAACTTATTTTGTACTAATTATTTGGGAAATAGGATGAGTAATATTACCTTTTTGAGTATTAATATCATGAAAAATGGAATTAATTATATGGAGTGTTCAATTAAAATGTGCATGATGGAATTTGTCATTAAAATAGGACTTAGGTAGAGCAAATGCTTTATAGCATACATATTGGCATCTAGATACTAGCTCTATATTATTGTAAAAGGAGTTTTAAAGATAAATAAAGTGTTTTATCCACTTTAAAATCCTCTCATGATTGGAAAATATTCACTTGACATTTTTAAAAAGGAAACTAATATATCAAACCACAAAAACTATAAGGTAATGTTCTATGAAATAATTAATAGTAATAAATGTAATAAACATGATTATAAAATTATATAAATCAATGATTCAAAAATGATTTAAAAACCCCTAATTTTCTTAGTGTTTGGTTCAAATATTGGGTTCAACAAATGTTTAACCATAAAAATGAGTTTTAAATATATTGAATGGGCTTTTATAGACCATTAAAGGGGTATACATAAATAGTAATGCACAAGGGTTATAATAAGATCTACAACATGTGAATTGGGTTTTAAACTTATATATAACATATGATAAATTTATAAAACTAATAATAGGATAATATATGAAGTACAACTAAGATATAGGTTAATATACTTTGTTGGTTTAAATGCTAACAAATGTTGCATCTAAAACAAACATGAAGTAGACTGGAAGAATATTCTACAATAGTCATTAGATTATAGATTCGATGCCTATAAATCTCTAGACAATTAAATTATCTTAGGATGGTTATGTTGATGTTATTATCTAGGTTAAATTAAATTTTTATATATGTAATACCTTATGAAAAATGATGCAACCACTTACATAATTTTATGTTTGTCTTTGCCTTCACTCTAGTGCATTTAGATCTAGGTCATGGATTGTCGCTCTTCATGAATTGTCAAAGCCCTAGTTCTTCATCTTCATAGTGACCTTGGGGAAAAATGAGTTAATGGGAACATAGTGTCATATTGACCCCAAATATCCCTGTATGAGTGATCATAACCTACCTATCTAATACTCTAAAGAGGGCCTTAGATTGATGTTGTTCGCTCCTATGTTTTTTCTTATTGGAATCATGCAATATGTGAAAATAAAGTATAACAATGACCTATATTATAACTTAGTAAATCAATATCTTGCATTTATCCCTTAGTAATTAAAAATTGTAGATGTGATATCCCTATGACTAGTATTTAAATAGGAGGAAATAGGGAAGATTTTCTTAATTGAATACTCATTGGTATGAATACCAAGTATACTTACTATGTATTTAGATATGGAATGAATGAGGCTTAATATTATATTTATGTCAATCCCTTTTGAGAATTAACTCACATTAAATCACTTGGGATAACCATTAGGATATATTTAATTTTTAAAATACATGATTTTAGGTTATTGGACACTTACATTAGGCTATGACACTAATGTCGACACTAGTGTCTATCGTAGATATTAGTTTCCATGGAAGAGGAAAGAAAGTATAGATTCAAAACTTGTAGAGGTGGAAGATACATATATTCAAAGAATTATAGGAAATATAGAAGGATTGTGTTAGTAACATAAGGCTATTGAAACTAATACATATTCCAAGGGGCATAAGATAAAGTAGATATGATACTTGTATAAGTGGGAAAGGTCCTAAAGTAAGAAGAACAACCAAGGTCTATGTTTTTCCAAGTGTACAATACTAAGGTAATATATATTCCATAAATATCATCTATAAAATCCTTTTAGAACCAAAGTTGAGTATAACATGTCAAATGACAATATATTCCACTTATTCATTAATACTCTTCACCCCAAACTATAATATCATGTGAGGAATCTTCTCCAAAATATTTAAATGAATCCTTTGATCAATCCAAATGTAAAGACTTTATTATATGTCAATTTTATAATTCACACCCTCCCATATTAATTTGAATGATTATGTAGGATAAAAATAGATATGAAACCAATTATGGTGTTATATATACCTAGTATTCCATACATAACATTCAAGCCATTACTCCTAGTGGTCTCATAAAGTCTATTCTTTCATCCTCAAATTATAACAATCCTCATCATAGTTATATAGTTTCCTAAGTAAATAATTTATATATCCATAAATGACTTTCCTAAGAATATTTTCAAAAGCATCCTCCTCAAAAGTCACCACAATATTTTTATCATACTTTCCATACCAATCATTGGTATGATCCACACAAATTGTATTGGTATCATGCTATTAAGGGCCATTCTAATGAAACTTTTCATCAAATACAAACCTTTACTATCGAATATATTACTGAACTTGATTTTGATCATGACTCACTCATACATACACACAAAAATCTTATGAAGAGGTATCCAAGGTTCATGAAACCAAAAATAAACATGAAGCCCTTAATAAATATAATGCTCACCTATCTATTTAGAAGGATCCCCTTCCTAATAAGCTATTAATACCCAACCTATAACTACCAATAATGTAAAAATTTATATGGACCCCAATTTTAACATTCATGATGAGAATGTTATTAACATGGTTAATATGATGACATTAATTTCTTATATTGATCCTTATCCAACTTTAAAATACACCAATGTCCCAAATTTTTATACTATTCAATATTCTTACCCATAACATCTTACAAAATTGTGGCACATTAAACCAAATTCAATCAATTCTACAATATATTATATACCTACTCATGCATATTCAATCAAATGATACAATTAGTCACTAACTCATTCTCTATCAATATAAATTTTAGCCTCCATAAAATAAAACACCTCATTTAGAAATTAAAATTTCATCTAATGTTGGTACCTCCTCTTAAGACAACTAAAGATTCAAGCATGTTATCTAAGTCAACACAATTAGACATAAGCAATCAACCCATATTGAATAATTTTTAATCTAACAGAGTTTACCAAAATCAATTTAGATTCACTTCCACTACACGCTAATAATAATTAATTCAACACTATTCACCCTAATCTCATACAATTCCAACTAGATATGATGAATGGAATATTATAAACAATATTTCACATATCCCATTTAAAATACCTTTACTATAAGTTATGAGAAATTTTTCTCATTATCATAATTTAATAATCAAAAAAATATTTGAAATGAACATCTTTTTCCCCCCACTTATGGGAAAGAATATGCTTTGTCAAGGTTTGAAGATAGAATTCTTAAGAAGTGTCAATAATTGTCTATCCACACTAACAAAATGGTAGATACTTCTCTTTCACTCAAAATACCTATCACTTCAATGATTCTCAATGAGATATTTCTTCATGCAGATGATCCTAAAATATTGATTATTGTCCAAATAGGAGATATCCAAGTCAAACATGTTTTGATTGATAAAGGTTTAAGAAATTGTGTGAATTCTTTTGATTTCATCAAAACAATTACATATTCTGGATATAATCTAAAATATACTCAAATTAAATGTCAAGTATGGTAAACCATAAATGTATCCATTAGGTTGTGTTTGGATTATTATCATATTTTCTCAAGTCATAGTACACATAAAACTCATGATATTGAATTTACCATTGTCATATAACATTTTACTCAGTCAATATTAAACAGATTGCATGAGAGATGTAGCCTCTTTGGCATACCAAAGTTTTAAATTTACTTATAATTGTGATATATAAAATATTCAAGTAGATAATAATTCTTGGATTTTTTTAACAATTTCAAGAACAAGGTGTTTTTAAAATACTTTGCATCAAACCTTTACCTACCAATATTTTTATTAACCTTTAATTACCCTATCAACTATAATAGAGATTATAATGGTTTCCTTAAATTAATAGGCAATTTAATACCTAATCTAATAGATTAAAAAAATGATTAGCTTGGTGAGATCAGTATGAAAATTCAAAAAAATAATCTCTTTCTTCACATACATTCCTAATTACATCCATCTTTATGACCTCAATCTCATCAAAAACCATTAGATGATTTTTTTTCACTCTAGAAAAGACTAAACCCTCCATAAATCATGTATATTTAATATATAAAATAATTTATGCATGTAATATTTATATTCACACTCTTGATTATGATGATGTATATTCTTTAGAAGATCCCTTTTTTCTAGATTTTATAACACTAAAAATGCATAGATACTTAGATATAATTCTTCTTTACAACATTTTGTTAATTTGATTCATGTAGTTCCTTCTCATTATATGACACACAACATTAGTTATTATTTACATAATGTTCATAAGTCTAATATGGAGTGTGTACACACTAATTATCATCTAGTCACTTTAGATTATGCTTCTTGACCATGCTATGATGGGAACTTACCTGTTCACTAGATTATTAGATCCTTGTATCATAGTTAGCCTAGAAAATTTAGTTACACTTCACCTACCTAATTAATCTAACTCTTATAGTGACATAGCTTAGTCCTAACTTATTATTACTTATGCTCCTAATGGTTATGGAATATTACATTTTCCTAAGATTGATCCTCTATCGACATGATGGGTAAATGAGCCATATTGTGAGTTCAATATGGTTTTCCATCATTGGACCAAGGATAATCATGCACATCAAAAATTCATATCATAATAGTGAGCTTCAAGATTTAATCCTACTATAGATATCTAACCTTCATAACCTTCTACTCCTATATGTACATGTTGTTTTCATGTCATGTACGAAAATTCTTTGAGTCATTACTGATAGCTTCAATAGTATATAGATATGCTTCATCTAGAGAATGAAAAATCTGCCAATAATATCCTACCTCCTCCTAATTTACTAATATAATACATCTATAAATACATGGAATTTTATTGTCTATGGCATAAATGTACCATACATTGTATAGATGAATGTCAAGTGTTATAGAAACACTTTCATGATTTTTTATGGCATACACCTTCACTAGATTAGCCACATACTCTAGTTCATTTACAAAGGATAAAACTTATCCATATCCTACATCTCCTAGCATATCTAGGGATATTACTCATAGTTATACATTGGTCCATCACATTGAGTATCCATTATAAGAGTTGCCTCATGATCATCATTCTTCTTCAAGCATACTCACCTTCTTCATAGAGATAGTGCATCTTGAAGTCTTTTCACATTTATATGAAAATATTTATGAGGATTCAATTAAATTAGGATTAAATTTACATGAGGATGTATCATATGTTATGGATGATGTTTACCAAAAAAATTATTAATACTTGTGAGCACATCATGGTGTTTTATCACATTATTTATAAAATTTTCATACTATTTGGATTTAATTTATGAGCATATATTGATATTATGTATAATTTATCATTTAAAATTGTTTCAATTATTAATTTCCTTATCATGTTCCCTTATTATCTTTAGGATGATTTATATTTACATTTTTTACATCATTCATTTGGAATAGATAGTTATTCTTATGATATGGTTTTTAACCCACACCCTTTAATATCATATATTTGACCTATGACAAAATAAAAATGATATTTATTAGCGTATCATTTCATGCACATATATATATGATCTTCACTTTACCTTTATTCTTCATTCATACTAAGTACACATATTGTTAGTCTTGAGATTACATACTTGTTTATGGGCAAGCCTAATTATTCAGAAAGCTAAAAAAATCTCTAAGGACATTGTATCTTGTAACCAAATCCTAAAGCCTATCTATTTTTGTCACTTTTATCACTAATTTTTGGTAATTTTGAATCTATATGGAGGAGGAATATAAAAATCCATAAAAAAATAAAATACAAATCATTTAAGAAAAAGCCAGTGATAAGAATTCAAAAACAAACATTCAAAAGTCAAAATCACACCAAAATACATGTTTATTAGCACATATTACATTTCTCATCAAATATCAAACTCCAAAATTGGAATCATGATAAATCCAAGATTGATTGGGGTGTGGTAGTCTAGTATAATGGGATAAAAGGTCTCAAACTTTTCTATAGTGATACCTAATTTTTCACACAAGAACCAAATATTCATAGAAGACTGAGGACTCTATAAGGGGTCTTAAGGAATGGGGAACACATTGTAAGAAGGTAGGTACATTTTAATTTTTTATTATATATCACCTTCATTAGTTGATATAAGTATTAGAAATATTCACCAAACATTTTGTGTCTACTACAAGTAAATATCTAATGATTATATCATATAAAATATTTTTAGCACTTATTTACTTGGTATGTTTCATACATACTAAGGATTATTAAAAATGTCCATGCCATTCTTTTTACACTCCATTTTTCATTATATCATTCCCAATATTCCTCCTTGATGAATATTGATATTTATTTGATCATAACCATTTGGTTCTCCTTTTTTGAGTTGTAATGGAAGACCTTACATAGTACCAAGCCTTCTTCAGAAACATTTATTTTTAATTTTCCCTAAACATTTAACCTAATTACCATTAACCTCACTAGTTTATCCTTTATGAGTTTCATTTTAAGACCTTAGATAGGACCACTTTTTCCTCACAAAGTATCCTCAAGTTTCATACAATGTCTTAAGTCACAAACTAACTATAATTTTTTTCTAAATGAGCAATTAAAACAAACCCTACATTTTCTATTTTTCATATTTTTTGTACCTTACATTAAAAATCATTTATTTTCATATTTTACATTCTTCCCCACATGATTTAGGGTTTTTTGCATGTCAATTTATTTTTTTCTATTTATATTTTACATGCTTCCCAATTTATTTTTGTGTGTTCTACATTGTAATTTATTGTTATTTTTATGGTCTATGTTTTACATGCTTCCGAACATGATTCAGTGTGTTTTATTTTTAATTTCATTTTTACATTTAATTTCTATTTTACACACATTACATTTTTACATCTTACACTTATTAGCTTTTTTTAACAATGCATTTATTCACATTTGATATAAAAGAATCAAAATACATCACACTTTTCTCATAACATATATCAACTATTAAACACATGTTATAAATAAAATACATATATCCATAACATCGGTGAGTCATAATAAAAAAATATACATCTATATACAAATGTTTCAAATTTTTGATACAATAAAAAAAATGCTATAAGTATAATATAATCTTAGCTTTATGTTTATGATCTAACCTATTGATCTAATGGTGGATGGGATACACTACCCATAGATTCCTATGAATACCCCCTCCAAATATTTCATTGTAAAGACTTTGTCCATGTATGTAATACCTTAATGTGTAACTATAAATTTTACCCTTGGCCCTTTACACATGATAACTCTCTAGATGTACCCAAATGAGTGGAATTTTACTTAGATAATGTATTCCATGTCCATATCTACCAATCACCCACTACTAGTGGTAATTTCACATATGCTACATCTCCCCATCTTTTAATCTCTCATTTTACCAAACTAACCAATCAAAACCAACTAACATGATCAGGGGAAAAAAATAAAAAAGGATCAATCACATTCATAGTATCATGATGTGTTCAATCTAATATATCAAGATGCGATTCTATACCATCACTTCCCATATATCATCCTCTATAGTAGTATCTACAAAATAAAATAAAATATACATTAGATCTCATATATATATATATATATATATATATATATATACCTATTAAAAAAGTAATCAACATAAACTACATAAAAAAAACATAATTTGCTCACCAACATTCTCTCCATCTTCTCACCCATAGAGAACCTCTTATGAAGCCTAGCTATATGTGGTGGAAAAACTCAGATGAAGAACATGAGCATGATGAATACCAATATGAATCTAATGCATAATAAACCAACTCATTATATGCTATGATAAGCAATATCCCTTAGCTCATGCCTCTTCCTCAGCTAGTTCATCTACATGTGGATGGTCTTTTACCTACATCTATCTTTGTCTACATAATCATGGTGGTGGTAATGGTGGTAGATGCATACCTAGCTATGGTTTAACCATAATTACCTCTACTTCTCTTTTTGTTTCTTCATCCTCTCATTTTTAATATCAATGTCATCATCCAAGGGTATCTATTGGCATGGGTATATCATATGCACATCCATAGGTCCTCATTCACCTACATTACCTTGATACTGGCACACATGTCATGCCTAAAACTTAAGAAATACTCTAGGAACCATAGGGTATAATAACCCAAATTGACCTGGTAAAAGATCAATAAGATATGTCTCTATCCACCATGTATAATGACATGTAATATATGCATGAACCTATCATTTAAAAGTATATACAATACCAAAATAAGGCTACCAAATAGTCTCTCCTCATGTAATCATATACAAAGTTGGGACATGTGACAAACCCCATATTATATGATCCTATCTCCACCTTAATACATGAGGTAAAATACTATCTATTTCATGTGAAAATACCACAAGATTATATATCAAAAACATCACATATATCCAAATGATCAACAAAATCACAATGCCCATAGTTATATTGCCTCATGTAAGATATTATATAAATAATGGACTAACTACATCCAAATCATTGAACCTAAATAAAAAGGATGCTTGGATCCAATATAAATCAACTCAAAGCAACCATATACAATGGAACAGTCCCATCTAGCTTTTGATAGATCATATGAGATGTTACAAGATTAATAATGGCCTTCCATATATCTGAAATGGCTGAGACATAGACATCAAACAAATGAACTCATAAACCATAAAAATATCTTTCTAAGGAGTATCATAGGTGATTTATTTCTCTATCATAATAATTCCTAATATATAATTGACATAATCCATAGTAATACCCACCTCAATGGTATACCGATCCACCACCCACCTATAGGTGTTGGCTAACCGCTCCCATGTCCCTAAGAATATAGAAACTAACTCAACACTCAATGGAATGCACTACATATACATAATGGCTATAAAGGTAAATATCATCAACCGTGATTTGTCTACCACTATCAATTTATATAATAAATTATGTAACCAACCTACATCCATCAATCACTAAAGCCTTTGTCATCTATGAAAAAAATCAAATGAAAAAGCACATCACCAATCACCAATCAACCAATCAACTTTATATATTAGATAGTCATAAAATCACATTAATAAAATCAATAATACATGAATATACATCTAAATTAACTAATTCATCAACCTATACTATCTATTTCTATCACTTTGTACCATATCAACCACATAACTAACTAGGTCATCCACATTAATATTATTTACTACATCGGCCACTTATCTAGCTATGTTGACCATTATTAAATTGTAATTATACTGACCACTTAGTTAAAATTCATCCAAATAACCTTGATACATCATTTTATTAATAAAAAGTCATCAAACTAACCCTATTACGTCATCCACATGATATAAAATTGGCCAACTAACCCTAATACATTGGCATCTTTATACAAAATTAACTAGCTAACCCTATTAGATTAGCAACTTATTATGAATTCAATAAGTAAATCAACACATTAAAGTATTTCATACACAATCAACTACCTAAAAATTTACTAGATCAACCATGATATATTCAATCAACTACCTACACTATATTACACTATATCAACCCACATATACATAGTCGACAATTTGAAAACTAACTAGATTGACCAACATATATATAATCGACCATTGAATCAACTTATAAATTTAAAATTAAAATAGATTGGATGATATTATTAATTTTAAAATGGTGATTTTTAATTAGCTTATAATTAATGCCCTAGACATGAATTTTCCCCTTTTTGCCCTTACCCATTTTATGTCATAATTCTTATTATATCACAAAACATTTTAGGTAAAATTCCATTACAAGGATTTACCCTATCACATAGTTTTAAAAATCTAATTTTTTTACAAATAAAAATGATATAAAATAATATTCAATAGACCCCATACCTTGTTGTCAAGAGTTTTCATCGATGTCAAAGATTGATGTCATGTGTGTATTAATGTCAAAGGTAATGACAAAATGGTGATGTCATGATGATGACGAGTTTGAGCCTAAAGTTATGCAAGGTAGGATTTGAATACTTATAAGATAAGGTAAATATTATTTGAGTCTTATCATATTATATCTAGCATGTTGATGTGGTTTTAGATCAAGGAAAAAAGACAATCATGTGAACATTGTGTTAACATAGGCTTGGGAGCCTAGTATGTAAGCATGGATCTTAAATATATGCTTGGATAAGATGTTGATGAATGTTATGGATGATGAGATCATGTTTTATAGTTAAAATGGGGTGTCAATATTTATTGATGTGATTATGAGAATTCATGGTGTTTATTATGTTCTTCTTTGTGGTCATCTAGGCTTGGTTGGTCTTGTGGCATGTTAGACTATGTGAGTAGATTGATGACATCATGTTTCAAAAATGTGAAGGTTTTAGGATTATATTGATAAATGGATGGATTACCCTATTAAAGTATATCATATGGTTAAAATTTTATGTCATGAGGCTTAGTATAGCTAAAGATATGTGGGTGCAAATTTGGCCTCTTAGATAAAAGCTCACTAATTTTCTATTCTTAGCTAGATCATCACTACATGTCATGCTGATATGTATGAACCATTAAGTTTGTGTATTTAATTTAGGTATGAATAGAGTTAATAATGGTCAAATTTTTACATGGAGATATTTTATATATTTCCAAGAAACTACCATAAAAATTTGGAGTCTTGAAGTGATATCTAGCTCAAGTTATAAAGCTTCAAAGTCACACTTATAGACTATGATGGCCAAAGACCATCAAGTTTAATCACATTAAAGTCTAAGGTCATTTGTCTATAAGATCCAATAGTGACCACTTAATCACACATATTAATATCAATGGTGTGTATAAATTCAACATTTCAAATGTTTCATACATTAGTGACATGTTTCAAAAGCTAGCTAACCTGACATAATATCAACGGTGAGTGGTGGTTCATACTTATGAAGATCAATGGTGTGGGACAAGTCAAAAACTCAAAAAATCATGCAAGACCTCCAAGTGGTACAAGTTCATAGATTGACATCAAAGTTTTCAAATGACACATGAGGTTGCCAAGTGTTGTAATCATGAGAGTTCTGATCTATATCTAATGGCGCACATTCCAAGGTAAAGACCAAGCAACTCAGAAGAGATTGTTGGAGTAAATTTATTCCAAATTGTCAAGAAGCAATGAGATTATGACAAGTACTCAATGTTTAATATTAAAGCAAAGGTAAAGATTGAGTAATTATAAGGAGCTAGATGGTGTGTATTTTATAAAAATATGAGAAGACATGAGATATTTTAAAAGTGTTCAAAGTTTAATAGTTGATTAGTGAATATTGGAATTCAAATATTTGAATTTGTGAGGGAAGAGCAGTGCTTAGTTTTTGAGCTATAACTTTTGATCCAAAACAAATTTATTGATGAAATAAAAATAAAAGTTGTGTATGAAATCAGGGAAAATCCTTAAAAAATAGTTATAATGTTTGAATATCCATTAAATTATAGATATTGAGCTCCAAATTTGACTGTGTATGTGTTCATACTCTACAAGTAACCCAATAAGGGTAATTGAGTTGTTATTTATGGTATTTCATTATTTTAAGATGAACTAAGTATTGGATCATGTTGTATACTTCATGAACACCATATGTGTGGATCATATAGGTTTTAAAAATCCATATTATATATGATCAAAGTCTTATAAGTTGACTATGTGTTTGTTCTTGGTGATCATATGTATAAAATGATGTTTGGGCTAATTGTGTTATAGCAGAAGGGTGTTTTGAAGGATGTTGTCACTTAATGAGGACATATATATCATGTGGCATGGATATATGTATTTTTTAAAGTGTTATTTTATTCTTAAATTTCTTGGAGAAGTGTCAAAGAGATGGATGAGTCTCCATGAGACCTATAATGGCTAATGAGGCTTAATTAAAAGGTATAGTTTCTTAATTGTGACCCATGGATGTTATGGTTGCATGTGAAGATGTAATGGAGATATGTTATGTGTCTTAAGTGCTAATTCAAGTATAAATTTTAAATAAGAAGATAATAATCATGAAGGATATATATAAAAGGTGAAATCAAATGTGGTGATTTAAGAGATGTATGAGACCTTAGAGAAGAGGTGAGTGTGAGAGTTGTGGAGAAAAAAAAGGGTGGGTACCTAATGGATGGGTTATAGAGTAGATCAAGTTGATAAATATGTGTATGACATATAGGCCACATTTTTGATGTCATAATAGTGTTGTTTTAGGTTTGAATACGTAGGATGAGTGAAAAGGTATAGAGTGATCTAAAAGGATGTTTTGGATGCCTTAAGAGTGTGAGAAAATGATATATAATGTTTGTGCAAGATTGGTGGTTGATTTGAGAGGTAGATCAGAGTGTGAACTATATGTATGACCTTTTAATAATGTTTATGAGGTTGTAATAGAGTTGTTGATGAGAATTTTAGAGTGATCTAACAGGTTATTTTGAATGTTTGTGAGTGTGTGAAGAAGTGAAGGGGGATGTGTTGTGATTGTATCTCCATCAAATTAGCATGAAATTAGTGATCGGGAGATGTTAATTCATAGTTGTTGGGACGGTTCTCATAATATATGTTAGAAGGACATGACCAATAGGTGTTCATTAGGACTTGATCATCTTAGGGGTAGGTACTCCTTTTAAAATAGGTGTTTCCCTAAATCCAATTAGAAGGACTTGATCATCTTAAGCGTAGGTGCTCCTTATGGAATAAGTGTTTCACTAAATTTTGGTCATAAGGACTTGAACATTTCTCACATTTTTAATACCTTATAAGACAAATAATCCATGTGCTTATAGGCTTGAGAGTGGGTTTTGTTCCCGAAGAGGGTTTCCTATATAGATCTTGTGTTGTGTCTATGATCTTGCATTACCTTTTGTTCATTGTTATGAATGACTTGTTTATTATATGAATGATTTTGGTAATTTAATAAGGGTTTTAAAGGATTGGAATTAAATTTGAAATATATTACATCATTGATTCACCACCTCCTTATTAATGATTATTCCTCTAATAATTGGTATCAGAGAAGGTCCTTTGGAGGAAACATGACATCTTGAAGGAGATCCTATGTAGCACAAGATGGCTAAGCAGTTGAAGAAACATAATCATTAGTGGAAGGATTTGATCAAGGAACTTAAAAGAGTAGATATATAATTTGAATAAATATTCCAAAGAGGATGAGAAAGTTATCAATGATCTCAAGGTTCAACTAAAAGATGTGAAGGCAATTTTGAGTTCAAAAGAGGAAAGTTGTTAAAACAAAAAGGACATCTTATATGATGAATAAGTTTGACATGAAAGTGGAGAAGAAGTTTTCTATTATAGTGAGGAATAATAAATGGATCTAGAATTTGAGCTCATAAATAAGAATCACAAGATGAGGTATGCGATCAAAGGTCTTGAAGTACAAGTTAGTTCTCTTGAGATAAGTTTGTTGGGAAAGACCAAGAGAGATGAGAAGAAGTATCATGATTTGATTAATTCTCTTAGAGAGAAAACATGTAGATTAAAGTATGGCATGTCCAAATAAGCCAAGGAGGATAAGGAGGTCATAAAATATCTTAGAAGCTAATTAGAGGTTTTAAATGGTAGCCTAAAATCAAGAGAAGAAGAGTGTAGATATCTCAAGACTTAGTTAGAAGAAACCAATACCAAGGTGAGTTCAAATCAAGGTGAGCATGGTTAGTTAAAGACTAATATTGATTCCTTGAGAGTAAAGCATGAATAAATCATAAACAAGTTGGACAAGATGGAAAAGGAACATATAGATCCTAAGTAGGCTAAGAAGAATGTAGGCTTTGAAATCAATGTAAGAAGGTGTATTAGACAACCAAATGCTTCAAGGTATGCTAGTTTATTACATGGTAATTGTTATACATGCAATAAGTATGGTCATAGAGAAAAATAATATATAAGGAACTCAATCATGTATGGACATTCATGGAACTATGATATAAGGTGTTTTTTTGGTCAAAAAATGATCATAGTTAAAATCTATCAAAATATACGAATGATGTTATTTGCTTCATTTGTGATAAGAAAAGTCATATTAATATAATTTGTCCTAGTAAACTTGATAATCCATCAAGTCAACTAAAGAATGAAAAGGCTCCTAAAAATCATATCAAAAGTAAAAACGTGATGTGAAGACCTAAGTCAGTAAAGGTTAGCCTTGTTGAGCTCAAGAATCAAACTTTTTATAATATAAGAAATGAATTAGTTTTAACAATGTCTTAAGAGTGATAAATAAGTTTGATATTAGTTCAAATGGAGAAGTTAGATGATCCAAGAATCAAGTTATTTATAACATTCAAGGCCAAGGAGAATCTAAAAGAAGGATCTCAATCTAATGGTTTATTTGTTATAGTTAAAGATTTTTTCGGTAGGAAGGATTTTCATGATTTCCAATATTTTTTTTTGTCTCCTTTCAAAGGGGATAAGGTGTTAGTTGAAGATATATGCCAATAACCTATGTTTTCATCATGTATTATCAAGGAAGCCAAAGAAGAGATAGATGTCAAGAAATTTGTTTTAGTCAAGAAAAGGAATAAGAAGAAGAAGGTTCTTTAGTCCTATGATGAGGACTGGTATGCTCCTTTATTTTATGTCCTTGTGAAGTAGATATGTCTTTGTTTTTATTCATAAATACATTTATTAGTTTGAATAAACACGTAGTCTTGTAAGGGTGTTCTCAGTCTGTGGGGCCAAATTGAAGGTTTCCTAGTGGAAAAGGAAGATTTTTGAGTTATCAAGATGATATTTTTGCATAGAATGGTTTGTTTACCTTATTATAGCATGACCTAGGTGTTATTGTGGTCTAAAAGTATGTTAAAATCAAATTGGAGATTTTTGAGTGCTCTTGGTTTTCTCAATTTTTGGCTTAAGGGCAAGCAGACCTAAAATGGGTTATAGGATGCATGGGTTCCCAGAAGTATGGAGGATTAAATCTTGTTCCAAAAGTTTGTGATGGTTGTCTCCAGGTGTGAAATATGTTTTAGAGGTGGGCATTGACCAGAAGAAAGTTAGTTGAGCTTGTTTGTTTTTAGATTCTAGAGTTTTAGGTTAAGCTAGAAAAGTGGTTTACCTATAGAGTTGAGGTCTAAGGATTATTAATAGGCTAAATGGTTCAAATTGGTTTTCAAATCAATATTAATATTATTTTGAAGGTTTTTGTTTTTCAAATTATTCATGTTTTTGTCGAGATGGAGATCTAATTGCCTAGTAGGTTTGTGAAATAATTATATCGTAGAGGATGAGAGAGGTCATGAAAATTGGTGTGCTTGAGAGGGAATATGAGAGTGATATAGATATGAATTTTTAGGTCTTGAAAGGGTGTCTAATAAAATTTTCAATATTTTCATGTTTGAGGTGATGTTATAAGGAGTTTAAACAAGCCTAATGTGAAGATTTCATGTTTTTTCTTAGTTTATACAAAATATCAAGTCATAAGTGTTTAAACGTAAGCTATATGGTTAATTTATAACATATTTCTTGTTTAGTGTGTGACTTGAATATCTATTGGTACTCTTAAAAGAGAAAGCTAGAAAGCCTATGTGGTGGTTTTTCATGGTGTGTGCAGATTCAAATATACTCAAGAGGTGTAATGGTTTAGAGATCTTAAGAGGAGTCCATCTCAATGTTCTCAAGATGAGTTCAATCATTTTTTTTGTGTTCATGTATGTTTAGTCCTCATTAATATTAGTGTATGATCAAATAAGAGTGTTGTCATGGTGCATGGTTGAGAAATACAAGGTGGTATGCATAGAGTTAAGGGGAGTTAACTCAGATAGTATGAGAGACTTCTAGATCCACGAATGATGTAAGGAGAATAATTTTTGAGATGCTCCAATAATTGATAAAATGTGTTGAATTTTCATGCATAAGTAAAAGGATATTTTGAGTTTTGTATTTTAATAGGTCCATGGATCACAAAAACCCATGTTCAGATTTATGTATGTCAAAAAGGGGAGCAATTGTTTCATATGAGGTATGTCAGTATCCTAAGCACCTATAAGTTTATTTTAATATATTCATGATGTTAAGAGGATATTTGTGGCTATTTATTCCACTTTGTCATTAATTTAAAAGGGGGAGAATTAAAATAATAGGTTGTCATCAATGACAAAGGGTGAGACTATTGGTAAGTGTTGTCATTGCTGTCAAATATTGATGTCATGTGTCAATTGATGTCAAAGGAAATGACAAAGTGGTGATGTCATAATGATGATGAGTTTAAGCCTAAAGTTGTGTAAGGAAAGATTTGGATGAATATGAGCTAAGTTAAGTATTTTTTGAGGATTATCATATTGTATCTAAGAAGTTGATGTGTTTTTAGATCAAGGAGAAAAGACAAGCATGTGAATAGTGTGTTATCATAGGCTTGGTAACCTAGTATATAAGCATGGATATTAATTATATGCTTGGACAAGATGTTGATGAATGTTATAGATGATGATATCATATTTCATTGGTCATATGGGGTGTAAAGAGTGCTTTAATTTATTATGGCAATGTATGGTGTTCATTAGGTTCTTCTTTGTGGTCCTCTAAGACTAGTTGGTCTTGTGGCAAATTAGACTGTGTGAGCAGATTAATGACATAATATTTCACACATGTGAGGGTTTTAAGAACATCTTGATATATGGATGTATTCTTCTATGAGAGGAGATTATATGTTTGAAATTTTAGGCTATGGGGTTTAGTGTAGATAAATATATGCATGTAAAAAGTTGGCCTCTCAGACAGAAGTTCACTAAGTTTCTCTACTTAGCCAGACTGTCACTGAACGTCATGTAAATATGTATGAACCAATATATTTGTGAATTTAATTTGGGTATAAATTAAGTAAATAATTTTAAAATTCTTACATGTAGATATTTTATATATTTTAAATAAGGTACCCTAAAACTTTGGAGTCTTGAAATTATTTCTAGCTCAAGTTATAAAGCTTCAAAGATGCACTTGCAGACTATGATGGGTTAGAGACTATCAAGTTTAATCACATTGAAGTATAATTTAATTGGTATATAAAATATAATGGTGATAAATTAATAATACTTATTTATATTAATGGTGCATATGAACTCAAATTGTCAGGTTGCATGTGCTAGTGACAAGTGTCACAAGATTGCTAATCTGATAGAAGATCAATGGTAAGTGATGGTTCATACACATTAAGATCAACGGTGTGGGATAAGTTAAAGATTCAAAAAATAACATGTTATTAACAAGTGGCACAAGTGCATGGACTGATATCAAAGTGTTCAAAATGCATATAAGGGTGCCAAGTGTCTTAATCATGGGAGTTCTGATCTAGATCTAATAATGAGTGTTGTAAGATAAAGATCGAACAACTCAAAAGAGATCAATGGAACACATTTATTATAAATTGTTAGGAATAAATTAAATTATTACAAGTTATAAATGTTCAATAGTAAAGAAAATGAAAAATCTAAGATACTTCTCTAGAGATTGGTAGTGTGTATATGCTAAGTTTAACAGTTGCTTAGTAACCATTAGAATTCAAATATTCAAATTTGTGAATGAAGACAAATGCTTAG
The DNA here is from genome assembly GCA_037957365.1 of Torreya grandis. Taxonomy (NCBI): domain Eukaryota; kingdom Viridiplantae; phylum Streptophyta; class Pinopsida; order Cupressales; family Taxaceae; genus Torreya; species Torreya grandis. The sequence continues at coordinate 149,272 of JARHVA010002275.1, forward strand.
TTTTTAATCTATAGATTTTGATCCAAGACTAATTTATTGATGTAGTAATAATAAACATTGTAGAGGACTTTAGGGCACATCTAAAAAAATTAGTTAGAATCTTTGACTATCCATACAATTTCATATATTGATCTCCAAATTTGACTATGTATGTGTTCATGCTCTACAAGTAACCCAAGAAGAGTAGTTAAGTTGTTCTTGATGGTATTTAGTTACTTTAAGATGAACTAAGATTTAGATAATGTTACAAACTGCATGAGGAAATTCTATGTGTATTATGGAAGTTTTACCAATATAGATTCTATATGATCAATGTCTTCGAATTTAACTGTGTATTCATTCTTGGTGATCATATGTATAGAATTATGTTTGGGGTAATTGTGCTATAATAGAAGGGTGTTGTGATTGATGTTGTGACTTAAATAGGACCTATAGATCATGTGGAATGAATATATTTATTGCTAGCATGTTCTTAATTTTATTAGAGAAGTATCAAATAGAGGGATGGGTCTCCATGAGACCTATAGGGGCTAATGAGGCATAATTAAAATGCATCGGTGCTTAATTGTGACTCATAGATGATATGGGAAACCTGTGAAGATGTAATTGAGATATGTTAGATTTATTAAGGGTTAACAAAATTATAAAGGCTAAATAAGAAGATAATAATCATGAAGGATCTATAAAATTTGAAATCAAATGTGATGATTTCTAGAGATATAAGAGACTTGAGAGAAGAGGTGTGTGTGAGAGTTGTGCAGCGAAAGAAAGGGTGGGTGAAGAATGGATAGGTTTTAGAGTAGAGTAGGTTGGTGACTATATGTATGACATATAGGTCATATTTATTATGTTATGACATTTCTCTTTTAGGTTTGAAGATTGAGGATGAACAAAGAGGTCTAGAGTGATCTAGAAGGATGTTTTAGATGCCTTGAGTGTGAGAGAAGGATAGATGATGTCTGTATGAGATTAGTGGTTGATTTGAGAGGTAGATCAGAGTGTGGAATATGTATATGACCATTTGGTCATGTTTTTTAGGTTTTAATTGAGTTATTTATGAGAATTATAGAGTGATCTAAAAGGTGGTTTTAGATATTTGTGAGTGTGTGAAGAAGTAAAGTTAGATGTGTTTGCATTATATCTCCTTTAGATTGATAGGAAATAAATGATTGGGATATCTTATTTTCATAGGTTTTAGGAGGGTTCTCAACATATAGGTCAAAAGGACTTGATCATCTTATGGGTAGGTGCTCCTTGTGAAACATGTGTTTCACTAAAGTAGATCAAAAGGACTTGACTAATAGGTGGTCAAAAGGACTTGATCATCATAGGGGTAGGTTCTCCTCGTGGAATAGGTGTTTTCATAATTTTTGGGTAGGACTTGACCATGTATTATGTTTATTATATCTTATAGGATATGTAATCCATGTGTTTAGAGACTTGAGAGTGGGTTTTATTCACCAAGAGGGTTTCACACATGGATATTATGTTTTGTGTATGATATTTCATTATCTATTTTTCATTGTTATGAATGAATTGTATACTATATGAATGTTTATGTCAATTGAATAAGGATTTAAATGGATTGGAATTGAAGTTGTAATATCTTGCACCACTGATTCGCTCCCCACCTCTCAGTGATTACACCTCTAACATACCTATATGAAGATTGTAACAATTGTAATGTGTCCTCATTATGTTCCTCACATCTATTCCATAATTTTTCTCATCACACATCTAGGTCACACAAATATCTAGTTTCTCAACATAGAAAATATGAAAATTAATAGAATAAATTCTATGATATATTAAAAATTTATTTATTTTTAATCTAGAACTTATTTAATAAAAATTTTATCTTTTTATCATATCTAAGTTTCTATGAGATATTTTTCCAAAGCATAATAATTACTAAAATCCTAGTAATGTAGAGAAATTATTATATTTACACCATATTTTTGAAAAACTTTTGAACTCTATCTTATTTTTAGTTCCACCTTGTGTATCTTACATTGGATGCCTCTTACACCTTCTTCTCATGTAATCCTTATTTTACAACAACAATGTAAGAGAATTTATGCATTTTAAAATTATTTAAATTCATATATTTTTTGCTTTTTACTATGATATATTAACTCAACATTGTGTGTTGTTATATTCTTTGTCCATAATTCATCCCATCTAATAACTACATGACATGTGATGAGATTTGCCTGGGGCATATGTATACACAATTTATTTTTCATTACCTTATCATTTAATTAAGATTTCTATGTTGTAATAACTTATCAAATATCAATATATCTAAGTGCAAGCCTTAAAGGGTACATTACGAAAGGGGTGGTCATATCATAAGTGCTTCACAATATTTTTGGTCTACCATTACCTAGAACTACTACAAGTCACTTTTATCAAACTCAAGTAATTAAAACTAATTTATTCACTTTTCTAAGTGGTTCCCCTTCCAAATTAGAACTTTACTAAAAAAAATCATTTTTATTCATTTTCCTACTACATCATCGTGGTCAATCTCATTAGGGATTAAATACAAATTAAAAAACTAATTTGGCCCAAATGACCTAGTTCGAGACCTAACAACTACCTTTCCTTCCTAACAAAATCAAGCTAGTTGATCATGCCATATAAATTCCTAGGAGGGTTTAGGGTCAATCATTGGATATATATATCATCTTCATTTCAGTACTATAGAGGGAAACTTTTATTTTATCATTGTTACAACTCACAATTAACTATTTCTACACTTTAGTAGTCATTGCTTAGGGTCTCTCATTAGAAGGAAAGAATCTTTTCTTGTGGGAATGTTTTTGATGAAAAGTAGGAGTATTTTATTCTATAACTATTTTTTGTACTATGAACCTTACAAAGCCAAAAAACACTCTAAAATAACCATTGGCTAAGGGGCATATTGAGGCATGACATGTTCATCAAATGGTAAGTATTCATAACTTTTACTCTTTTAATTTATAAATAGATACTACAAAAAGTAATATGTTCAATGTTTTACTCCTTTGTTTACATCTAAATTGAATTGAGTTGAATTTTATTTTCTTGTATGTGCTTAAACCACTAAATATCTCCCTTTGTACCATAATATTTAGTGATAAATAGATTATCTTTATTTTATGTACAGTAGGGATAGATAGGGCTACAAGATCATATCATTTTCCTAAAGGATTTTGAACTCTCTCCTTGTTGTTATGTAGTAAGAGATCCCTTGGTTAGGTTTAATAGATATGAATTGGTCATGCCCCAATTTCAATAAATATGAAATGATTTATTGGAAATATTACCTTCTCTAATCTTGGAATTCACTAATTAGGACAAGTTGTAGATCCATCCTAATTCAATGCATACACCATGTATTATTAACTTGTGTAATCTACACAAGATATTTAGAATATATGCCTCTAATGTTTATATTATTCCTGTAAACTTGACTCAATATGGGAATTTTCCCATTAATATACACAAGTATATAATAGTATCAATAGTGACAAATAGTAATAGATGTTGATGTTCTTCTATCAGTCATATGTCAAGACTATGAAGGTTAAAATTATAACCATCAGTTAAAAAAATATATGATATGGTAAGTAGTGTATCTAAATAATATGTTTTCACATGGTTTAAAAACATTTCAAATTTCAATTGTCATCATGATATATTCTATATTTTAAAATCATATTCCAATCAACAAATTTTAACTAATTATTTACAATAAGAATTATAATGGATATTGTGGGTAGTGTTACCTACTAATATATTTCAATTCTTGAAGGTGTATTAGACTCAAATACATGAGATGAAGACTGGTTTATAGAAATATACTCTCCATATAACTACCATAATTATCTCTAGTTGTTTTATTCCATGTCGAGGGAACATCAAGTGGTTGGGGTAGTGCTAAAAATTAAATGTATTTTAGATAATGTGATAAGTGTTCATATGGAGCACATAGAAAACAATGGATGCTTATGAGAAATTATTAAATGGAGCTAGAGGTTACATTATATATTAAAAAATCATTAGTTTATTTGGATAAAAATTAGAAATAATATTATTATCCTTAAATTTGGAAATTATTACCATTTATAGATGGACACACCATTGGAGTGGAAAATGGTGAAATTATTTGTAATGGAAATATTATAACATTCAAAATAATTTATCAATGAATGATTTCCCACCACTTGAATATGGATAAAGAGTTAGTGAAAAAATATTTATTTAAACATGTTTAAATATAAGAGGTGGCAAATATTATCCAAGGTAAAAAAATAAACTTCAGTATCCATGTACTAAGGGTGTATACAAGGGATAAAAATCTATTGAAGAAAACCAAAAGGGAACTTAATAGAATTGAATCTTCAACATCTCAAGAAATTAAAATTTTCTTATATAATTAAATATAATTAGAGATTGGATTTGAATGCTACCACCAAGTTCCTCCTAAATACTAGTATTGATCCCTTGATCCATCCACTTTTGATAGACTGGTTGGCTCAATGGTGTGATCATGTTCCTCTTTAGCAACTGATGATATTTCTTCCCTTTAAAAATGTAACTAGTAATATCTTCAAAATTGAGCTCGACCATGAATTTTACGATCTCGACACTAATTTATTACATCATCAATGCATAACACATTATTGTAGATATAAAAATATTTGAAAAAGATATTGAGTTTTATTATTTTATGATAAAATAAAACCAACGTAATCTCTTATCATTTCTACCAAATCCACAATAGAGTAGATAATCAGTATTTGCAATTAAAAAAATCTCCTATAAAACATGGTTCCAGAAATATTTATTAACCAGTTGTATAAAGCTAGGGTGATGTAGATCATGGAAAAAAATCGAATTCCAATATTGATGTTGTCATAACGCATAAAATTTGAAGGTACTTGAAATATTTATTTCAATGAAACTAAAAATAAAATAAATATTCATTTAATTTATATATATTTTTGATCAAATTAAATTTATTTTATGTTTACATACATCCATTTGAGTAAGAGATTATGAATATTTTTCAAAAATAAAAGTTCGAGAACCTTAGTGATAAGATGTCGTTTCTCATTCTTCTTGATGAAATTTGGGGAAAATGGGTTATAGTTTTTTAATCTCTACACAAGTGGTGGGATGGATTTAGACCCTAAGATAGACAAAAACTTAGAATTAAATCCAATTTTATTAGATAAATTTACTACAAGTTTGTTTAGAGGTAAAATGAGTATGCTTTTATAATAATTATATGTACTGAAAGATAAGATTTTGAGTGGACATGTTTTTTTATGACTGATTTTTAACCATAGTTTGAATACATAAAATTTAAGTGCCTATTGTAAAAGAGATAAAGATACCAAAGTCTCAAGGGTAAAAATTATGAACTATTTGAATTGATAGGTTTATAGAGAAATATATATATTTAGATATGATACATAAAATGTGATTGAAACATTTAAAATTTAGGAAACTCACTTTGTTCATTCATATGATGAATTTGATAATGAAAAGAAATAAAACATGGAAATGGATCCATAAAATAGTAGAATATAATACAAAAATATCGACCTCCTAGAAATATATGCACCATTAGTTACTAAACATTTTCAATCAAGGGAGGAAGATACTTAGGTGTTTGCATGTTAGTGTGATTTTAATTTTTTATTGGGTAGAACACCATATTTATCTTAGTCAAGAGGTGGTTATTGCATATTTTTTTGACATTATGATTGATGTCACATAAAATGATATTGTAGATTTTCTCTCCTGTATTTGATTTATTACAATGAATTGTGTGTGTGATTATTTCTTATTACAATGCTCATTTAAATATTATTTATGCATCTACATGTAAAATAATAAATAAAACATTAAAATAATTTCCAAAGTATGTTACATGATTTTTAACAATGAATGTGGGTTTGAGGGACTATTAGCGGTATTTGTCATTTATGGTGTACACAATTCATAAGATAGGTTCCATGAAGAAATGGAAGTATAAATTGATTGGTCACACACCGAAACCTTAGGCATTGTGAGGAAAATGAATATTGGTTTTCTCTTATCATTAAATATTTTCAAGTATGATGGACCTATAAATTTATAAGAATACATATTATCTAGATGAGAAATAGACTCATTCCATGTTTTAGTACTTTATAGAGGCATAATTTTGATACGACTTTCTAAAACATTAAATATGACTTCACTAATATGTATAGTGTAAAATCCAAAGCAAGAGATTATTATTAAAAATTAATACAAATACCTCATGACACGTATAGTTACATACATGGTTTGATAATTATATCATAAAATTTGTCCAGTTACACACTAAATTATTTTCATAGTTGAGGTCAATCCTTTGAATCATAAGTTTTAAATACTCAATATACTAATAACTACTTAATTATCTACATTGCATTGTTTTAGATTATATGTCCTTGAATATTAGATATTAGACTTCTTGATATATTTAATAATAAGTGGTAACCCATTCGAACTAATTTTTAATTGCCATTTTAAACTTGTACGTTTCAATGTTGCTAGAAAATAAAAATCGCTTACAAATAGTGATGAAAATACATGAAAAATTAAATTAAGACACAAACTCAACTCAAGGGGAGATAATTAAACAAATATCATACACATAATTGATAATATGATATTTATCATACCATGAAATTGGTGGTGGTAAACACATCAAATAAATTAAATCATGCACCAAAAATTACCACACTTGTCTCATAAACATGTATTAGTTATTACTTAATATTAAATTATTAAAAACTTCATGACTAAGTCCCAATATAATTGGTTTGATTATGTTTTTCAAGATATAAATACTTATAATTTTAAATTCTTGTCTATGTTTGATTTGACATGATTTAAAATATGCAAAAATTCCTAGGAATGCAAGTAAAGCATTAAATAGTATATTAATATAATAACATTAAAAAAAATTTGAACGTAGAGTTAAATATCAATATTATTTTTTTATGTATTTCTTCTTAAATTTTTTTTCCTGTTCTCAACTTATAATTATTTTTTATTCAAAAACATTCATTGTTAAATAATACCACTACATTCTAAGTTAACAATGAGAATATACAACCAAGAGGATATTTGACCCAATTTTTAATGGTTTTGTCTGCATAATTTAAAATAGAATTTTGTTATATTTATGATACCCATGTAAACATATAAAAATTTATAATTAAACTACTACTAAATGATAAAGTGCATGAATTTTATTTCATTTATTGGGGTTATGAGCATTACGAATAAAAATGTAGAAATAATTATTAAGAAATTGGGAATGATTTGGAAGGAACTCAGAATTCATTTTAATTATGAAAGAAATATTATATTTAACCTAATATAAAAGGTGTACCTCAATAAAATTTTACTTTTCCAATGAATGTTTCTTCTATAAAAGTTTTTAAAAATGCAAAATGGCTTATGGTGGCATTTCTTAGACAACTAGCCTTGATTAGGGATGTAGACAATGTAAGTTTTTTTTAAAGAAGATATAACTTTATCTATGAAAAGTGTTGAAACAAGGAATAAATGAAATTAAGTTTACATTTATTATATAAGATAATTTTTTGAAGCATTTTTTAGATTACATTACTATTTGATGTTAATATTAATACTTAGATGTTTTCATTCATATTTTGTTTAGTTCCCAAACAACCTTATTAAATATACTTTGAATATAAATATATTTGTTTTGTAAATTTTCATCATTTTTTATATTAAGGATTTATATTTTATGAATAAGCATGATTTTTTGATATAGGTACTATTGGAAAATATTTTTTTCCCTAATAGCTTTCGCTACTAGGAGTTTTTCCCCAAACATTTTCATAACTATGAATCTATCATAAACAACTTTATATTTAAATTAAACTGGAAGATTAAGTGTTCAAAATAAACTATCACAATGGTGTGAATAACTTTATTTCAGTAAAATATTATAAACTCACGTAGTTATTGAAAAATAATTCATGTATTGGTTGAATATTTTAGATATTATCATTCCAATTGAAATGAGGTTGTTGATATTAGGAGTAGAAGTGTTTTTTGGAGTTATAGGGACCTTTAAATTTATATCACTGACTAGATACCCTAATTTTACATATTCATGTTACAAGTACTTTAGTAATACATTTAACTCTAAATTTTTGAATATTTCAAGTAAAAATTTTAATATTGGGTTGTGTTTCACTTAAACTCATAAGTAAAACATTGTTTCATTAAAAATATTAAATGGTGATTATTAGCGAAATTTGGGACATACATAAATATTTTGCATGGTTTGATGAAGTATCAGATTGAGGGATTGGAAAAGGGGTCTAGGATTGTACAGTGGAAAAGACCATGTAGGTTCTCATGTGTTTCAAGAATTCATGAGCATGAACCAGGTTGTATAGGCCTTAGAATTAATTAGAACCTTGAAATATTTAGTCAAATATCAATGGGGTAAGCCTAATGAACAAGATCATCACTAGGACATCTTCTAGAAATGAATGGACTAGATCACATGAGAATTTTATAAATACACCTCCAAAAGATGTTCAAGCCAAAATATTACAACACCATGGAGTTTTTCATTCTGGGAACATACTTTGTATGTTTCATGTCTTGATGAAGTTTCTAACTAAAGATATAAGCATTCAAAGTTGAACCTATCAAATATGATGTTCATGTAGGCATCAAAATAAATCTCAATGATTAATTGTATAGTGTTCAAAATTTGATGGTCATGTGGCTATCAATGATAGTCACATGAATGTCAAATTATGAGTACACAAATGTTAAATTTAAGACATGACAAATATCCTTTGGTGTTAAAAAATCCTAATGATAGTCAAGAAAACATAAAATACATTCATGCAGACATCAAATATAGGAATGTAGATGCCAAATTTGGGTCTCACGAAATAGCCATTAGGGTTAAAATGGTAGGTCAAGAAAATTTGATGTTCTGCATTCAATCATGTATCTTGATCCAATAGTGTGAACTCGAGTCAACATGTCAAAGGATATTCATGGAAGGAGATCAAAGGCTAGTGATCATTTAGACAACTTGATCTTATAACATGTAGGAGGTCAAAAGGTAAAGATATAATAGCGTGGATCTATAGGACCAATGAGGTCAAAGATAGTTTGGCATAAATTGATTGGCCCAAGCCAATATCAATGACTAATGAAATTAAAGGTCAAGAAGCTAAGGGACTTCCTAGAGATCAAACACATGACCAAGGTCAAACCAAAGAAATATTTTCAAAGGGAATATGATGTCATTGAATCTCAATCAAACACCATGAAAAATACATAGTGATGTAAACAAGGTAGTCAAAAACATAAATAGATACCATTAAAGCTTAGCATGGACATCTGCTTTGACATTTTGTATCATGTAGGGTTATTTTTATTATTATGTTTGACATTATTAAAGAAGGATCAATGCATATAGTAAGATCTCAGTCCCTAAATAAAATATAATTGGTCTATTTGGAGCTATTATAATCCATAAAATGGGTTATGTAGTCTAAAGGTCTGCATCAATATGATAACTATAGGAAAATCAATAATCTTAAATTAGTTTTCTTTCTATAGAATGGACCTATTATCCAAATATGAAAATGGAGTAGATATGTGATTAATGCAAAGGGTGTCATCTATCAACATCACTACATACTCAACAAATAAATTATTAACCTCTATTCATGGCATGACACCATCAGTTTCAATATTTGAGGATTTGATCCTCATGAACAAGTCAAGTGGGATTGGGGTCCTAAGGTGGTCAAATGGTAGTTTTAAGAATAGTTAAGGGCATTAATTCCATTCAAAAAAACCCTTATCTTCTAGTTTGATCTCTCAACCAATGAAATGAGATTGAGGAATATTGGATTAAAAAGAGGGTAGCTTATGATAAGGATTGATCATGATTGGAAGAAGGCATGTGTATGCAAAAAAAAAATCAGTGAGTTACCACCACATGACTAGGACCCTTTCTCTATTTCTCTATACATTTTTACCGTCTCTCTTTCTCCATTTATTTTATATATATAGGCTTTAAGCTTAAAAAATAATCCCTCAATTCCTTCTCTTAGGCATGACTAGAAACTACCTTAGTGAGCCTTGATAGGTATGCACTAGAATTGCGCTCACAAAATTATTATAGCCAAGATGTTCCTACTCACTAGATCCATCATGTGAGGGAGTCATTCTAGAAAGTAAAATAAGAATAGGCACCTATTGAGAGAGAAAATTGGAACAATCTCAAAGGTGAGATGATGGATGTAAGTGGTTACATTTAAAGCATTGAGGATAATCTAAAAGGCTTTCAAGAGCAGTAGGTCCAACCTTGCCAATATTATGTGCCTTCATAAATACCACCTTATCCTTCTTATGTGCCACCCATTCCTCCCTAGGATACCATTCCAAGTAACCCTTTGAGTATTCCAAGTTCTTAATATGTTTCTTAGACATTTCCTTCTTATAAATCTATCCAAGAAAGTTGTCAAAGAAAGGAGATTGTTGTGGAATATCCCACTATTAAGATCTAAGAGTCCATCTTTCTTCAAGAACCCCTTATGAAGTCCTTCAAATTTCCAAGATGGAATCAATTGGGGAAGTCAAGAGGTGGGAAAAGTGAGAAAAAAACTAATTTTCAAATCCTAAGTTAAATGAGGATCTAAACCTATGCAAAACTCTCTCATCCCTCCTCAAGAGTCTTCTTGTGTTCCTTATCTTCATGAAGACACTGACCACCCTAAAGAGAAGCTATTCCAAGAGAATATAGCAAGGCATATCTAAGACTTGTATTTGAATATAAGGAAAAAGGAGGATAAATAGAATAAAAATGAACCTCTATATTTTCCATCTTGGAAGTAAATCATGCAGTCAAGCAAATCCAAAGTTACTCAACCCATATCCCTCCCTCCTCAATAACCTAGGTCATTTGAATATTAGAAATCCATCTAGACCAGTATGTAAAAGAGGGAGGAGGACATAAATATCAAATACAAGTAGTTGGACCAAGGAGGTGTCACTTATATCTCACCTCTCTTGTGTTTATACCAAGAAAATCCTATGTCACTCCTTGAAGAGGTAAGTAGTGAACTCCACGTTGAGAACAAAATTGATAATGATGGATTGTTAGAGTCATAAGAGGAGATCATTATTAGAATGACACTTGTCAAGTATGAGCATGATTCATTCTTCCATAATGTCAAAGAAGATGAGTTATAATAATAAGTGTAAGTTGGAGATGAGATCCAACATGAAGAAGCCTTAGATATGAATCAAAATGTTGTTTCCTAACAATCTCTTGATCACATATTAGCTATCCAAAATAAAGAGTTTAGTCAATATCTTATGGTAGTTGACATAGATCAAGTACAAGCTCAAATTTCTTTACAAGGTAGCCACCAAGGTAGAGAGCATTCCTATATAAGAATACAATTTTAAAAAGTTTTACCATGATTTCATGAGTGATATTGATGAACTTAAGTTAGTAGACTTGGATGATGAGATGGTATAATAAGTTCAATCTTCATTTGAGGATTCCATTAATTTTTTGGAGCTTTAGGAAGATAGTGCTAATCTGAGGATGCCCAAGCATGATGATAAGGATTATCCTAATTAGATATTGATATAAATGGAGGACGTTTATTAGATTGATATATCTCTTATTGAAAATGATCAATTACTTGGGAAGGTGAACAAATAGTTTCCCATGGAGGACAATGACAAAGACTAAGTAGAATATGTCGAAATCCTTGATGAACTTGAAGACCTTTTAACTAAAGAGAAACACAATCTTATTAAATATAATATGGAAATAAAATAGGTATGACTTATTTAACCACCATTGTAGGTCACATTTAAAGAGCCATATGAAGGAATTGAGACTATCTAGATGCACATAGTTAAGCTATTTGGAGATGTTTGGTTCTCATCAAATATTATACTAAAAACGTTAACATATGTAATAAAGGAAAAGTAAGCATCAAGACCAAGGGTTAAGGAGCTACATGCCTCATTCAATCCCTCATCCCATGATGAAATAATCTTATCAAACTTTCCTTCTAATCTAGGAGGAAAGGCACACATATTTTTAAGCTATATATATTAGGGTAGTTCTTACAATTTACTCCTAGTTATAGTTTGGCATATATTTTTTATCATCCCTTTCTTGTTATAGGTTATCTTCCCTTAAATGAGTTCCTTGGGTACTCTATCTTTTTTTATCTTTTCTTGGTCCTTTGTTTGTTTCAAAAATAGGTTAGATCAAGATTGACAACTAGTGTTGGATCAAGGTCAATGTGCTAGACCCAAGTAGAGACTTCATGCCTAATATATTGGACACGGAAAAAATGGTCTGGGTTATCTTTCATAGACATGTATTCAACCCCTATGAGTTTCCAAATATTTTGGCCAAATGTTTCCCACATATAAAGCTTTTGCAGGGTTTAATGAAGTAGTGGATTGCGGGTTTAGAAAAGGGGTCTAGGATTGCATAGTGGAAAAGACCATAAAGTTTCTCATGTGTTTGAAGACTTAAATATAATGAACCATGTTACATAGGCCTTATAATTTATCATAACCTTGCAATATTGAGTCAAATATCAATGGTACAAGCTTGATGAACTAGACCATCACTAGGATGTCTTTAAAAAATGAATGGACTAGCCCACTTGAGCATTTTATAAATGCACCCAAAAAAGCCATGGGATCTAAAATATTATAGTATTATGGGATTTTTTCATGTTGGGAACACAATAAAAATTTCATATCTTGATGAGGTCTCCAACTCAATATATAATCATTCAAAGTTGAACATGTAGAACGAGACATTTGTATGGGCATCAAAATAAAGATCAATGATTAACTATATAATGTTTAAAATTTGATAGTCACATGGATTTCAATAATGGTCACATAAACATAAAATTATGGGTACATGGGTGTCAAATTTAAGAGACATCAAATATCTATTTGGGTTTAAAAATCCTAATCATGGCCGCATAAATGTCAAATACATTTACATAGACATCAAATTTGGGTATCCTAGAATAGTAATTATGGTTTAAATGGTGCATATAGGTAAATATAATGTTTCATGCTCAATCATTCATATTAATATAATGGTGTGAACTTGAGTCAACATGTCAAAGGATCTTCATGGTAGGAGATTAAAGGCTAGTGTTGATTCATACAACTTGATCACATGACACATAAGAGGTCAAGATCTGGAATCATTGATCTATGGTAAAAATGAGAGAATATAGTTTGGCACAATTTGATTGGCCTAAGTTTGTATCGATGACTCATGAAAATAAAGGTTGATAATCTAAGGGACTTCTTAGAGATCGAACACATGACCAAGGTTAAACTAGGTCAAGCTTTTCAAATTGAAAATTCCCCCATTGAATTTAAATTAAAAACTATAAAAATATATATATTGATGTATCCAAGGTGATTAAGAACATAAAGGGATGATATTAAAGCTTAATATGGACTCTATTTTGACATTTTGTATCATGTAGGGTTATTTCTACAACCATGTTCACCATTCTTAACGAAGGATCTATACATATGGTGAGCTCTAAATCCTTGAAAAAAATAGGATGTGTCTATTTAGACATATTATATTCCAAAAAAGGGGCTATGTAATCTATAGATTTGCATCAATATGACAACTATAGGAAAACTAATAATCTTAGATTAGTTTTCTATCTATAGAATGGACCTATAATCAAGATATGAAAATGGAGTAGATATGTGATTAATGCAAAGGGTCTCATCTATTGATGTGGCTCCATCATAAACAAAGAAGGTACTAATCATCATTCATGACATGACACTATTAGTTTCAACATTTAAGGATTTGATACTCATGAATAAGTCAATTGGGATTACGGTCCCAAGGTGGTAAACCAGTACTTGGAAGAATAGTTAAGGTAACTAATTTCATTAAAAAAAAACCTTATGTTTTAGTGGGATCTCTTAGATAATGAAAAGAGCTCAAGGACTATTATAAAAAAATAGTTTAGCTTGTGATGAGCATTGATCTTGATTGGAATAATTCATGCATATACATAAAGAAACTAATGAGCTACCACCACATGAATATGACCCTTTCTCCATTATCCTATGCATTTTTCCCATATCTCTTTATCCCTTTTTGATATATATAGAGGCTTTACATCTTTAAAAATGATCCCTCTATTCCCTCTCTTAGGCCTAACTAGACTCTTCCAAGATTGAGCTTGTAACCTCTTGAGATGAATACAAGACTATTTTTAAATTTCATTATTTTGTTACAGTGTGTATATGTCAATTTGATTTGCATATGTGATATAAATCTCTCCCTTGTCAAGTCTTGATCTCACCTAGTTACTAGATGATCTTGTTATGCAGGTCATGTTTAGTGTTCAAATATATTTTGATTGGATCCCACATGTTGATAATTTAACTAGTTATTGTCTTGGATTAGACCTATCCATCCTTACCTTAATTTTTTATCAGTTGGTGAGTCTTTACATGAATATTGATTCATGACAGATACTTGGAGTCCTAGATCTAGTATTTTTATTATCTCATTAGTGTTTAATTTGAGCTCAAATGAATCAGATCAACCATCATTTAGGTGTGTTATCATTGAATTTAATCAAGCTCAATTCATGGGATAAACCCTAAGAAACTTGTCTATTTCATATCTCATGAGCTTTAAGCTCACAAAATAAGGCCAACATCTACTTATTTACCTTTATTTTTCCCTCTAAAAGTTAGGTTTTGTAAGAAGTTTTTCACCTCGTGCAGTCCTGAGAATTTTCTTTGGACTACACCTCAACATGCAAGAGCAAATAAATTTTTTACCATTACACGTGTAAGGTTGAATATTTTCTCTAACCTTGCACCTAGACCCACCAACATATCAGTAATTAATTTTACATTAATTACCATTTATATATATATATATATATATATATATATATATATATAACCTAGGAAATTTTTATTTTTACCATTACTTTCTCTTTCTTCATCATTTTTGGCCTCAAGTGCACCTCCTAACCACCATTTTTTAGCTCATGTTCACCTTTTCTTTTCCATCCTCATGATCGATTGAATCTTTTGGTGTGATTGATTTCATGCTCCAAACACCTCAACTTATTATCAATTTCTTTGTGTCTCGGGTAAATCTTTACTTTTTATTTTCTTTTTACAAGATTGTTTCATTTATATTCTTTCTAGGGTTTGATTTTTCTTGTGATCTTTAGATATTTTTTCCCTCAAGAATACTTTATCTACTCAAATTGAACCCCTAACACTCTCAGTGAATTTTGGAGAATTTTCTCATAGATGCACCAAAGTATGCTTTACCTTGCAAGTTCACCATGGGTGCACTTAGAAAAAAGTTCTCTGAAGTGCACATAATTTGGTGCACTTCAGATATTTTTCTCCAAAGTGCATAATTTTCCCCTAGTGAACTTTGGAGAATTTTCTTTGAGGTGAACCTAACCTAGTGTAGTTCAAATAGTTTTCTCTAAAGTGCACATTCTACCTTCTTGGTGCACTTCAAATAATTTTCTTCGATATGCACCATGATCTTACATTGTTTGGTATAATTCAAATAATTTTATCCAAACTATACCTAACCTCTTCCATGAAGTTTGAATAAAATTCTTCAAATTACACCAAAGTTATTAGACCACACAAATTTTCTCTCCTCCTACACTTTTCCCAAAAATGATGAAAAATGCTAAATCTAGGGAATCAAAACTCTCTTTGTAGATACTAAATCAATGTTGAAGGATTCTCCAACTAAAAGAGTAATGAAAAATATTTTTAGGGTGTGTTTATATCTTCTAGAATGGACTCCAATATAGATTATATTGGAGATATAGAGATTGGTCATGTTGATATAGTTGAGTTCTTACAAAGTTTAGGTAGGTATCTTATTTCTCAACATATGCAGCCTATTCTAAATAGTGAAATACACTTGGGAGCTACATTTCCCATGTTAGCTTAAGATCTGGAGTTCCTCCTAGTAGTTTATGTCCACTTTGATAAAGAAACCAAGTTAGTCAAAGATTCTACTAGGAAGGTGATAATTCAATTGGATGTTGAGTACTTTGATAAAGTGTTTCATCTCTCAGACATCGATGAGTACTTAGATATAAGTGTGATTTTAGCCCAAAAATATTATGACAAGAATTATAAGAAATGCAAAAGGCACATCAATTCACATTGGTTGAAGACACTAAGGCACTTAATTTCAAGATGGCCTAAAAATATATATCAAAGTGAATTCATGGAGGAGATAAGAGATTTAATCACTCTCTTAAGTAGGGTCATATTTCTCCCCACATCAAATATTTTCCAAGAATAGATGTATCGTTATATTTACATCGTCAAGAAATATAAATAGAGAATTTATTGGGGAATTCAAATTAGTGATGCTATATGTCACCAACATTCTAAAATAAATTCTTCCATAAAGTTTTATATGACTTCCTACCTAGTGTATGTTTGAGCCTATATGAGGACCTTTCTGGGATTGACTGGTGTTGGTGAAAGGAATAAAGTTCCTATTTATGATTACTATCCATATTTGAATTCTAAATAAAGCATTAAACATTTTAAAAGAGTTAATGATGATTTTTACTATAAGTTCATTTGTATTTTTGAAAAAAAAAAACTAGATTAGAAAATAATTTCATGTCAACCATTGGTAATAGTGAATAAAATTGGTTACATTTTCCTTCAGTTTAAAAATTTTACTTACATCAGGGTGGGAGGATTTGATGAGAAACCATAAATGATACTAACGTATCTAACTGATAAATTAGTTTTGATGGAGATGTGCAAAAAAATTATGGCCGTGCATAAGAAGTAGTTAGATGCACGTAAAAGAGGATTTAAGTTTCTAATAATCATTGGCTGATACACCTTGTCAACTACTCCTAGAGCCAAGACAATGGAAAATAAAATTATATGGATCACCCTTAAAAGGTATAAGAGTAGGAAAAAAATTGATTTTACAATGATGAAGAAAAATTTGAAAGGCAATTATGTCCGGGAGCACAAAGTTGAGGACATCTGAGTTGAATGCAGAACTAAAGAAGATATAAAGAGACTTGATTACAACCATCTCACTACTAATAAAATTGAAGATTTGAAATTGGCTAATATTCATGTTGATTTCTTTGATGATGAAAATATATTAGATCCTTCATATGAAGGTAATCATGTTTCTTCTATTCCTATTCCTTTGATCCAATGGTTTCTAAAAGAATGCATGTTTCTCAAAGAGAGATTCCAACCCATTATTACAAGAACTAATTCCTAGTTGGAATCCAAAGGTATAAAATTCAAATATTTCAATACAGGGTCAAAAGAAGAGTATGATGAAGATATCATAAGGAAACATGAGGAAATGAGGATGAAAAATAAGGAATAGGCCTCTACATCCACACAAAAACCAAAATTTGTGTTTGTGAGTAAAGGAAAAAGAAAAGACAAAGAGGCTAGTGTTGAGAATAATATTCAAAAAGAGATAAAAGGGAAACCATCTACAAGTGAGGTACCTCCTCAACCAACAATTTCACAATCTATAGTTCAATAATATTTATAACCTGAATCTACTTTAGTTAGAAGCTCTTACGATCAAAACTTCTCAACCAACAATTCCATAAGTGACATTCTCTACAATTCCTTTTATAAGTACATTATTGCCAATTGTTATTGTTCCCCCTCAAGTTGTTCTCTTGAATCCACCTTCTCATCCTAGTGCCACACTATTTCAAGTTCCTTCACAAGGTAGATTAGATCTAGATTTTTATTCATAATCAAATTTACCTAGTACTTCAAAGTCTTTGGGGTCCCCAAATAATCTACATTTCACTCAACAGGATATAGAAATATTAATGTCATCTTCTTCCTCTAAAATAAAAACTAAATCCCCTATTACCCCAATGTCTAAAATACCATCAGACACCAAGGTTTTAGTCACTCCAACCCAAACCCCACCAATTATAACTACTATCTCACTGGTTTCCACTCCACTATCATATACCTACACCATTTCCATCCCACGTACCTCAAAAATCATTATTCCTCCTCAAACATTGCAATTCTTGGTTTCCTCTAGACTTGAAGATTCATCTTCTCTTCTTCCATCACCCATGTCCCAAACACCCAAAAGGAAGAATTAGGCTATGTTTATTTATGACTTTGATTTTTTTTTACTCATACCAATAAAATCCAAAACAATAGAGAAAGATAAAATCATGTCAAGAGTAATCTTTGAGTCTAGACACAAGTATGTTAAGGTTGTAATGCCTCCAAAAGATAGAAACATTGAATATGTTCAAGCATATGAATATGTAGTAGGATGAATAGATCTCAGGAAGTAAACTCATTAAAGTGAAAAAGAATATTTTCAAGAAAAAATGATGTCCTTGATCAAGATATATAACAAGGATAAAAAGATCAAGGATTAGCTCAAAGTACAAGTAGAAAAATCAACCTCTATTTTAATAAATATCACACAATATTCCAAGTCTTTTACACAAGTTCAGCATGAGAACATTGAAAAGGAAATTCAATAGGTTGAGAAAATTAGATCTTAAGGTCAGGACATCAATGCCTAGATTGAGAGATTGACAACACAAGTTACTCAATGATTGCATTTTTCCATTGAATTTTTGTAGAACCTGAGTGAAGTGAAAATGGAAATTTAGAAAATACTTAAGATACTAAAAATTTAGAATTGATTAAAAAGGATATTGATATATGGACTCAACTATATAAATTCAAAATAGAACTTTTAGTTGAGTAGAAGGTCATTCCAAATAGGAAAATATTCATTCAATATAGGGAAGCCATGAAGAATAAAAGATAAATTCTTAATAATATTATTAAATATCTTTAAGAAGTTGAAGATATGTGGGAAAATAAGATATTATATCTTATGGATAAAATTGGAGAGCTTCTTTGTCAAGTTAGAGATGATTCCTAGAAGGTTCTTCCTATCAAGACAATAATTTAGGGGTTTTCATCTTTGATTTAGACAAAAATTGAGGCAAAAACTTTCACACTATACTTTATTGAAAAACTAGTTGAATTTCAAGTGATAATAAATAAGTTGTAAAGAATCTTAGATAAAAGCAAAGACTTACCAGTTAATCTAGAAGATTCCATTTCAAAAGTTATTGCCATTTCTAGGAGTACATCAAGTCTAGATGACAGTGAGGTCCAAGATGCATTAAATATATATGAGGAATTTTTATAAAAGAATAAAAAGGAATAAATTCCCATGTTTAAGCACACTTAGTTTATTTTTGTAACTTTTCATGTGTAATTTTGTTTGGTGTATTTTTCACATAGGAAATATGTATAGTCCTAAGTCAAATAGGACTTTGTAAATGAATAATTCAATGTATTTATGTATTTCATATTATTTTTATAACTCCTCTCTATAAGTAGGAGGATGTTCTTTTTAAAAAGAGGGACCAATTGCTATAGAAGTGAAGTGCTGGGAAAATTGAGAAGCAATATTGAAACTTTGAATTCAATTTGTAAATATTTTGTCAATCAATATATTAGAAAGCAAGTGACCTTTAAATATATGACTTCAAATAAATTTGTGACATATTGGAGATGTTCTTATGTATTTTCCATTACATTTTCTTATGTAATTGATTGAAGTGCAGTGTGAATTTATATAAATCCAAAGGTTCTAGGAAGTTAATTTTGAATTCTTTGAGCTATAATATTGATACTTGGTATATGTTCATTATTGAGAAATTATTTTGGAGATTTTGGGATGTAATTCATTATCTTTATTGATTTTATCTTTATTGGAAACAAGGTTCAGAATTTAGGATACACTTTATTCCATTATTTTATGATACATTTGTTGGTATTTTTCTAGTTATTCTTTCAAATAATTAATTTGAGTATTGGTTATTATTGCTCCAATAATTAATTTCATATTTTCATTATATATTGTAAGAAACAAAATTATTTATGGTATTATATTTATATTATGCATCAATTCTAAAAAAGAGAGAATCAGATTATATGGTAACACCCATTTTGATAAGAATAGTGTAAATAAGTGTAAATAGCTACTTGTCTTAGTTAGCAATAAGAATGGAGCCTCCCCTTACTTGAGGAGAGATTCCATCTCATCAAATTTTGGATTAAATAACCATTTTGATACATTTATATTAGTAACAAAATATTCACCCAACAAAGCGCATCACCATTGTTAGTTTAGGTTTCCCTTTCATGTTATCTCTTTTTCCCTTTTCCGTAGTCATTAGTGGGTTTTAGTAGTGGAAATGAGATAAAAATTATGCATCAGAGGATCTAACCTCATTAAAAATCCTAGATATCTGACCCTATTATATGATATCCACATCTTGGTGATAGTCCCATGTTGAGCTAGATTTGGAAGTAAGACCCTAAACATTTTTGCTTCTAGCTAGAATACAATCTAGATCTACAATAGTGATGAAATGTGATTTTTTTACATGGGGGATATTAGAGGGAAAAAATTGTGATATCAAATAAATTAATAATTATAATAGTATAAATTAAATACATGTAAAATTTTGTATACAAGTACGCACACTTGTATAGGACAAACAACATATTATTCATAGGACAAAAAATGTTCTTTATTTGCAGCAAAATCAAATCAATTTTATTTAGATTACCTCCAATATAGTAATTTGATGGTAGAATTCATTTTGATATAAAAATATTCACACACTTATGTATATGAATAGTTCATGTGTGGAAACACCCAAATATTCATCTTTCTTTTGAATCATAAAAAAGAATAATTAGTGACTTTGATTGAGTTATCTTGATCCTATTACATAATTTGTATTTATTAGAATGAGTTATATAAAAAGATTTAATAATATTTTTTTAAATTTTATATTTTGTGATGGAATTATTTTTAAGTAAAAAATTTATTGGTATAAGTTAAAAAATAATAGTAATTAAGTTACATATTTATAAGAAATTTGATTATTTTATAGTTAATAGTTAGAACTATTTTTGTATATATAAATAGAGGCAATTTTTTTTACATATAAAAAAATTTAAAGTATTTTTTTTCACAAAATATTTCATAATAGAGGATATTTTTCAAGCCTAATATAATATTTAGGTAACATTGGAATACATTTAGGCCTGTAGGTTACCTATAGTAGAAGTAGACCTCTAGGTTTAAGGGTTAGCTCCCTAAATTGATCCTTAAGTGATTATCACCTACAATAACTAATTTCTTGGGTGAAAAGGGATAGAATTAGACATGAAATTAATGTAAAATAATGGGTTGATTCAATATTAATATATCCAATTGACTACCATACTCTTGCACTTAGAGTCATGACCTACAACACCAGTGTTAAAGTCCTAGAATACTCTAACATTAGTATTTTAAATATGTAGGTGAAATGCATGAAAATAGTCAAGGCAAGTGGACCAGAGGCCATATTTGAGACCATAAAGATACTTTTAGACTTTAAGGTAATAAAACACACTAGTTTCACTCCATATTACCTATTAGAGTAATAACTACTTGTACTAAACATGAAAGGACAAAGATAAAGTAAGGGTAGATGTTTATCACTAGACTTCAGCATACATCACTTGACATAATTATAAAATATGTTTATGAAATAAAAATGATATTTCATTTATTATTAAAAGGTAAATTACAATATCAAACTAGAAGGGATTTTCCATACCAGGTGTCAAAATATATATAAGAGCCAAAATGTCTTGTATTTATAGAATGTGTGAGAGGAGAGAGAGAGAAGTAAAGATTAAGGGTCACAATGTCATTTATAAAATCATAAAAATTAGTTACATTTAATAGGGATTAATTTTATAATATAGGTATGGAAGGTCCCCTTGGATAAATGTCCACCTAAAGCATGACAACTCTCCAAACTTGGCATAGAGGACTTCAAATGGTTTCTTGGAACTGCCTTCACCATGAGGCATCTTTTGATGGCTCCAAACTAGAGTAGGGAGAGATAACACATTTGAAATATCAAGGAATAATTATTAATAGACCAAAAAAATCATTAGATGTTTCCCTAACTAATGGACTTCTTTTGGACACTTGTTCTCACCATCTTTAGTCAATATCACTAGCCTTATGGGTTTATATTCATATTTATCACCCAAATAGTATTTATTTTCTCAATAAAATACATGTAAGGATTGATATGTCACCTATAAAGATTCCATATTATCACAAAATATATCAACCTAGAACAGGGTGTTCAATCCTCTTCTAGATTTGGGTAACATTGGAACACTTCTAGGTATGTGGGTGTAGCTATAGTGGGAGTGAGCCTTTAGAATTTAAGGGCTAGCTCCCTTAAAGTATCTTGAAATGATTACCATCTATATAATGATTTATTCTAGGAAAATGGATCAAGTTTTTCATGAAATGAAAATAATCTAAGGGGTTGATACACCAATATGATTTCCATATGACCATCATACTTCTAGCACTAAGAAATAAGGCATACAAACTAGCTTCCAAGTCCTAAAAGATTCTAACATGAGTGTTTCAACATGGAGGTGAGATGAATGAAGGATATCCAAGTTAAGTTAACCATAGGATAGTTTTAGAAAGTAAGTCTCATTGTACACTTAAAAGACAAACCCATACACTTGATAACACTTAATATGACTTGATAGAATAAGAACTCTTACATAAACATGAGGATAAGAGAAGCAAGGATAGAATATTATCACTTAACCTCACCATACGTCACATTGAAAACTTATAAAAATGTTAATTAACTAAAAACCAAACCTAAATTTATTTATGAAATAAAATATACAATGTCATTCCATCAGGGCTTCATAATACATGGAGTGAAATTAGCTTACAAGAGCTAAAATGGTTGTTACTTATAGAATTGGAGAGAGGAAAAGAGAATGAATTTCAAGGGTCACTAATACATTTTTCATGATAATAATAGGAGTTAAACATGTATGATAATTAATTTTAGATATACCCTACAAAGTTTTATAGGACAAATGGCCCTCAAAAGCATGAAAACTCTTGGAATGTGTTGTAGAGTTCCTTTCACTTGCTAAAAAAACTACCTTCATCATTTTGGCCTTTTGGAATGTCCCAAAACTGATTGAGGATAGATATAATGATTAAAATGAGATGTATGGGTTATTTACATTCTCCACCATCCTTTTTTTCATCCTTAATCAACTATATTATTCTTCACATGAGTTATTAATACCTGTAGTCCAAGTAACTCATTTTTCACTCACCCTTCACACTTGGCCTCAAATTTGGTTTAATTTTTCCATGTAAATATATATGTATATATATAGAATATTTAAGTTTTATATGTATATATGTATGTATGTATATATATATATATATATATATATATATATATATATATATATATATATATATATATATATATATATATATATATATAGAGAGAGAGAGAGAGAGAGAGAGAGAGAGAGAGAGAGAGAGAGAGAGAGAGAAAGGATTTAATTACACATGTTTAGACATTTCATATAATTATACTCCTATATATATATATAAGATTTAATTACACATGTTAAGACATTTCATATAATTATATTCCTTGGGTAAACCTTAAAATGCCTTACACTTAGCTTTTTCACTCTCTCATTAGATTGCTCACTATGCCAATTTTGACTAGCTAAGATGAAGGTCATTGTCAAAACACTTAGGATATTTTTTAAATCATGAAAAGTTAACAAATAGTTGTAATAATTCCTAATCTCTCTTCCAAATCTGAACCTTATCTAAACAAGAGTTGAAGCTATGAAAATGTTAGCATAAGTGAAAAATTGAACATCTATAGCCACCAAGCGAGAATGTTTTAATCATGATAGAGTTGCAATATACTTTGATTTTTAAAGGAGGTATGTGGAGAGAGGATTTTAATGGAAAAAGTTATTATAAACCTTTTATGACATTAAGGATACCATTAGTTATGCCAAAATCTTGAGAACCAAAGACACAATCATAGTTCGAGTGACTGAAGAAACACTAAACACCATTAAGGGATTCAATAAGATTAACCAAATGTGATTTAATAGTATCAGATTTATAATGGGAAAGAACTGATTAATTTTAGGTCCTCTACAAGTGTATAAGGATGCCAAGAACACACAGATGGTCAAAGAAGTAACCACTATGAAGAAAGAGGCACAATTGGTAGAAGGTGTTAACTTCATAATGTGAGACTAACTATTGAAGCAAAAAGTAAGGTGACCAATGCCCCCATTAGGAAATAATATGAATTTACACAATAAGTATAACTGAGTAGTGAAGAGGTGCATAAAGGAAAGGAAGGAAATATTAGTGCCTTAAAATATCAAATGGAGACACCTGAGGAACCCTAGTAGAGACAAGGTGAAGAAGGCACCAAGGGAGTAAACTTAGAGGTAAAAATTAAGAAACCCCATGAGGAAGAAGTGAACGATGGGGAAAATTCTAAGGAAGAACCCCTTAAGGAATAATAAGATGAATCCTCTAAGGAAAATGTTGTAAATATGATTGTCATTTGATGTCAAAAGGGAAATTGTTGGCATTATGGATGTCATATATGTCAGAGGATTATAGAGGTTTGAAGGAAAGAATAACATGTTAAAAAATTTCATAGTATAAGTTGAAATATTATCATATAAATTTATCATTATTTTACATATACCATTTTTGGATGTTTTCATAGAAATCGATTGAAGATTTTTTGTGGGTTTTTTAAGATCATGTCATACATATGGTCAACAAGTTTAGATGAAGATAAATGAGCCCAAAAATGATTTATCCTTAATCTCAACCATTTATGACGTTTCTTACTAGAAACATAAGGTTTTTAGTCATGAAATTCATAGGTATTTTTTATTTTCATGTTGACTTGATATAGGTGGGAATATGTCATTTAATTTATAAATTAATCCTTTCTTATTATTTTACAACTAGCCCCTTTGATGTAGTAATTACCAGCTTGGAGCAGTGATCAAAGACTTTAATATTTCCTAAGTCCTTGACTTAAGACTATCTGAGTTTGATCAATGTCTAGTACTAAATCATACAATGAAGATCCAATGATACACAACAAATTCAATATGTCAAAGGTGCCTAAAGATTGAATGTGTTATTTCCAAGTGTGACAATAGGGATTGATAATGTACAAAAGGAATGTGTAAGTGCCAAGTGTCACAAGCACGATGATTAATATTAAAGTTCTTAAAAGGCATGTATTAGTGCCAAGTGTCAAAAACATATGGACTAATAATATACATAAGGCACATGAGAGTGCCAAGTGTCACAAGCTTGAGCATTAACAATAATATGCAAAAGTCACGTGAGGGTGCCAAGTGTCACATTTAAAAAAA
The DNA here is from genome assembly GCA_037957365.1 of Torreya grandis. Lineage (NCBI taxonomy): Eukaryota > Viridiplantae > Streptophyta > Pinopsida > Cupressales > Taxaceae > Torreya > Torreya grandis. The sequence goes on from JARHVA010002275.1 coordinate 174,772, forward strand.
CATGTTAGATAGAGAACCAATGATAATATTAGTCTATTAGAGGATATAACGGTAAGTGAATGATCATGTAGTGAAGATCAATAGAGTATAAGGAGTTAAAGAAATCAAAGTGTCTGATGTTTAATGATAGATAGAGGTAAATTCCATCCTTCTTTTAAAGATATAACTACATGTAGGAGCTCAGATCAAAAGATCAATAGATGTATTTTAAAATTGAAACATTAAAGTTTAGGAGCTCACAAAGATCTAATGGAGTGTGTTGAAAAATTTCAATTTGAGAAGCAGAGAGGTAGAGAGAAAGAGATATATAAAACAAAGTATGAGAAGTTATAGAATAGGTCTATAATAGAGAAATGGATTCATTTAAGAATCAAATTTGTAATCTAGAGTTGTAGCTTCATTATAGATCTGATTGGTAGGTACCATTAGAAGATCTAAGTTGGTGCTTAGTTAGGGAGTTGGTGCTTCCTTAGAGTAGGTGCTCTTAAATCAGGGGATTGGTGTCTCCTTAGGATTAATGCCCTTAAACATTGTAACTAGTGAGGTTCTTGATTTTGAAGGTACATTATAATAGTAGATTCAAGTATCTATTCTCATGGTGGTTTTTCCCATATTATGTTTTCCACATACATCTAGTGTTATTCATATGTTTGTGTGTGATATTTTCATATCCTTTATAAGTTACATTAAAAAGTATTAAAGGACTAATTTTAATAAATCTACCAATTCACCCCCCTTATCAATAGATATTTATGTTTCAACAATTGATATTAGAGCCAAGTTCCTTAAAATAAGCTTAATCAGGTTTGGTAGATCTTAAACAATGAACATAAATGGTTAGTCAAGAAGTCTCTTAAAAAAAATACCTTTCTTTAATGGATCAAACTATGGATTTTGGAGAATTAGAGTGGAAGCATATTTATCTTCATTAGGGTTTGATGTATGCATGTCTATTTTAAATGGATACACATCCCCTATGACAACTCCTACTAATCAAGATAAAAATAAGGCATATGAGAGCAATGTCAAGGCAAAGAATTTTACCATTTGTGGATTTTCTAAATTAGAGATTGTCAAAGTAATGGATTGTCAAAATTCATAGGATATCTAAAACTAGTTGAAGAGCATCTATGAAGGTGATGATAAGGTAAAGCAGGCTAAGCTACAAACATAAAAGGCATGTTCAAAAGTCTTAAAATGAATGAAGAAGAGAAAACTGTAGACTACCTCCTTAGAGTAGATGAAATAGTCAATGGAATAAGAGGCCTAGAAGAGATGAAAGATTCTATCATTGTCAAAAATGTCCTAATATATCTACCATCAAGGTATGACTCTAAAATATATACAATAGAGGAATCAAGAGATATAGACAATCTCGTTGTAGATGAGTTGTATGGAACCTTCATAGCCTATGGGATAAGAATAGGAAAAGTAGATACCTTCAAGAGAGAAGTTTCATTCAAAGCATCCAAACAAGTAAAATCATAATCACCTACATCTAGATGTGAGTAGATTGATGAAGAAGAATCCAACTTTGTCATAAAAAATAAAAAGAGGATCTGGAAAGTACAAAGGTAAGTTATCCTTTAAATGATTTAACTATGGTAAGGTAGGACATTTTTTTGGTAAATTCCATTATAAAAAAAAGGATAATTCAACACAAGAATAGGATAGTAAAAATATGAAATGCCACTACTCTAATAAGAATAAATTAAAAAATAATAAGGGCTTGTACATAAAATAAGATAGTGATTCATTGGATGAGTGTGATCACTCAGAAGATGACCATGATTGTGCCTTTATGGTTGAGGGAAATGAATACCTATTCATTACAATATAATTAACCTCTGTGGATTAAGAAATAGAAGAAGTTGAAGATTTAGATGAATAAGAGAAAGAGAAGTGGATCTAGAGGGTGAACTCATTTGTGATTTAAATGAAATTGAAAAGCTAATAAAAGAGAACTTAAAACAAAAGAAGTAGGCAAAAAAGGAGATTTAAAAATTATCCAATAGTCTTATAAAATATGATCAAATGGTAGTTATCTTAAAGATAGAAGTTAAATAGGATAAAATAATATAATATGCAGTCAAATTTTAACTACAGTATAAATTTGATGAATGCTTGAAGTTAGAAATAGAGATAGTGAATTTGAGGAAAGAAATTTAAAAATTTAAATAACAAATAGAGAAAATTCTGAAGTTGATATGAGGTTCATCAATCTTGGATGAGTTAATCAAATCTCAAAATCCATCAAATGAATGAACTGGTCTTGGTTTTGAAAAAGATAAAAGTCCCATAACCATTTCATCTATAAGCTTATATGACAACTTCAAAAAAGAAGTAAAATTAGGAATAAAGAATGAAAAATCTTGAAAGAATGCATCTATAGAAACAAAGAAAGACACAAACATAGCTAATGTGAAGAAAGATGAAGGATAAAATAAGCCTAAAGAAAAGAATAAGTACAATGAGTTAATCTCTACAAACTAAAAGAAGATGTAAAACACAAAGGTAGTTGATCTAAATGGTTACATAAGGGTGAGAGACTTGAATAAGCTAGTGTTAATAAGACCTCCTCATCTTACACAAAGAAATTATATGATTAGGTATTTTTTTAAGGTTATTTTTATACCTATAATTAGTTTAGTCATAGGTCTAGTGAATGTAGAGTTATACCTAAAAGGATAATAAACTTTGTAAGTAGAAATTCATTTGCACACTTCTTAGATACAAATCTAATATGCTATAATTGTAATAATTTTTGTCACATAGATAAATAATGTATAACAAGCTTTATAAGACAAAAAATACAAATTTAAAAACAAGGCATGACTCCAAATGTTAACAAAGGCTCACAAGTCTCTAAAAAAATGGAAAAATAAGCCCAAAAAGGAACCTAAGGATGTGTGAAAAGTGAAAGATCAAAAAGTTTCACAATCCATGATTTCTCAAATTACACTACATGTCAGGGAATAGAATTTCTAGGTAATAGATAGTAGTTGCTCAAAACACATGACTAGTGACAAGATCAAGTTCATCAAACTAAGCAAACGTAATGAAGGATATGTCATCTTGGGAGACAATACTGTAACAAAGATCCATGGTAAAAGAACATTGAACATAGATGGAAAATTACATACACATAATGTCCTTTATGTTTAAGAATTGAAACATAATCTACTAAGTGTCAACCAAATGTGTGATAATGGATATAAGGTCATATTTAGTATAGAAGGCTACAAAATAATGAGATTTTAAAGACTAGTTATAGAAGGGAAAAGAACTGAAATCAATATCTATAATTTTAGTGAAGTGAATGTTAATAGTTTCATAATATGAAATATTGATGAGAGTTGGTTATGGCATAGAAGAATGGGTCATGTCAACTTTGACAACCTAGGAAAAGTAAGATCAAATAATTGTGTTAGACATATGCTGAAGATAACCAAAACTAAAGACACTATTTGAAAGGAATGTAAGCAAGGCAAGAAAATAAGGGTGAGATTTCAAACAAAGAAGTATGCAATTACAAAGCCTTTGGATATAGTTCAAAATGATCTTTGTGGTCCTACTAAGACAAGAGGATCAAAATGAGAATGGTAATTCATTTTTTTAGTAGATGATTACTCAAGAATGATGTGGGTAACCTTTTTGAAGGACAAGTCTTAGGCATTTGAAAGATTCAAGATCTTTAGGGACATAGTAAATAATGAGATTAGATAAAAAATCAATTGCTTAAAATATAATACAGGTGATGAATTTAAATCAAATGAGTTCATAGAGTACTATAATAAATATGGAATCAAAAGGCATTACTCTACAACAAGGACTCCAAATAAGAATGGAGTTGTTGAAATAAAGAACAAAATAGTCAAGGAGATGGCTAGAATAATTCTAAAAATGGCCAAGTTACCTGATAGATACTAGAGAGAAGTAAAAATAATAGTATATATCTTGGATAGAGTTTAACTAAAGGTAAATAGTGATAAAACCCCCTACTAACTATGGTATGGAAAACGTACCTTTGTTAAGTATTTTAAAGTGTTTGTATGTGAATGATACGTTAGGAGAAAATAAGACAAATTGGGAAGCTTAGAATCAAGATGTGTTGAAAGAATATTTACTAGTTATTCCACCTAAAGAAATGCCTGCATATGTTACAACAAAAGGCTACAAAAATATTATAAAGAGTATTAATTTCAAGGTTAATGAAGGCTTTAAACATGTTAAACCCGACAATGACATCTATGAAGAAGAATCTAAATTTAAAGAGGAAGTAGCTAATGATGAACCTAAAGAAGTAAATGAAAATCCACTTGCAAGATTTGTTCAGAAAGATCATCCTATAGAGTAGATTATTAGCAATAAGAATTAATGAGTTCAAACAAGGATAAGAGTTGAAATGAACAAGGAGCAAGTAAATTTTGCTCTAATATTTGAAACAAAGCCTAAGAACTAAGTTTAGGCTAGCAAGTATGAGAATTGGCTAAAATCAATGGAATAAGAACTAAGCCAAATTGAAAAGAACAAAACTTGGTAATTAGTTCCAAGTCCTTTAAACAAGAATCTAATAGGTATATAGTGGGTCTTTAGAAATAAACTCAATAAGGATGGTACTACTATAAATAATAAGGATAGATTGGTGTGCAAAGGATATGCAAAAGTTGAAGGCATATATTTTGAGGAAACATTTACTCTAGTTACTAGATTGGAATCCATAAGAATGTTTCTAGCATTCTCTTTTTCTAATAAACTCCATGTTTATTAAATGGATGTTAAGTTTGCTTTATTGAATGGTAACCTAGAAGATGAAGTCTACATAGAAAAACCTAAAGGTTTTCAACTATTAGAAGAAGATTATGTTTTTAGACTTAAAAAAGCTCTGTATGGTCTAAAATAGGCACCTATAGCATGGTATTCAAGATTAGACCAATACTTGTAATAACAAGGATTCAATAAAGGATGTGTAGACGTCAATCTATACTTCTAATTAGAAGGTGAGCATATGTTAATTATTATTGTATATGTAGATGATATCATTTTTGGTGGTAGTAAAAATAAAATGTGTAAATAATCTACTACTAAACTGTAAAATGAATTTGAGATGTCTATGCTTGGATAACTTTCTTTCTTCCTTGGTCTAAAAATATCACAAACTAATGAAGGGATATTTATATCCCAAACCAAGTATGTTAATGAAATACTCAAGAAGTTTAGAATGGAAAATAACAAACTAGTAGGTACTCCCATGATTAGTAATTGTAAGTTGATAAAAAATGATGAGTCCCTTGATGCAAATTAGACTTTGTATAGATCTATGATAGGTATCTTGCTATACCTAACTACATCAAGACAAAATATCATGCAATTAGTGTGCATGGTTATAATATTTCAATCTTATCCCAAAGAATCATAGGTCAATGCATTAAAAATAATCTTTAGATGTGTATGTCTATGTGTACATACATACACATATATACACACATATAAATACATACACACACACACACACACACACACACACACACATATATATACATACATATATATATATATATATATATATATATATATATATATATATGTATGTATATATATGTATGTCTATATATATATACATATATATATATATATGTATGTATATATGTATGTATATATATATATGTATGTATATGTATGTATGTATGTATGTATATATATATATGTTGAGGTGTGGAGCTAAAAGCTTCACTAAATGAGCAAGTTGCAGGTTACAAGAATTACACAGTCACTAGCGTCGGTCAGAAGCGATCGACCTTGGTCAGGAGTCGACTAGGAGATGTCGGTGTCAGTTATGGATTAGCCGACGTCAGTCACAGGAAGATAGGTAGGGACCGATGTCGGTCACCTGTGCATCTAGAATGTTATTTCCATGGATAGAATAGAATGTTTGCATGATAGGATTAATTGTTAGTCTTAAGTCCGCATCTCTATCTTTAGTAAGACTATTTTGAGCCCTTTATTAGGAGGTGAATCTAATGGTTGTGATTGTATGCTCATGATCCCTAAAGTTATATAATAGGGATAGATCTTCATAGCTTATTGTAAGAGTAGAGTAATAGTACAAGAATTGTATATGTGTATCAATCCAAGTGTTGGAGTTGATTGTAATTGAGAGAGAGAGAAATCTTGAGGGAAAAAGATCTATACATCTAAGAGAGGTGTGGAAGAAAAGAAGTTTCTTCAATTTTATTCCTTCTATAAAGAGTTTAATACAAGTTTTCAGGGTGGTTTCTTGTATCTCTTATTGTTTGCTATTTTTTGATTCTAGTTACTTATCATTCTGGTTCAATTCCATGTTTTATTGCTTTCACATAGTAATCAAGTTTGTTGGTTGATCCCCAACGAGTGGTATCAGAGCTTAGGTTGACTAACAGGTGTTTTAGATCTGGTTAGTGTGTATTGATTGTAGGTTACTCACAAGAATTTATGTTTGAGTGGGAGAAGTAATGGCAGAAGAAAGTAAACTGAGAATGGAGAAGTTTAATGGCAAGAATTACCAATTATGGAGAATGCAGATAGAGGATTATCTGTACCAGAAAGATCTCTACCTACTGCTAGGTGGAGTTTCAAGGAAGCCCATAGACATGGAAGATGAAGAATGGGAAGTTCTTGATAGAAAGGCTCTTGGATCTATAAGATTGAGTTTGGCATCTACTGTGATATCTAATTTATCATAGGAAAAGTCAACGGTAGAGTTAATGACTACTTTAGCAAATTTATATGAAAATCCCTCAGCTTCAAATAAGGTATATCTTATGAAGTAGTTATTTAATTTGTAAATGCAGGAAGGTGGATCTGTATCTAATCATCTAAATTATTTCCATGGAATTGTAAATCAATTAAATTCAGTCAAAATAGTGTTTGATGATGAAATTAAAGCTCTATTAATCTTATGCTCTTTACCTGAGAGCTAGCATAGCTTGGTAATGGTAGTTAGTAATACTGCATCTGCTTCAAATATTTTAAAAGTAGATGATGTTGTTAGTGTAATCTTGAATGAAGAAATTCACAAAAAAAGCATAGAGGAAACATCAGGGAACGCTTTATGTTTTGAGAGCAGGGGAAGGCAAAAAGAGAAGAGCAAGAAAGGGAGATCAAGGTCTAAGTTAAAGATGAGAGTTAGATCCAAATCTAGAAATGGCAGGAGGATAACCTGCTAGAATTGTGGAAAGATAGGGCATATAAGTAAAGATTGCTGGTAAAAACCTAAAGAGGACAATCAACATGAAGGTAAAGAAGAAGCAAAAGTTGCAGGTATTGCACAAGATGCTCTTATATTCTCTTTGCATAATAATATAGAATCTTGGGTTTTAGATTATGGTGCCTCTTTTCATGCTGCCCCTAATAGAGAATATTTTAGTGACTATGTCCATGGAGATTTTGGAATAGTTTATTTAGGGGATAATGAGCCTTGTAAAATTGTTGGCAAAGGAAAAGTGCAGTTGAAAATGTAGAATGGAAACACATGGGTGTTGAGAGATGTCATGCATGTTCCCAGCTTGAAGAGAAATCTGATTTTTGTATGAAAGTTAGGGGATGAGGGTTGTACAGTAACTCTCATAGCTGAATCTCGGAAGGTTACCAAGGGTGCACTTGTATTGGATAGAGGTAAGAGAGTAGGTACTCTCTATTTATGTAATTGTATTACTGATTATGTACTTTAGATGTGGATGCAAAGTTGTGGCACTCTAGGCTTAGCCATATGAGTGAGAAGGGAATGTCTTTTTTTAGTCAAAAGGCAAGCTTTCAGATTTGAAAAGCATAGATTTGGATTTTTGTGAGCACTGTATTTTTGGGAAATAGAAGAGAGTGAGTTTTCTCAAGACTGGGTCAACAAAGAAGAAGCATAAATTGGAGCTTGTTCACACAGATGTGTGGGGACCGGCTCAGGTTGCTTCTATTGGAGGATCACAGTACTATCTCTCTTTCATAGATGATGCTACAAGAAAGGTATGGGTCTATTGTATAAAGAATAAATTTGATGTTTTTGACACTTTTAAGATTTGGAAAGCTATGGTTGAGAATGAAATAGGCAGGAGATTGAAGTGCCTAAAATCTGACAATGATGGTGAGTTCTACAACCACAAGTTCAACTGGTATTGTTATATGCATGGAATATGTAGGTAAAGGATGATTCCAAAGACAGCTTAGCAAAATGGAGTTGCTAAAAGGATGAAGAGAATAGTAATGGAGTGTGCAAGGTGTATGAGATTGCATGCTGGTTTGCCCTTAGAGTTTTGGGAAAAAGCTGTGGATATTGCAGTGTACTTGATTAACAGAGGACCCTCTACAGCTCTGGATGGTGGAATTCCAGAAGAGGCATGGATAGGTAAAAAGGTAGATCTCTCATTTCTCAAAGTTTTTGGTTGTGAAGCTTTTGTACACGTTGATAAAGAAAATAGAAAGAAGATGGATGCTAAGTCTATGAGGTGCACATTTATTGGTTATGGCTCTGATGATTTCAAATTCCAATTTTGGAATCTAGGAACTAACAAAATAATTAGGAGCCATGATGTTGTTTTCAATGAAAAAGTGATGTATAGTGATCAGCTCAAGAAGCTAAATCAATTTGGGTAGAGCAATGGAGAATTAGACAAGGTGACGGTCAAAAATGAGCTTGTGGGAAAGAATAATCATAGACAAGAAAACATAGAGACCGATGTTGGTCATACAAGAACTGATGTCAGCAATACAGGAACTGATGTCGGTTAGATAGTGACTGACGTCGGCCAAGAAGGAATCAACGTCGGTCATGTGGAACTGGCATCGGCCAGTTATAGGCATGGAAGTGACTGAGGTCGGTCACTGTCAGAGAATTTGGGTAGACAGCGTGTTGTGAATGAGTCTTAGATGCCCATCAGGAGGTCAAAAAGGGTAAGTAAACCTCCAATTTGATATTCCCTTCATTATTCTATTTATTGCTTACTGATGGTGGAGAACCAGAGAGTTTTGATGAAGCAATATAGGTGGAATCCAAGAATCAGTGGGAGCTAGGCATGAATGAGGAGATTGATTCCTTGAAAGAGAACCAAACATGGGATTTGGTTGAGTTGATAGTGGGAAAGAAAACACTGAAGAATAGATGGATGTACAAATTGAAGGAAGGTGAGAATGGACAAATGAGATATAAGGCCAGGTTGGTAGTGAAAGGATTTGCATAGAAACTAGGTATTGATTTTGGTGAGATTTTTTCTCCTGTAGTTAAAATGACTTCTATATGGACTGTATTGTCTTTAGTTGCCATTAAGGATTTTCATCTTGAGTAGCTTGATGTTAATACAATGTTTCTTCATGGAGATTTGGATGAAGAAATATATATGGATCAGCTAGAAGGATTTGAGGTCAAAGGTAAGGAGAAGCTAGTGTGCAGATTGAAGAAAAGCTTGTATGGCCTGAAGCAAGCTCCTAGACAATGGTATTTGAGATTTGACAGGTTTATGACTAAGCATGGCTATAGTAGATGTCAATCTGACCATTGTGTGTATTTTAAGAGATTGGATAATGGTAGATATATTATTTTGTTGTTATATGTAGATGATATGCTGGTTGCAGGATCACACATGCAGGATATCTCTAAGCTTAAGTTGAAATTAGCTCACACATTTTCCATGAAGGATTTGGGAGCAGCAAAGAAAATTCTTGGCATGAGCATTAAGAGAGACAAGAAAAATCACAGGTTGATTTTTTCTCAAGAGCATTATGTGAACAAGGTGTTGAAACGGTTCAATATGCAGGATACAAAACCGGTAAGCACACCTTTAGCTGGACATTTCAAGTTGAGTAAATAACAATGTCCTAATTCATATGATGAGGTAGAGTACATGAAGAAAGTTCCATATGCTTCTACATTTGGGAGCTTAATGTATGCAATGGTATGTACTAAACTGGATATTGCCCAAGCAGTGGGAGTTGTTAGTAAGTATATGGCCAATCTAGGGAAGGAGCACTAGAAAGCAGTTTAGTGGATCCTCAGATATCTGAGAGGGACCAGTAGTAGGCATTTGTGCTATGGTGGGTCAAACACTTCTCTACATGTTTATGTAGATTCAGATATGGCAGCTGATTTGGATGGTAGAAGGAGCACCATAGGATACATTTTCACTATTGGTGGAATGACGGTTAGCTGGATTTCAAAGTTTCAGAAGGTTGTTGCCTTGTCAACTACAGAAGCAAAATATATTTCAGTCATAGAGGCTAACAAAGAGATGATATGGATGACACGGTTCATGGAAGAGCTAGGAGAGGAGCAAGAGAGTTGTAGATTATACAATGATAGTCAGAGTGCAATTCATTTGGCTAAGAATTCAGCCTTTCATTCAAGAACCAAGAATATACAGTTGAGGTACCACTTCATTAGATAGGTATTGGAGGATGGTGAGTTGAAGCTAGAGAAGATCCATACAGATAAGAACCCTGCTGATATGTTAACCAAGCTGGTAACAAAGGAGAAGTTGAATCTTCATTCAACTTTTGTAGGTATTCATATGATTGAGTTTGAAGATGGAAAAGCTAGAAGATGCTGCTATACAGGTACTGGTGTAGCTATTTATCTCCAAGTGGGAGATTGTTGAGGTGTGGAGCTAAAAGCTTCACCAAATGAGCAAGTTGTAGGTTGCAAGAATTAAACAGTCAACGACGTCAGTCTGAAATGACCGACATTAGTCACGATTCAACTAGGAGATTTTGGTGTCAGTTATGGATTGGCCGATGTCGGTCACAGGCAGACAGGTAGGGACTGATGTCAGTCACCTGTGCATCCATAATTCTATTTTCGTGGATAAAACAGAATGTTTGCATGATAGGATTAAGTGTTAGTCTTAAGTCCACATCTCTATCTTTAGTAAGGCTGTTTTGAGCCCTTGATTAGGAGGTGCATCTAATGGTTGTGATTTTATGCTCATGATCCCTAAAGTTATATAATAGGGATAGATCTTCATAGCTTATTGTAAGTGTAGAGTAACAATACAAGAATTGTATATGTGTATCAATCCAAGTGTTGGAGTTGATTGTAATTGAGAGAGAGAGAAATCTTGAGGGAAAGAGATCTGAAAAGAGATCTGTACATCTGAGAGAGGTGTGGAAGAAAATAAGTTTCTTCAATTGTATTCCTTCTGTAAAGAGTTTAATACAATTTTTCAGGGTGGTTTCTTGTATCTCTTATTGTTTGCTATTTTTGGATTCTAGTTACTTATCATTCTGGTTCAATTTCGTGTTTTATTTCTTTCACATAGTAATCAAGTTTGTTGGTTGATCCCCAACATATATATATATATATATATATATATATATATATATATATACATACATACATATATATATATATATATATGTATATATATATATATCTGTATATGTATGTATGTATATACATACATATATATATACATACATATATATATATGTATGTATGTATGTATATATATATATGTATGTATGTATGTATGTATGTATGTATGTCTGTATGTATACACACACACACACACACACACATATATATACACACACATATACAGACATACATACATACATACATACATACATACATACATACATACATATATATATATATATATATATATATATATATATACATACATACATACATATACATATACACATACATATACACATATAGATACATATACATATGTGTGTGTGTATTATATATGTATATATATTTGTTTGTGTATATATGTGTATGTATTATATATGTATATGTATATGTATATGTGTGTGTGTGTGTGTGTGTGTGTGTGTGTGTATGTATGTATATATATGTATGTTATAATTGACTATGGCCTATGGTATCCCAAAGGTGAATATTTGACTTTTACAACATGTACAAATGATAATTGGGTAAGAAGTATGGATGATATAGGAAGCACTAGTGGTGGTGCATTTTTTCTTGGAAACAAACTTGTTTCATGGATAAGTAAAAATTAAGAGTTAGTCACTCTTTCTATAGTTGAAGAAAATGTATGTTTTAGTAGTGGAATGTTGCACTCAAGTCTTATGGATGGAGAAAACACTTAAAGACATCAAGTTAGAATACAAATCACCTATATATTTTCTTTATGAAAATTCAAGTGATATTAACATATCAAAGAATATAGTGATACACTCCAAAACTAAGCACATATCAATCAAGTATCAACTTTTAAGATAAAATTTTGTAGATCAAGAGGTCACAATGGAATATGTGTCAAATAATGATCATGTTGTATACGTATTCACCAAAAATCTTCCCAAGGTACAATTTGAGTATCTACGATATAATTTTTGAGTGGTGGCTCCTAAATCACATCACTAGATCCTAGTGATAGGGCATGAGTCCAAGGGGAGGATCATAAAAAAATGTTAATCCCTAGAAGAAGAGAGAAAAGGCAACTCAGGTATGCATATTTTTGTAAATTTATACTGAGTTAATGGTTGAAAATTCTTTGACAAACTCCTTTATCTCATAAAGGGGGCTAAAAATTTAGATAAATAGTGAGAAAGTCAGATTCCCTTTATCATTGATGTCAAAGGGGGATAAAAAGTACAAATGATCTCTTTAAATTTTTTCCAAATGTTTTATGTTTATCTAGATCATATGTTCAAGTTGTGTTTTGACAAGTGTCGAATGTGTTTTTAGGAAAGTGTTCCATTTCCTAAATGGGAGACAAGTGTTCCATTTCTTAAGGGGGATAAAGTTTGTAATGAATAACTTTAGCTCACGTTCATAGAAGTTAGTGCATGCAATGAAAGTATAGTTAATGATAGAAAATGAACATAGCATGAATTACAAGATTAGAGTATTTATTTTGACATAAATGATAAAGAAGGAGATTATTAGAAATATCATTGTCATTTTATTTCAAAAGGAAAATTGCTCACATTATGGATGTCATACATGTCTACAAGTTTTATGGAGAGAAGAACATGTTTCATAATTGCATATTATAAGTTAAAAGATTATCATATAAATTTATCATGATTTTATAGAGAGCATTTCTAGATGTTTGTAGAGAAACATATTGAAGATATGTTATGGGTTTTTCAAGAGCATCTCATACATATGGTTAATAGGTTTAGATGAAGAGAAATGAACCCATACATGATTTATCTTTGCTCTTAGCCATTAATAGGGTTTCTGAGTAAAACCCTAAGCTTTTTAGTCATTAAATTCATAGGTATTTATATTTTCACATTTATTAGATATAGGTAATAACTAGTCACTTAAGTCTTAACTTAATCCTCTCTCATCATTGTGCAATCATCCCCTTTGACCTAGCAATTACCAATTTGGAGTAGTGATCAAAGACTTTAATATTTCCTAAGTCCTCAATTTAAGATTAGTATAAGCATGTTTAATGGATAGAAATAAATAATAGAATAAAAGATCTAATGATTCATAATAAATTCAATATGTCAAAGGTACCTGAAGAGTGAATGCACTAGTGCCAAGTGTGACAAGCATAGGGATTAACAATGTGTAGAAGAAATGCATGAGTTCCAAGTTTAACAAGCCCAGGGAATGATAGTAAAGTGTGCATAAGGCATGCACTAGTTCCAAAAATCACAAGTGCAGGGATTGATAATTTAAAAAAGACATGAAAGAGTTCCAAGTTTCATAATCATGAGCAATGACATCAATGTGCAAAAGGCACATGAAGATGCCAAGTGTCAAATTTGTGGAAGCTTGTTAGATAGAGAAACAATGAGTGTATTAGTCTATCAAAGGATTTACTGGTAAGTGCATGATCATATAATGAATATAAACTGAGTGTAAGGAGTAAAATAGGTCAAAGTGTTTGATGTTTAATTTTAGATAGAGGTAAAGTTCATGATTATTTTGAAGATCTAATGGCACAGGGGAGCTTAGATCAAAAGATCAACAGATTCATTTTAAAGTTGAAACATCAAAGCTCAGAAGCTTGAAAACATATAATAGAGTGCATGATCCTCTCAAATCTTGATCTAATGGTTGTGTTTTAAATTTTAGACATTTAAATGGGGATCATTGGATCATGGCACAAAACTTGAGATCAATGGTTGGTATTTAAAGATATGTTCATCTCAATAGTCAAGCAATAAAACATAAAATAAACATGTACTATATGACATAGAGAATGATATAGATAATTGGGATTAATCCAAATTGTGTAATATGTCATTTTTATCAAATATCAAGCTAAATATGTGCTAAATGTAGAAAAAGACAAAGAATTATGGTGGTGGATTGAGAATTCAAGAAGCGATAAAATTATAGGAGCATGATGTGTTAATGACCAACTGAAAAAATAGATAAAATGTGAGACCTAGATCCAATGTATATATACATCATTAGAAAATTCACTGTGTCAAACAAAGTATAATTAACAAGAAGAGAGGTAGACAAGAAGAGAGATGCAGAGCAAAGTATGATCAATTGTAGACTAGGTATGTAAAAGACAACTAGATTCATTTATGAATCAAACTTGTAATCTTGATTTGTAGCTCCATAATAGATCCGATTGGTAGGTGTCATCATAAGAGCTAAGTTGGTTCTTAGTTAGGGAGTTGGTTCTTCCTTATATTAGGTGATCTTAAATCAAGGGATTGGTATCTCCTTAGGGTCAGTGCCCTTAAACATTATAACTAATGAGGTTCTTGATTGTGATGCTAGATTAAAATAGTAGATTTTAGCAGTTATTCTCATTGTGGTTTTTCCCCTAGTAGGTTTTCCATGTACATCTAATTTTATGCATGTGTGTGTGTGATATATTAATTTCCTTTATAAATATCATTAAAAAGGATTAAAGGACTAATTTTAATCAATCTATAAATTCACCCCTTTCTTAGTAGATAGTTGTGATCTAATAGAAAGTATTGAAGAAAGTGGTGGTGTCAATGAAGAGGAAGAATAATAAATAGAGATATTCATCATCAAGAAGGATGGTATAGTGTTGAGAATAAGAGATAAGGTGCATAAGGGATGGAAGGATGAAGATATTTATATGTTTAACATAATGCCCCCTAAATCTACCACAACTAGGACATGTAAACAACTTGCATTTGAATTTTATCACTACATGGATGAGCCTCACTTTGAGGTGCCTCAAAAGTCTATGTTGGGAGTAGAAGAGTTTGGGAAGGGGAAAGATTCCATCCTCATAAATTCTTAGTCCATGAACTTAGTCTAGTCTAGGAATGTGATTATTATAATGGCCACTAAGGTTGTGCATATTAATATCATCAATGATGGTATGGAAATAAAATTAAATAAAATTTGTAAAGAAGCTAAAGATGAAGCATAGGCCATAAATTTCAAAGTGTAGTAGCTATGTGAGTACATATAGATGAATGAATGATCTATTTTGGTTAGTGTATATACTTATAACCTCTCTTATGTTGATAAAACATGTGTGATAGTGAAATAGAGTCTCCTAAGGATGAAACCAAAGCTGACGTAAGAAGAAGAAAAATATCCATACACCATTCTATAGAAGGAGTTTGCTATAAATATCAAAGGGGTGGAGTAAATTTTTTCAAATATATAGGAGGAAAAATATGTAGATGATTACATATTCTTGAGTTTATCAAACTAGGCATCAATCATAGACACATGCCTCAAGTAGGCAAAGGATGGGGAGAAGCTGATGGCATAGGTGTACTCTATAAGCATGTTGGAGTGCACTTAGATAATGGGTAATGTTAATGTGTTAAGTGCCTAAATAAAGGACCAAGAACAAAACTTGGAAGTACTCTTATGTGCTTTAAATACTAAGTTCTATGAGTAAGGAGTAATCCTAGATGGGGGTGTGACAAAGGTTAAGGCAAATCTAGGGGACTTTAGGAAGGAGCTTGATGAGATCAACATGATTGCACTTAGTGTGGCCTCCACCAAAATAAATATCACTAATAAATAAATAAATTTTACCATAAAGTGATTTCAGGACTTTAGTAATGAACTTAAAGAGAGAGCGCCTAATTTCTATTTCCCAAAGACTTTGATCACCTAGTCTAAGGATAGACTAGAAATTTTGTATGGGGTAATGTTGGGACACTTATTTTGGTATGTAAATATTAACACCATCATAATAAATACATCGGTGTAAGGAATAATTTTGAGTAATGATGACATTTTGGCATCTTGACACTAGCTGGAGGAATCAGTGTACACCTTGCACTAGCTAGCAAGTGTGAACTAAGAATTTGACTAAGAAGAGGAGATCAGTATTGTGTGAGTGACAAAATGAGAAAAATAAATTGACTAAAAACACACTAAACTAACATCTTCATGCCTATTCACTATGGTGATCTTGGTAAAGGAAGACAAATGAACAAAGCACAACTAAAATGCAAGAAAACACACATTCCTTACCTTCCTTGATGCTACAAAAGTATTCTTCGATTGGCTTGCTCAGTTTGTGCTCATGAAGTCCTCATCAATGGAAGTTTGGATACCTCCATATCTCCTTGGCACCTTTGGATTTGGTGTGGCTTGGCTTGGAATCAATTTGGCATGGTAACACTAGTTTGCATGAAGATTTTAGAACCAATCTTGCATTATAACTTTCCATAAATTAAGCTTAAAAATGATGTTCATGGCCTCTTTATTTATACATTTTTGAGATTAATTATAATCAACCTAAATGGTCCATCTTGAGATAAAGATATGTGGATGAGGATTAATTCATTTTTCCATAATTATGTTTATAATTATCTTCATCATGACATTGGAAAAATGGGTAATTAAGAGGCATGGAGGGCATGAATCCTGATATTTGTGGAATTTATGTCCTAGGGGTGTCTTCCAAAGAAATGAGGTCACTTGATGATGTAAATATTAAATATTAATTTCTAAAACAAATTATTCAATAAGCTTCCATGGAATTCTTGATTAGGTTCTAACTTGGTTTAATTAGCTCTTAAACATGTTTAAGCACTTTATGCACAAATTACTCAAATTGATCATAATGCCTTGTTATTGGTACAAAATTTGACTAGATTAGAATTAGAATTTGATATGAGATGCATTAGATCCATTATCCTATTTAGGATATTATCAATAGAAAATAATAACAACACATGTCTTGTGCAAGAGATTTGATAGGAAAGATCAATCTAAAGCACTTAGGTGCAAAATTGGCATTTTAACTTAGAATGATTTGATCAAATTTAGCTATCTCATAAATTACATTGACCCATTTAGGGATACCCTAGCTATAATCAACATTTAAAATATATCAATTTCAACTCATTTAATATATTTTAGTATTTTTTGGCCAAATCATGCACTTTAGGTAGAAATTAGTCAAAAGCATGGTTAGAGGTTATTGGTGGCTAGGTTTAGGTGTCTAAAATTTACCCCTATTTGGGAAGGTGTTACACATTATAAGCATATTAATGTCTTCTCAAATAATGAAAAGGTCTTTTATGCCTACAACTATAATGATGATAAACTAACTACATGATGCCCCCTCGAGGGAAAAGTTGGCACAAGTAAATTGGAAAATGGTCCCTTGAAAAGAAAGAAGCAAAATGAAGGGACAAAATAAATGAAAGATGATAGGGTGAAAACACAATGATATTTAAAAATTAGTCAAAATCATTGAGAATATAAGTGAGATAGTGTACAATGGTTTTCCCAAAGGTGGTTATAAGCATTATACCCCAATAGTGGCAATGTGGTATGATAACATAATGATTTACCCAAAGGTGGTTATAATCATTAAGAAGATGGAGCTATCCTAGCTATTATAGAAGAAAAGATAATATCATGCCCTTGTATGGGAAAAAAAAAAGAGAAGTGGTGACAATATAATGATTTTCCCAAAGGAAATTATAATCATTGGGAAATGTAGGTGGGACAGTGTGCAATGATATGCCCATAGGTAGTTATAATCATTAGACCCTAGTTATGGATAACATGATAAAATTGGTTGAGGATGATGATAAATTAACACAAAGGGTAATTCTTAATTGGAACAACCTTCTAGTAGGGAGAGTCTCATTCAAACTAATAAAGGTTGAAATTGTTTTGTGGTTAATTACTCTATTTGGGATATGCTTGAATTAGGATGTCGATGTCAAAGAGATGTTGATGCCACCATTGTTTATTAGACTTCTTGAATCTAAGGTTTGTTGTAGCACATGTCGTTAGGCATCATGGTATAACATCATGAGGACTTGGCCAAAATATGCATAAGGATTGACTCCCATAATCTAATACTCAATAGAAAACAATGCACCAATGATAAAAACCATGATGATAATGTAAGCATATGAATATGGATAGATTCAAGTGTAAGTGTGGGAAAGGAATCACCTAATGAACACACATAAATTGAATCAAGGCAATAGTTTTGAAAGTAAACAAATAGACACACTTAATAAAAACCATATGAGCATTACCCCTAGAAAATAGATGACAATTTAACAAATGAACAAATTAGGGAACTAGAAGAAAAGGAAGGGGGTGCCTGAGCTATCTCCATATGCACTAGGCAAGTGGATGCTACCTACATATTTCCATGGATGTAATATCTAATAAAAACATCAGGGCAAATGTAGTTCTCTCAGGGAATGGGAAGAAAAATGATAACTGATGATAACAAATAGAGTGGATGTGATGGAATAATAGGAATAGTTTTGAAAAATGGAAAGTACATGAGATAAAAGGCCAAAGAGGATGGGGAATCTAAGTGACAAGTGGTTTTCTTGAAACTTAGTAATGGTTCCCAGAATCCTTAAGGTAAAGAAGTGGTCCATGTTTTTGTTATTCTTTTCTAGCAATTTTATAAATGTTTTTAGAATTGTTTTGGAATATCTACACTCAAAAAATAATGAAAAGACACTAAATGGTTCAAGCTCACAAAATAGTGAGAACATTCAAACTTAAGTTGCTTACAAAATGGTGAGAGCATTCAAACTTAGGTTGCTCACAAAATGGCAAGAGCATGGCTTAGGTAGCTCACAAAAGAGTGAGATCATGGCTTAGGCAGCTCACAAAATGGTGAGAGCATGGCTTAGGTAGTCTTAGAATAAGACCTCAAGTCATTTTAATTCCACCCTACAAAAAAGTGATTTGATTATTATAGCAGTAAATTCAAACAAAATAGACACAATTCATAAAAAGACATAGTATGGAATAGGGAGTGGTAAGTTGATACATCAAGACGTAAGAAACAAATGTTCCCCCTAGTTTTCCCATATGTGGTTATAATTAGGACACAACAACATAGGTCAATCATACTAATTTTCCCAAAGGTGGTTATAACTAGTAACAAGACTAGTGATAAGAAAGAAACAACAAATGAAGGATGAAACTACCAAAATTGTTGTCATATTGCTCCAAAATATGATCTCTATATAAAGTACTTGAAATAATTAATAAAATTGATCAAATTCCTTAGTGCTAAAAATGCATAAATGATGGAAAAAACCAAGGTCAAATAGGCTAGGATTTAGAACACACTAGGTTGATAGGACACAAATTTAAAGTAAATATGTATAAGAGGATGGATAAGAATGATATTTGTATAAAAAATAATAGTGATAAAATGGCATAACTAAAATGGTCCTTATAGATAATACTACTTAGTGCTTAAGCATAGTACTATTGAAGGTGAATAATATTCATTAGCTCAAGAAGTTCATCTCCATCTAGTGTGGCAAGCATGTATTCCACTGATCCATATCTATAGTAATGATGAAATGACCTATCCATTTCAAATTGAATTCACCTTTATGCTTCTTCTTAGCTATGGTATTCTTTTGTTTTTCTTTAAGAACAAGATCACCAAGTTGAAAGTTTCTATTTTTGACACATCGATTATAGTAGCCTTTGAGTCTATTTTGATATGCTTAAATATTGTTGAGTGTAGCTATGCATTTCTCATCAAGTAGGTCTAGCTCTTAAAATTGAGCTACTCGATAGTCATGATCATCTAGGACATGCTTGAGAGAGATGCATTGTGAAATAAATTTAACATCAAAGGGAAGGATGGATTTAGTACCATAGACAAGTGTGTATAGAGTGGCTCCTATGGGGGTACGATGATTGGTATGGTATGTTTAAAGGGAATGGAATATCTATTAGTGCCAATCATGACTAGCATTATTGATAATATTTTGAGAATATTGATAATGGTTTTATTTGATGCTTTATCTTGGACATTACCTTGAGGGTAATATGTTGTAGAAAAATGTTGTGTGATGTTGTATTCAGTACATAGCTAGTCTACATCCTTATTATTGAATGATCTTCCATTATCATATATAATGTCAAAGGGGATACCATAGTGGAAAATGACATATGTTGAAGATGAATTTGTAAATTTACTTTGTAGTCATGTAAGTGAGGTGTATAACTTCAACCCACTTAGTGAAATACTTGATGGTGGTAAGGATATGTTTATGGCTATGAGATGAATTGGTGTTGATCTTCTCAATCATGGTGTCAACATTAGTTTCAGAGTTTAGGATGGGGCATGAATCAAATTAGCATGTCATTAAAAATTTTCATACTTATTTACATATATGGTTACATCTTCATCCATCCTAGGCCAATAATAACTAGTACACAAGAGCTTTTTGGATAGGACTGTCCCAATAGAATGAGCTCTACATACTCCTTCATGAAATTCTCTTAATGATAGTGTATAATATATTAAAGTTAAACAATGAAGTAGAGTTCAATTAAAAATATGGTGGTAAAAGGTGGATCTAAGTAGAGTATAATGATTGGAATGATGAATAAAGGGTTTGGTTTATTTTTTAGATAGGTTAGGTGGTAGAACTTGGTCATGAATGTAGTTTTAAAGGTCTAAGTACTAGATAGAATTAGGACCAATAATATCACAAATCATTTCAATGGTTGAAGGTTCATGAGCTGGTGCTAAAAAATTCTTAATAAGGAATTGATACTCTCTAGCTTTATTTATTTGTCGAATTAGAGATCCAATAGTAGCCATGGCATCTATAGTTCTATTACTATTCCTTGGTATGTGCTCAAACTAAATGTTGGAAATTTATTGCTTAAGAGTGTTGACCATGGATTTATATGGAACTACCTTATCATATTTGGTCTAAAAATGATCTATGACCTGATTAATGATTAACTATGAAAAACCATAAACTTAGAGATGATATATGTTCCAATGCACTACCTATCAAAGTCCCGCAACAAGTGCTTCATACTCGACCATGTTGTTTGTATAAGGAAAGATGATTCTTTATGAATTAAGGATTATATCCCCCTATGGTGTAATAAATAATAGGCTTGCCCCTAATCTATGTGTAGTAAATGAACTGTCAAAATATAGATTCTAGTGCTGCTCCTCAAGAGGTGTGTCAATGATGGTCATTATGGATTCATCAGGGAAATAAAATGTGAGTGGCTTTATGTATATAAGAGGTTCTTTAGCAAGTTTATCTATAAGAACTTGTCCCTTAATTGCCTTCTGATTGACATACTCTATGTCAAACTCACTAAGAAACATGATCCATTTGGCTAGTCTACCTTGTAAAGTTATTTTAGATAGTAGATACTTGAGTGGATCTACTTTTGAAATGACCATGGGTCTTATTATTCAACATGTAATGGTGAATTTTCTAAGATATGAGTACCATGGCTATACAAGATTTTAAAATAGGTGCATAGTTATGTTCATATATGACCAAGGTACAACTTAGGTAATATATGGTATGATCTTTTCCATTGTCATCAAGTTGAGCCAATAGTGTCCCTAGAGAATTTTTAGTAGCTGATAGGTATAAAAATAATGGCTTTCTCAACATAAGAGGTAATAAAATAGGTGGAATAGTTAAATATTCCTTGAATTGTTTAAAAGCTATTTGGCAGTGATCATCCTAGTGAAATTCAACTCCCTTCTTTAGAAGATGTGTAAATAGATGACACTTGTCTGCTAACTAAGAGATGAAGCATCCGATTGATTGGATCCTAGCTTAAAAACTATGGAGTTGCTTTAAATTGGTTGGTGGTGGCATCTCAGTTATAGCATGGACTTTCATTGTATCAACTTTTATACCTCTATGAGACATGATGAAGCCAAGTAATTTTCCTAAGGTTACACCAAAAACACATTTATTTGGGTTAATTCTAACTTTATATTCTTTAAATATTTTAAGTATCTTATGTATCATTGTTAGATGGTCAACCCTAGTTTTAGATTTTCTTGATATGTCATCAACATAGTCTTTAATAATATCATGCATCATATCATGGAATATGATAGTCATGGCCCTTTGATATGTAACTCCAACATTATTAAGACCAAATGGGATTACCTGATAACAAAAATTTCCCCATGGAGTGGTGATTATTATTTTATGTTGGTTTTGTAGTGTTATTCTAATCTGGTTATATCCTTAAAATCCATCCATGAGTCATAGATAACATACTATGGATTTAATTATCATGTCAATATTCTACACTAGAAAGTCATCCCGAGGAAAAGCTTTGTTTATGTCTCAAAAATTAGTATAGATTCTAATTCCTTCAATATTTTTACTAAGAAGTACAAAATTAAATATCCATTATGAACAATCAATGGATCATATACATCCTACTTCTAAGATTTTTTCCAACTCTTTCTTTACCAAGATAGAAACATAAGGATTCATTTATGTATATTTTGTTTTACTAGTTTGGCATCAATATTGACCACAAGGTGTTTTAGAACTAAGGTAGGGTCTAAACCTGGCATGTTAGAATAAGCCCATGAAAATATATCTACAAATTCTCTCAATAGAGCTGTAAAGACTTCATGTTCCTCCTCAGGGAGGGATGCATCTAATTTTATCCATTTTAGGTTTGATGGTGTCCTGATGTTTACCTCTATTATATCTTCAACTAGAAGGGTCAAACCATCTTCTAGGATAGTAGGCAAAGACTTGAACTATTGGACTATCTCAGGGTCCTTTGTTATAACTTTCCCTTCAAATTCTCCTAGGCATGATGAATCTGAGTCCTCTAATGGGAGATCTAGCTATGTGACAAAAATAGTTGAAAACTCTTGAAGAATTTGATGAAATAATTACTTTTACACAAAATTGAGCTCAGATCCATAGGTAAGTCCATTTTTGGTGGTCTCCTATTCTAAATTCCAAAAAGAATGGACACTGGCATCTAATCACTCCTAAAATAGGTTTCCACCACTATACTAGCCTTTATTTTTACTTTTTCCTTGGTCAAAAAGTGCCTCAAAGAGGTTTTCACTTGGGGACCTCAATGGTTTATTTTTTATTTTTTGGCTAAGGGTATTCACCCGCTCTCCAAAATAGGCTTTAAGATCTAATATAACTAAGAATCTTGACTTGTGATCTCCCAATGGAATGTTGTCCCTAAGGCCTAAAAAGTCATAGATTGCCTTATCATTTTAAAACTCATCAATCGATAAATTAGATTCTTATTAGTCCCAATCCATCAATTAGGGATAGTATAATGGCAATGGGTTATGATGAATGACTGAGCAAAGGGTAAAAATGGCATTGTAATAAAATGGGTTACTCTCATTTAGGTCATCAAAGGTGAGGCTATGATCAAACTCTACTTCACTATTGTCACAATCATCACTAGCCACTAGTGATGGAATTCAAATAAGATATGTGGGGTCACCCCCAGTCAGTTTAAATCCAATTCCATAAGGTCTTTTGTACTTAGTCATGGAAATTGGCTCATTGCTTCTTTTTGTGATTCATTCTGAGGCTTCTTCATTCATAATCTTGATGCTCCATGATCTTATTAGGAATAGGATACTTTTAGCTTTTATAACAATTAACTTGGTTTTCATTATATAACCATGATTCATCCCCTTCAAGAGGATCTAGTTTTAGGGTAGATGCTAGTACAAATATGACAGGTCCCTTATCTCTATTTTTATGTTGCCAATAAATGTGTGGGGTGACTTTAGGTTTCCCAAAGGTATTTATATTCTAAGGAATATTGGAAATATTGAAGGTATCATGGGTCACATACTCCCTCAATACATTATCTGAAATGGTGAAATGATTGGAAGCTTTAGGGGGTGACATGTGGGAAAGAGAATCTAAGGTATTAGGGTCTATACAATTATCCTATGGTAGATCAATAAGTATGTCCTTTCCTTTGTCTTTCTTGGAACTTGGATTCATGTTGTATTAGTAATTATAGATTTTAAAATTGGCCTCAAGATGTTTTTAATTTTCATACAGGTGTAAATCTTTTAGAATATTCACTTCCATCCCCAAGTGGGAGAACTTGATACATTGGTGGAACATTGATGGGACTACATGAATATCATGTAACCAAGGCCTACCTAGAAGCATATTATATGACAAATCAAGATCAAGCACATGGTAAAGTGTATCATGGGTTAAAGTCCCAATGATAATTGGTAAGCTAATGGTGCCTTGTGATTCTCTTTCCTGATTATCATAGGCCTTGATAGTTATCATTTTTGGATGGAGATCTACCAGTATGTACCCAAGAAGCTTGATGAGCTTTAAAGACACTATGTTTAGGCCTAATCCATTGTCTATAAGGACACATTTCACTTTATGCCACTTTATATAAACTTCTATGTATAATGGATTATTATGGAGTGGTCCAAGGGAAGACATATCACTTTAGTTGAATGTGACTTGTTGGGTTGGAGCTAGGTGTCCAACCAAAGATCAAAATTTATCAAGGTATACGTTACTATAAATAGTGGATTAGGTCAATAACTCATTTAATATGTTATTTTGGATTGTTAACATTCATAGTAAATCTAAAATAGATATTTGTGCTGGTGTCTTCTGTAATTTTTCCAAAATATAAAACTTATTATCTTTCTTAGTAGTGAATGTTTTATACTAAGGCTAAATGGTTGGTTCGATAACAAACAAAGTGATAGATTGTTGTGGGTTTGGGATAGTAATATTTGACCTCTGAAGTGTGACTGCATAATCAGGATTAGATACTAGACCATGATTTCTAACAAATGTTAGGAATGGTGTGGGACCAAATAAGACAAGTCTTGATTGCTGGTGCACTTATATGTGGTCACCTAGCAAGCGTAAGTTATCGTTGTAAGGTCCAAAAGTAGAAGTCTCAATTTGTTTGTTTGCTTGTGTGATATCCCAAGTCAAAGAAGAATTATCCATGTAATGTGGTTTATTTTTACTATTTATAAATTGTCTAGATTGATTAGTTCTCGATCTAAGATTAATGGAGACAGAATTTATGTTGACCTTGTAATATGACCTACAACCCTATTGTAGTCATGTGAAACTACATGGTAGGTTTGTTGGTTGTTATCATTATGACCTTGTTTTTTTCCAATGTTTTGACATTGTGGGTTTTGTTGTTAACTCTACTGGATTTGTTGGTTTGGCCTTTGATTTTGATACTATTTATTTTGTTGTTGCATTGGCCAGCGTTGTTGTAATTGTTTATTGTTATTTTATTGTTGTGTGTTATGTTGGGGAAAGGGGTTTTGATAAATACCAAAAGTTTTATTGGAGGTGGAAGCACCATTATCTAATGTTATCTCCCCATTCTTCAACATATTATCAATCAAATGCTTGATTTGCACACATCTTCAAATATTATGCCCATTGACCTGATGATATTCATATAAATCTATTTCATGGTACTAATTAGGATAAGGAATGCCTTGTGGATAATGATTTGGTATAGGCTAACTAATAAAATTAATATTTGCAAGTTTTTGAAATATATGCTCAATAGGATCTCCTAGGTCACTAAAGACATAATGTGTAGGCATAGTTCTCCTTCGAGGAGGGGTTTATAGTGGTAAAGCTTGATGTATTTGTTTCACATGTCTTATTTATTATGCTTATGATATTTTTGGGAGAGGTTGTTTTGTAGGAGTAAGCTAAACATGTGGTGTATATGATTTTTGCATCATTTAGACATGACAAGACTTAGTTACTCCATTACCCACAACATTCTTATTGTGATTAAATTCCTTTGGTAATTCTTGGTTATTGGCCTATGCAAGTTTCACTTGAATTGGATGTTGGTTTTGGCCACTTCTCTAATTGGTACCTTGATTTTGATTAGTTGATGTAAACTTGATGATCCCTTTATGAATAAGCGCTCACTCAATCAACAAGCCTTTGTTTATGATCTCCTTAAAAGTAAGTGCATATTGTAGTTCCAAATGATAAGCTATCTCACTATGAAAATTTTTAGTAAACATAATGGCTAATTGTTTATCTGGTAAACTATGGTTGAACTAGCTTGCAAGAGCTCTCGATCACTGTGAATAACTTGCATAACTTTCACCATCCTTTTGCTTTTCTTGTGTTAAGTCAATCAATGAAATCTTATGTTCAAAATTATAGGAAAAGTGTTTTGTATTAGAAATATTATCAAAATATATTACTGAATTCTTGGGCAACTTAGAGAACCACTCCAAGGCTTGTCCAACCAAGCTCCTTGGAAACAACAAAAGGTATATATCGCTATATGCCATTAGTTGACAACTGGCAAAAAAATCTATTGAATGAGGATTAGGGTCACCTTTACCTTTGTATTTGTCAAATTTTGGTAGTTTGTATCCTAGAGGAAATGGTATTTGTAAGTACTCCATGTTGAATAGATAAAAACACATGTCATCCAACTTAAACTATTTAGTCTATTTTCTAGCCTAAATGGAGGCAATTACATCCTTAATTTGTTGTAATTCTTAGGATAATAAACTAGAAGGAACATTGGTTTGAGGGAGAAAGTTTTTTTGGGTAGATGGTTAGGATGATATAAGTGGGACACTTTGACAAGAGTAGGATGGAGATACATGTTAGGGTATATTGGTTTCATTGGGAAATGGACTAGGAATATGCATACATAGATTAGGATGTACTTGGAATTATACATTTAGTTGTGTAATATTCTAGTTTGGGTTTGGTTATAAAGGTTTGACTTGGAGGATTTTTTGGTTGGGATGGAGGGATATAACTTATTGTGCCTGCTATGGTTGAAAAGGGACATGTTACTGACTAATCAAATATTGTTGTTAAGTGGGAACTTGTAGACCAAGATCTTGTCTCTAAACTTATGGCACATTTTAAACCAATTTTGTCTAGTAGGTACTTGAGAAACATGAAATCCTCCCTATTGCACAAATCCTTATGGGGAAGTGAAAGTAGGTTGAACATTTGGAATTTATCATTTACCAATATTTGTACATTGTTGACCAGTTATCACTTGGTTTTGGATTGGTACACTAGTCTACAATTAAAGAGGTACATTTGCCATTACCTGGTGAGTTTGAACATTAGTTACCCCTTACTGAGGTGGTAATATATTTGTACTTAGCTATGTTGGTACACTAGATTATGCCTGATGTTATGAAATACTAATCCTCACTTTTTGAGGAGTGGTATTTGTTACATTTTATTGTTGAGGCATGACAGTGGTTGCTGGTTGACTACCTAATATTGTAGGTTACACACTTAAGGAAGCATCTAGTTGAGGTTGGTAAATATGTGGTAAAGGTTGGGGTATAGATGATCCTATTCCTTGGTATGATGACCCACTCTTGGTATTAACTATAGGCCTATGTTGTTGACTAGTTTTTTGTGTGTTAGTACCACTTTGATTGGGATTAGACATTGCTTGCACATTATCCACTATATTTTTCTCATTATTATGTGTAGATGCATCAAGTTGTCTTCTAAATTACTCTTTATGAATGGGTCTAAACTTTGATTCTCTTGACCAGTTAACTCTATCAAAATTCTTGTTCAAGTAACTAAGTCAATAAAATGTTTGCTCACCATGTTCATCTTATTGAAATTACGTGGTAGATCTAGATAGGTTTGATATGTTGTCTACATTTTATTAAAGTGGTCATCCATGATGTTTTTACCTATATTAGGTAAATTAGGGTTCGCATATGTTGTTTGGACTAGAGCCAAAGCATTGCTAGAAGAAGTCTATTGATCATAAATTATGTTGTGTGGCATTCTTACTAGGCTTGGTAAATTCACATGAAGGAAGTCTACTAGAAACATGGCCCCTACCTCTATGGCTTTAATCAAAATCTTGACCTTGTTCTTTATTAAATGATGCTCAAACAAAAATGGATCATATTTAGAAGGTAAATTAATAGAACATGTCTATTGAATAATTGGTTCATATGTTGTGGGTATTGTAGTTAGTTATTGTATGGTTTGTTCTTGGTCTTATTCTGAATAAGGTGGTGTATTAACCATATAGTTAGGCAATGGATCTTGGATTTATGCCCCTAGTTGAGTATTATAAGTGGGTTAAGGATCCATCTCATAATCAATATTATCTTCATAGGGGTCTTGCACCACTTCTTCCTACACAACCACATTACTAATCACTAGATTGTACATGAGTCCGCTACGAGTGTAGGAATACATGTTGGGATCCATAGTCAATGCTTATCAATATAAAGAGAAGAGAGTTATACAAACTCTAAAAAGGATAATTTATAAAGCATATGATGTTCAAACTTGGTCTATATCCATCAAAAGGATCAAAAAGGTTTATGCAAATATTTGTGAGGAAACAAGATAGAATTAAGTATCTAATGCCTCACTATTCCCACAAAAATAAACAAGTAAATAAACTAAAAATCAAAATTCCAAACTCTAAGGTTGAAGTGTTTCAAATTAGTCTAATCTAATATTAAAAATTTGTTAGGTCTTTTGGCCAAATGCATCATCAAAAGATAGGCTGAAACAAGGTATGTGTTAGGACTCTTGGGTAAATGGCATCAAAAGCTAGACTTTGAAATAAGATGATTTTTAATCTAATAGATTAGAAACACTTCTAATAAATAATAGGCATTTGATTTTTGGATATAAACTTGACCAACTACGTATAAGGTATAAAACAAAAGGTAATTTAGAGATAGTTTATTTTTCTCACAAATAATGGTATAAAACATGGTTCTTTTGACAAATAAGCTAGATAAAATGTGAATGATGTAACTGTGCTAGATAAAGGTTCATAAAAGGTACACTTAGATTGGTCTAAAAATGTAGGAACAAATTTGAGGTCTCTGCAAGAGGGTCTATGAAACAATATCTAAAATGTTTTGGGCAACATAACAATGTTAGACTACCTAAAATATTTGACAAAATGTTTATTTCAAAAAATCTCTAAGGTAAAAATAGTTTCCCACAAATTTGATAGCATAACACTATCTTTCTTGATTCAAAATGTTGTGGTGTATTGACTCAAAGTGCAAGTGTTTAACACAAAATGACCTAAGTCTAACAAGTGGTGGTAATGATCATGAGTCTTAAATGGCCTTCAACCCAAATTCAAAATTGAACCTAAGTTCCGTCAAGTTTAGTGAAAATGGAGAATCCACTTAACACATCAACCTTATGAACTTATAATTGTGAAATTTTGAATTTAGATTATAAGTGAAGGACTTAAACAACTTTGGAAAAGGTCTAGACTCAATTTGGTAGCATAACTATGCCAAAGTGGATGATATGACTCCCAAGTTTTGATGAACTTTTGAACAAAGAAAATTGATGATTTCACGTGGGAAACATAATGCCTCTTTGTTTCAAGGAAACCGATGACCATGTGTTTGGCTTGCATCATTCATTTAAAACATGTTTTGACTCCAAACAAGACATTAATCTAGGATAAAACCAACTAATTAATTGCTCTTAGACTCTAAACTGACAAGGTTGCTTGGTATTGTTGGAATACATCAATATACATTATTTGAGAGGATTTTAAGTGTTCATCTAGAAGTAAATGTGCATTATATAGTAGGGTTATTACACCCCCTTCTCTTAAATGATAGTTTTATGACATGGACCTTAAGGTGCACCTTACACCAGTAATACTTTTGCAGCTAGTGGGGTTTTGTCTAAGATATACAAGTTTTCAAATGTTCTAGGGGAATAAATTACATAATTAATTTCACATCAAATGATTCAAAAGACAAGCATGAAAATTGGGTAACAGTAGCATTGTCTAGTTGTAAAAATATCTAGTCATTTTTACAATAACTACATCCTACTATTCACTTAGTGTAGTGTGATGTCAAAATGCAGATATGTCCCATGTGTAACTCAGAAAGAGTAAGTGAAGTCAATGCTAGGAGATGAAACCCTAGGTCAAATCTTCCCTAAAGAGCTCCTGGGAGATAATGACGTCCCCCTTTGAAGCCAAGATGTAACGAAATGAAAGACATAAAAAAAAGACTTTAAGGTCATTTTCAAGGTCACCTAAACTTATGACAAGTTTTTGGCGAGTGATTTAGATGATATTATTTCTAAGCATTGAACTAGGAAATTTTACAATAAGAATGGTGATTTGGATTCCAAGGGTTCCCTATGGGGGACAAATGGAAGAGCATACACACATCATCCCTATTTTTTCCTAACAAAATATAATTTAAATAACTAAGTGAATACAAAAATCTTGGGAAGGTGAGTTCATTTTTAAGCCCAAATGGAAAGGTGTGATGGTGTTCTTTTGACCCCTTGGTCTTAATTGCAAACTTTGAAAATATTTACCATAAACATCTATTCTTTTGTTTAAACACCAAAACAAGGTTCCTAATAAATTTTAAAGCATACAAAAGATGATCTAAAACATGTTTTTAGAAAATTTCAAGGTTGGTCCTACAAAAAATGTTAGTATGTCCTTTAGCCTTGAAGCTACTTTGGGTTTGAAATAATGAACTTGGAAAAAAGAGCTCTCAGATTGTCATAATGGTCTAATACTGCTACTGGATAGAACAATCATAGTACTTGCAGGACCATCCTAAAAATTTAGGAGTTATAGTATTGTAACTAACCACTAACCATTGAGTCATAATACCATGAATCTGAACTACAATGCTACTACTTATAAGACAATCCTATAACTTTCAAAGTCATGGTATTGTTAAAAATAATTCTGCCACTCAGGGTCACAATCTTGTTACTTGGGGTAAAATGAGATTTTTTGAAAATAATACACAAATTCAAGCAAAAATAATTACTTAATATGAAAATTCAAGAAAAAACACATAAATTTTTTAAAAAATCATCAAAAATAGAGTCTAGATGACCCCAAATGAAGCTCTAGAAAATGACCTATTCTACACACTACAATACCATGACTCACAGTGATAATCCCGCTACTTGTAGGATAATCCTTCCACTTCAAAAGTAGCAATATTTTTGTTTAACTTACTTGTAGTTAGATAATACCATGACTTAGTTTGGAAACCCCATGAGTTGTAGAACAATCTCACTACTAAGATAGTAGTGGTATTGTTAAACCTACACAACAAGACAAAGTTAGTCTGATAAAAAAGAAGCTTAGCATAATACCATGAGTTGTAGGACAATATCGTGACTCAAAGTAACAATACTGTAACTATGTCAGAACAAACATGTGACTCCCAAACAATGTATTTTAATCTAATTTTCACTCTTTTTGGCTTCTTACTTCAATATTCTATAAGGAAAACATTAGTAGGTTGCTTGAAAGAGCTTCATGATCATTTTTGTGAAGTTAAGAAGATCCCACCGGGTGTGCCATTATGTGAACTAGGAATTTGACTAAGAAGAGAACATTAGTGTTGTGATAGTGACAAAATGAACAAAACAAATTAATGAAAAACACACTAAACTAACATCTTCATGTCTAGTTACTAGGGTGAGCTTGGTGAAGAAAGACAAACGAACAAAGCACAACTAAAATTCAAGAAAACACAAATTATTTACCTTGATGCTCTAAAAGTATTCTTCGATTGGCTATATCAGTTTGTGCTCATGAAGTCCTCATCAATGGAAGCTTGGCTACCTCCATCTCTCCTTGGCACGTTTGGCTTTGGCTTGGCTTAGCTTGGAATCAATTGGTCATGGTAATACTAGTTTTCATCAAGATTTTATAACCAATCTTGAATTATAACTTTACACAAATTAAGCTTAAAAATGATGTTCATGGCCTCTCTATTTATAGATTTTTTAGATTGACTAGAATCAACATGAACCATCCATCCTAAGATGAATATGTGTGGTTGAGGATTAATTATATATTTTTAAATTAAGTTTATAATTATCATAATCATGACATTAGAAAAAGGGGAAATTAAGAGGCATGGAGGGTATTGATGAGGCATGGAGGGTATGAATCTTGATATTGGTGGCATTTATGGCCTAGGGATGTCTTCCCAAGAAATGAGGTCACTTGATGATGCAAATATTAAATATTCATTTCCAAAACAAATTATTCAACAAGATTCCATGAAATTCTTGATTAGGCTCTAATTTGG
This sequence comes from Torreya grandis, assembly GCA_037957365.1. Taxonomy (NCBI): domain Eukaryota; kingdom Viridiplantae; phylum Streptophyta; class Pinopsida; order Cupressales; family Taxaceae; genus Torreya; species Torreya grandis. Next base: position 207,060 of record JARHVA010002275.1, read on the forward strand.
TTTAATTATCTCTTAAGCATGTTTAAGTACTTTGTGTACAAATTGCTCAAATTGATTAGAATGCCTTGTTATTGGTCTAAAATTTAACTAGATTAAAATTAGAAGGTGATGTCAGATGCATTGAATCCATTATCCCATTTAGGATATTATCAATAGTAAATAATAAAGGCACGTGTCTTGTGCAACAGATATGATAAAAAAGAGCAATCCATAGCACTTAGGTGCAAAATTGACATTTTGACTTAGAATGATCTGATCAAAGTTAGTTGGCCCATAAATTTCATTGTCCCATTTAGGGATACCCTAGCCAGAATCAACATTTGAATATATAAATTTGAAGTCATTTAATGCATTTTAGTGTTTTTAGGCTAAATTGTGCACTTTAGGTGAAAATTGGTCAAAATCCTGGTTAAAGGTTATTGGTGGCCAGATTATGGCATCTATAGCAAGTGGTTAACTAATTATAGGATTCTAAGGGCATATTCCATGTAGGATAATACATGGTAACTATAATGCAAAGGGAACAAGGATATGTAACTAGTAAGAATGATTACAAATTCCCAAACTTGGCACCCAACGTGCACACTCCACCTTGGTAAAGATGTTCCTATAGAGATATAAAATGAACTCAAACTAGTGAAGCAAAAGAATTGTGTTACGTCAATAGATGCTCTCTCCTTCATTCTTCTTTTGATTCTTGATTGTAAGAAACCTGTGATAGTAGGCAGGGGCCAAATGGCTACGACTTCACTATTATAACTCAAACAAAATATTACACACTTAGTCTTCTCAAGTTTATAACTTTTAGGTTCCTTTAAAAGGGCAAGGAAAGAGCATACACTTGATTAGGCTACTATATTTCTAAAGCTTAGAAATTTTTTGATGCTCACTCTATAGAGGAGAGTTTTATTTATAGAAATTGGGAGGTCCTGCCTGGAATCTTTGCCAAGGTGATGTCATGTCCCATCATGCTTTATAGCTCAAAATTAATCTATAGTGATATGCTATTGGATGCACTAGATGATGATGTTTGGCTTAGTGGGTCAAACATTACTTCTGCTTCAGTCAGCAAGTCATCTTCACTTATCGGTTGAAAGAGACACCTTAGTTGGAATGTACTGGAAAGATGCCAATGTTGGGGTCTATATTCATATGTATGATAGTGAGGGTTGATGTAAAAATATGATTCCCATTCTAGCTATCTCTAGATGATTGTATGAATCATTGTGTCTTGGTCATGGTTTTCTTCTTCGTGGATATGGTGCAGACCATATCTAGCTACCCACCTATACAGGTGTTCATTATGTAATGACTTTATATTTATCCACCAAGTCCATAAAGGATTATTTAATAATTTAGTGAACTGATGGAACAAGAATTCACTATTTAATCTTTCGATGTTGACCACACCAGTGTTTTGATAATGATTAGCTTGGATAGAGGCTGATGAAGACATCTGTAGATCTTATCTTGTGGCATAAGAAATTTGAGTATACCTTGGATGCAACCCTTCTCTGAGAATTTTTTCTTGGACAAGGATGCTCATAGAAGCAAATCCTTGGTTGTAGATTCTAGTTAGATGAAAACTAGGAATGGGTTGGTGCATAAGTGTTACAGATAGATTTTAGCTAAGCTAGTCTACTGTAACATTATCAGTACATTTAATATGGTCTATAGAGAGGTCAAGTTGATTAAAGAAATCTTGCCACCTAATATATTTACTGCAACCATCTTTCTAGATATGATCCTTTTCTCTAAAGGTTAGAAATCTAGTATAGTCATTTTTTACAACAAAATGTGGTACATGTAAAAGCTTTAACATAAACTTCTCTAGACATTTCTTTATAACATAAATCTCTTTATCATAAGAGATCCACTTAAGAACATATGTACTAAACACTCCACTAGATAATTCACAAATGAATTCTTTATTTTCATATATACAAACAAGTACTCCTCCCCATGCAATATTAGAGACATTAGAATAAACCAGAAATTGATCTAATTTTGGGATATGAAGTTCTGGAAGTAATGCCACCATGGATTTTATTTTCTAGACAATGACTGTGTGTTCATCCTTCCATTGGAATTCTTTCTTTTTCTAGATAATTTCTCAAAGAATAAACCTATCTTCACTACAATTAGGATAAAATCTATTCAAATAATTTAATAATCTTGAAAAGGCTTGTAGCCTTGGTTTATCTAATTTTTCTAGAAAATTGATAACTTTCTCCTTGATGTGAGGCTATATTTACAATTTTGAATCTTGGATGATCATCCCAATAAAATTTCATTCTATCTTGCAAAGCTTAATCTTTGTGTTTAATAATACAATTCCTATAGCTTCTGCCAGCTCAAAAAAATTTAGGAGATGGGAGTAATAGTCAGTAAGAGAATTACTAAAAAATAGTATATCATCAATATATACACAAAAGAAGTTAGAAGTGCCTTTGAAAATGTTATCCATATGAGGTTGGTAGAATTTTAGAGCATTCATCAAACCAAATGGCATAACATTCCACTAGAAATGGCTGAAGGGGCAGCTGAATGTTATCTTTTCTCTATTAGCTTCTTTGACCCTGATCTGATAAAAGCCTAACTTACAGTTGAATTGAGAGAAGTATTTACATGTTGCAACTTTCTATAACATATAAATTTTATCTGGTATAGGATATGGAAAAGTCTAAGTAATGGAATTTAATGGTTTGTAATTTATGGCCATTCTTTTCTTTCCTCTCTTTTGCTCTGAGTGCTTATTAACCATAAAGGTGTAGCAACAAAAAGAAGATGTTGATTTTTCTATAAATCCATTTTCCTCTAATTATTTTACCTAAGATTCCATATCATTGTAATCCTATGTTGGTATTGGGATTTTCTTCCTAATTTTCATATGCTTGCCTTCAATGGTTTTAATGTCCATCTCTGGCATTGATTACACTAAAACTGTTGAGGATTGTCAGAATAAATAGTAGTTCTAATCTTTTCTCCTATAGCTTGTATTTCAGTAGGTATTACTAGTTTAGGTATTTTGGCCATGGTGCTTGGAAATTGTTTAGTTGCATAAATAAGTTTAGGAATCCTCATTATTTCATTATCTATGGTGAACATGACACTTTTTATAGTAGATCCATAGGGTGAGTATCTATCTATGAAAGCACCACCTAGTAAAATATCTATAGGCATTCTATTTAAGGCAAATAAATCACAATGGAAGATTTTTTCTTAGATTGTAAGGGATTTTTGGTGTTTATACATGTTACAAATAAAACTATTCCCTTGGACATCTAGGCTCTTATAAGCTAGGGTATCATATAATGTCTTCCAATAATTGATGATCTATGATTTTTTGAATGATAGAGAGGCACTTGTGTCTATCTGAACATCTACCAATTTGCCATTTATTTATATAGTTATAAATTGGGCAAACTTTCCATTTATCAGTTGCGTTAGATAAGCTGGTTATGGTATTTCTAGTGGAGGGATACTTGTACATACCAGTTTTTGCTTTGATGGGTCTAGAACTAATATTTGCTCTTGGTAGATTTCTTCTTCTATTTCTACTTCTTCTCTTTCTTCTTCTTGGAGATTAGTACATTAACCTTTATCTAGGTATTAGTCTTGGTCAAAGTAGAAAGAATAATCTACTTCATCTTCTTCACTATTTTCTATAGGTAGAAGTATGTCCCATTTTGGTTCAACTTGTGGTGAATGGATTTCTCTTGGAGGCTCTTTGCTAGTGAATTTGTTTTTGATCTAGGAATCACTAGGCTTGAAAGAGCTTTGAAATTGTAAAGGAGGATTAGAAGGCCTTTGCATGATAGGAGGCATTCTATGCATAAAGGGTTGCCTTCCTCAAGAATTGCTTCATCATCTATGGTTTGCCCTAGTTCTAGGCCTAGTATCTCATTTTGGTACCTCATCATGATGTCAGGACCATCTTTCATATGCTTCGAATGGAAGACTAGTGTTATCATGATGTCATGGTCTCTGCATATGTGAGAGTGGTTACTCCAAATCATCGACTAATGATTCGAGAGCTTCAACATCTTCATTAAAGTCTTATTCAGGGAGACCATCTAGAATTGGTTCATAGATGTCATCCTATAGGTAAAGATATTCATCTGTGTCAATGATATCCCACCACGTGGCTGTGTTGGAGGTAAAAAAACTTTGACGACACGGTTTTTGTAGTGACATTGAGGAGCAATATGGCCAGGTTTGTGACAAATGTAACAAATAGGCATTTTAGAATGTAGATGAGGAGATGTGCACTTTTTGAGAAAGTAGTGAGGGAGAACATAAGAATGATTATAGGGAAAAGAGTGGTGCTTGAAAGAGAGATGCTTATGGTGCTACTTTTGATGCTTGTGAGGCTGTGTAAATGGGTGATAACCAAATGGTGTTATTTCAAGAAAAATAGGAGCAATCTGGGATGCTTGATGCTTTGTGAGTTTTTGGATATTTTTAGTATCAGATACTAATTACATGGCCTACTTCTTATCAAAATCTATGGTATCTGAAAGAGAGATATTCAATAGTTAAACCTTTAAGATCTATGTATGCAATAACTTTATCTATGAGATTGTAAGGGAGTGCATGCACGAATTTTAGCTTGATCTCAGTAGAAAAACACTATTATTGGCATAGGCTAATTCATGGAATTGCTTTGAAAATTCATCAAACTACATTAAATCACATAACTCCATTTTTAACAACCATTTCTTTGATTCCAGTTCTCTATTTCCAACTAGAGGAGCAAATTCATTAATCAATAAATGAAATAATGTGGGTAAAGGATCTAGTTGGTTATGGAAAAAAATGTATTATTCTTGTTCTGTTATAGATTCCCACCATTGGGTTATAATGCCCCAAAGAAATTTAGATGCAAAGACTATGGTAGAAGGAAGATCTAGATGAGATGCCACTATGATCACCCTCATAGAGTTGCACCATGCTAATATCTCATTCAATGTATTTAGGGTGTCATCTATGTGCAGATACCATGGTTGAAGGGGTATCTATGTCCTTTCCATAAAATAAGTACCAATATTATTATTTCTTTTATGGGGTTTGAAGATTAAGCCAAGCTCAACCCTATTTGATAGGATAAAAGTTTGTGCTTCATTTCAATCTGCCAGATCTTGCTTTTCTAGCCAATCTAAGCTATCTTCTAAAGTTGTTAATTTAGTATCTATGGAAAATAATTGTTGACTCATTTCTCTAGTGGACTAAGAGATTTTATGAGACATAGTATTTGTATCATCTTCTAGTATAGTCAATTGATCTAAGCTATGTCTAATATACAAGACATATTTAAAAAGGACATCAATTTTTTTTGAGAGATGCAAGTTAAATCTTGAAATATAATTTCTATGCTTCAACTCATTAGAGGGATCAAAATCTCCTTGGAGTGCTATAAAAAAATATTGGATAAGTCATTCAGACTGCTTATGCATTTTTTTGTGTGGAGGCCATCTGCCACCTTTATATAGACTGACCTTGTCCATATAAAATTCTAAATTATCTTCTCTTAGAAGATTCATCAATGTATAAGTTAACTAATCTTTTGGATCAAGTCCTTGGTTGATTTATTCATCTTAAATAAGTATATGACTAGTTTTTACAATTCTTCTAGAAGAGGAAGTAGAAGGTTTGTTAGGAGATATAATAGAATAATTATTTATAGAGAGGGATCTTGGAAGAATATTGATGGTCTTGTCATCAATCTTATGCATAATGGCTTGGCCTTTCATTTTTGGTGATACATTTTTTAGCCAATCTAACTTCCAATTGGAAGGAATTTCTATAGACTCTATATGTCCTTTTTGCAACTGGACAGTTCCACTAAGTCTACGGGCATAAGGAATATTTTTAAGAATTTTGGGATGGTTGGTATTAGTCATACTATACACAACATATATGTTAATTGAAGCATACTTAAATTATACAAACATATCTAAGCCAAAAAAAAGAGGTAAATAATCCCCAAAAATCTAATTAACCAAGCCTTACTTATTTACAACCTTTATCATGGACTGCAACAGAGAGGTTTGGACAAAACTCAAAATAGATAACTTCATCATTAAGTCGGCCAAGACTAGATAATTGACAAGCATGTAGAAAGCTAACTTGACATTTATCACACAAAGCTATATATGAAATAGGCTTTATATTACAAAGAATTAAAGGGGTGATATGTATATTAATAAGGCCAAAATGGACAAATTTTACATTTTCATGAGAATGAATGTAATTAATTTCATGTTCAGGTAGAAGAGATAACAAATTTGTCTTAAAAGTTCTTTTGGTCTTATAACTCAAAGTAAGTTCAACAAATTTAATTATTGGTTTTACAAAAGATAGATAAGTAGACTTATAACCAAACATAGATTTAAGAAGTTCAAACTTCTTATATACTTGTGAATCTTTAATAGCTAGAGGTTTATTTAGGTTGGTTTCCTTTTCTAAGGTTTCTTCCATGATTTCAATATCAGGACAATCAGTTCATTTCTCTGGGACAAATGGAGGGAGTTCATACATTCCTTCTATTTTAGATTCGTTAAGAATCTCTACTATGGAAGACATTTGAGATTTTACAAATTCCATTGTTGGAGATCAAGATTTTTGAAGAGTGAGGAAATTCTAGATAGAGAAAGAAACCTTTTGCAGAGAAAAAAGGGTCTATGACAATTGAATAAATTGCTAGGGACTCGATGAAATAAAAAAAATTCTCAAAGAATTTCTCAAAGCAAGGAAAATTAAAAGTCTTATATAGAATCATAAATCTTATTGATCTTTCAATAGAAAAGGTTCTGATACCAATATTTTTACGTCAATAGATGCTTTCTCCTTCATTCTTCTTTTGATTCTTGATTGTAAAAAATGTATGACAGTAGGAAGTGATCATCCTCATAGAGTTGCACCATGTTGATATCTCATTCAATGGATTTAGGGTGTCATTTATGTTTGGATATTGAGATTGAAGGGGTATCTATGTCCTTTGCATAAACTAAGTACTAGGATTCTTATTTCTTTTCTGGGGTTTGAAGTTTGAGCTGAACTCAACCCTATATGATAGGATAGAAGTTTGTGCTTCATTTAAAGCTGCCAGATCTTGCTTTGATGTAAAATTTATGTAGTGAAACTCTGGTAATTTTAAAATTCGTTTTTTAAACATTGATATGGAAACCATTAGATCTAAGAATAGCTCAAATTCCATGAAGGCTCCATTTGTATACACCTAATCTTGCCTATGAGCCTCTGGGTCATTAAGTATTTTTCATCTAAGCATGTACTATATTTTAAGCATTATGAAATCTATTATGTATTATTTAAAACTTAGATTAATGGTGATGATTGTTTTAGCTAATTACTCTATCCTATGTATATACATTTTGAATTTCTATTTGAATGCATAGTAATTATAATGTTATAATTTAAATATGTGTATGTTATATTCATGTGAGCTCTTGGTTCATTTCATCAATAGTGTCCTTATCATAAATGATGACATCAGTCATAAATTGCATGTAGCCTATGTAATAATGACTAAGTATATATCTTTCACCAAGAATTGATATCCTTGCTATAAATGCTAACCTAAATATGAATATTTAAAGATAAAGTAGCCTTGTGACACTTAAAGTGATGATACGATGCTAGACTTAGCTTGATAAATGATTATACCCTTATTACTATAGAACTTCCCTAAAATATACTTACACCTATAACCACTAAGATTATTCCATGAAAAGTTTTTATAATGGATCTATTTAAAACCTTCATGGAATTAACCAAGTCCTATAATTGATGACTTACATCATGACACAACTAGCCCAATGTGGGCCCTAATTCTTTCTTTACTATGCTTTAGGTGAGTACATAAGTCATGTACCTTATGTGAATTAATGCTAGAAAATCCAAGTGTAAAATGTTTAGCATAGAAAGATAATTCCATGTTTGTGCCTAGGTGTAATGAGTCTAGAACTGACTGATACACCTTGTGCACATAACTTTTCTACAAGAAAAAACATACACACACATATCCTCTAACTGTAGGTGTACTTATGTCTTTGATACAAAACTAGAATGTCTAAAGATCTAAGATTGAGCTTCCAACTAATTCTATTATCATATTTCTGGCTCAAATTTAAATAACATGTTTTACACTAGATGTCATGTGGGATTTTGATCATCTTGATCAACCTAGAGTTCTTAATGCCAAATTTTGAATTCAAATTTCCTATCTACCATATCAAATGGTGAATTAATTATGTAAGGTCCTACCCAAATCTATATAAACCCTAATTTCTATTGTAAAATTAGCCTTCTCCCTAGTATAACAAATCTCTACTCATTTGAGTTTATAATAGTAACTTAGGTGTTGAAATTAATAATAATTGAACTACCTTTTTTCATGCTCTATTTCTTGGTGCATTAATAATTGTTGATTTTTATCTTTGGGTGTTCATCCATCTTATTTTTATCCTCCCTTCACACCTCTACATGGAATCAAAGTCCTTTACAATTTTCACACTATGTATAAATAGGTCTAGATAGGCATTATATATGTATTAGTTGTCATCCCTCTTAACACTGATATGTGTTCCCATACCTCCATGAGAAATAATTGTAGAGTGGGTGTCTTTTTTGAAGACTATGTGCATTTAGTTCCTTAGTTTTATTATGTTGTCAAGTGGGTTAGGCTCTCATCCTATTCTTGGTGCATCAACGTTTTTCCTTTTAGTGAACCTCTTACCCTCTCTCTAATTTTTCCTTTGTCAATATTAAGTTTAGCATTAATGGTAGACTATCCTTCTTCTATTTGTAGGTATGCATGCTTGTCCTAAACAAGATTCACTCATAGTAAAAGGAATCTGACCTTATCTAGAGATTCATTTGAAGGAGTGTAAGATTCCCACACCTTGGGGGACAATCCCATTATTACATCAAATAACTAAATCACTCTCAAGAGTATAGGTCTAAGAAACTAGGCATTAAAGTAGTGCGAGGTTTCACATGATAAATTCATTCTTGAATGGGTGCATGTTTTGAGTGATAATAGTTTCTTACATGCCTAGTGGGACCTCAAATATTTAACTAGGTATTTGGTGTTATTCTTAGTCGATAGTTTTGATTACACTCCACATAACACCTAGTGACTCCAAGAATTTTTGGTTTGTAAAGACTAGTTCTTCATCTATATATGCCAAGACAAATGAGATAATCTTTAAGATTTATTGATTATTATTTTATTGAGTTACCCATACCCTATAGAAGCAGAAGAGTTAGAGCATACTTATCCATATCAAGGGAGATAGTGATTCAAGTTAATCTTCCCTTAGAGCTTAGACTACCCCTCCATTTAGTAGATTCCTTATGGCGAGAAGAAGACTATACCTTATCCCATTCATGGATAATCTTAGAAACCAAGCCTTTGTTCCCTTTAATGGAGGTAGTGCATTGGCCCTCTCTCAATATGATGACATTCCCATATCTTCTCTTAAGATAATCCCATACTTTACTAGATAGAAATCTAATACCACTATAAAACACATAAAAAACATTAAAAATATTTTCTTCATCCATAATGTAACTTAAGATAATGTAGAAGTCATACTACTTGCCTCTTATATGAAAGGAAAAGTGCTACAATGGTACTAAAGTTTATAGCTTGGTACTATTCAAAATTGGGATGAGATGGGTGTGATACTATGTAGATAGTTCAAGGAGAAGAGTGACCACCTATCATTTATGGAACAACTCACTAACACTAAAGGATATTTTCATGAGCATCTGGTCAATTTTAACTTTAGATTCTAGAAGACTTGGGATAAAATTTCACTTCTGGTAAGACCTTCTCCTAATTCATTTTTATATCTTTTTTTAATAGTAGTGAATATTGATGTGTCCATGATTATTTAATCTATTAGAGGTGTAATATTACTCGATGCATATGAGTTTTTTCTACTTGTAGAGAATAATTTGAGCTAACTAGGGGAAATTATGCCCATACCCCATATGCATATCTTTTTTGAGATTCCATTTATAATTCAACCTATATTTTCCTCTTTTTTGACTTTAATGCCCATTCTTACTATAACTATCCCATTGATTCCATCACTACACCTTCAAGTGAGCTACAAAAAGTAAAATCATTGTTGCATACCTTTATAAATGAGTTAGTATCACTCATAAGGTATTAATTGCATCATTATAGGCCTCACCAATCATTCAAACATCCATATCAATCAAACATGCCTTCATATCAATGTGACACACAAGTTTAAAACCAACTCTCATATAATCACCCTATGCACAAAATTCTAACACCCCTAGCACTTTTAGGGCCCTCATGCTCATGTATAACAATATGAAACATGACTATGAATGTTTATTTCCATGTGATTACATGTATGATCAATCCATATATATGAATATAATTTTGAATTAAGCACCTATGATGAAAAATGCATCACTACCTCAAGGACATCCAAATAATTTCGTTCTATAAGGGGAGGAAATAAAAATATGATCACAAGAGTAGGGTGAGTCTACTTTCTTAAATTGACAAGAGGAAAAATTTAATTATGTGAATGAAAATGAAATGTTGAGTGTACGAATTAACCCAGTTGATTTAAATGAAATATTTAAAAGGAGTTAAATAAGGGGAGAGTTGTCTTATTCTACGTCCTCAACTTTTATGCCTCAAGTTTTGTGCATAGACATTGAGGGCATAACACCTATACGTAACCCATAAATGTGTATGGAGTGAGTCATGTAGAAATAGTTTTAGCCTCATATTAGTCCATAATTGTAAGAGGATGTTAAAATTCAAAAATCACGTACATAAGGGGCTCATATCCCATTTAAGATAGTTGAGAAAATGAAGAAAATTAAACTTTTTATAAATATGTGGGAAATTCTTTCTATTCCTTCTAAAAATAATTTATTGTAGGATTCCCTAAGGAACTTCTAATTTCATGAGCCATCACAAAAAATTATCATTGGGCTTACGATCATATTTAAACCAAAGAATTAAAAATCATGTAAAAGTAACAAACCACCCATATTTTATATTTCTTTGATTATTGGTAAACATCTCATACATACCTATATGATAGACTAAGATGTAAGGTACTCAGTGATGCCAAATAAAATCATTGCCATGATAGGAATATATTATTATCTCATCTAAAAAGACATCATATAATTAGATGATACAATGGTTAAAATATTAGGGATCGTCAAGGCCTTGAGCCTCACTTTACATGCATGTCCAAGCCCCTCCATCATGTAAGACATCACAATCATTGACCTACCCCCTACTTTTTTATATGCCTTTCTTGTTATTTCTCTATGAATATGGGAAAATATATATCCTCAAGTTAGTCACACATGTTATTGAATATTAGATATGGAATCAAGATGACCATAAATGCCAAACCCATTTATAGAATCCATATAGAGACATACTCCCCTAACACATTTGATATAAACTACACTATGTTATACCATGATACTACCATGACCGTTGAGGAGATCCTAGATAACCAACTGGATGACTAAGTCTATGAGAAATTTTAGTTCAAAACATATGGAAATGTAGAATACATAGGTTTAGGCACATACTATATTGAAGAGGAAGAATCTCTATTGGAAAGGCTCATAAAATCACATGAGGATCTTGAGTGTTTACGCAAGCTATATTTAGATGGATCCCAAAGTAAAAATGGCATAAGAGCTGGTGTCATAGTGATATCCCATCAAAAGGAGAGATACTTACATGAATTTAGGCTAAAATTTAATTTTACAAACATTGTCATTGAATAAGATTCATTGATATAGGGTCTCTAACTAGCAAAAAAAATCAAAGAGTTGCAAGCATTTGGGGCTAGTGAACTAATTTTGAACTAGTTTAAAGTGTAGAACATGTCTAAGAATAGTTTGGTAAAAGATTATAAACATAGATTATCTAAAATAATCAAAGGGTTTTATTATTTCAACATCCATTCCATACCAAGGTCATGAAATGATGATTCTAATAGTCTCATAACAATAGGTGCATAGTATGACATCCCACATAATATAATGAATGAGTGTTAATATCTCATAAAATTTTAGTTAGACTAGTGGTCTCAGATAATGATAATAAGTGACTTACAAATTATTAAATTGTATTCACAATGGAAATCATCCTTAATTATGATGACCATCTCAAGGGTGAGAGAAGAAACATGATGGTTAAAGATTAAATATTCAAGCAAGTGACCATCTCCTATAACAATCTCTATAAGGTCAATAAAATGTGATCCCCATCTAAAATCAAAGAGTTTATCAATCTTAGTGGAAGATATGAATATATATTCACATGGAAATACCAATACCTCAAAGGCTTTGACCTAGGATTATCATAAAATACTATTGAGCTTGACCCTAGTACCAATCCGGTCAAGCAAAAGAAAAGGATAGTAAACACCAAGATTGATCCCTTAATAAAGAAATTTATCTTGAAGATCATAGACGCCAACATGATATTTACAATAAAACATTATTCATGCGTGTCTAATTTAGTTATGGTTCAAGATAATAATAGTGAAATCTAGTTGTTAGTGTATTTCAATTATTTGAACAAAGTGTCCCTCAAATATCACTACCCTCTCCTACCAATGGATCAAATTCTAAAAATACTCTCAGGTGAAAAAAAATGCTCACTAATAGATGGTAACTAAGGCTATAACCAAATACTTGTGTAGGAGTGTGATCAATTTAATACTTCATTCACTACTAATTGGGGTACCTTCACATGCCATAGGATTCCGTTCATATGAGTAAAACATGAGAGCCGCCTTTTAGAGAGCCATGGATATAGCATTCAAGGGACTCCTTAACAATATCATCTTCATTGACTTAGATGATATCATTGTCTTCTATAAGCATGTGATAGATCATTTAAACCATTAGATATATTATTTAAAAAGTGTTGAGAGTTTAGGATATATCTAAACCCAAATAAGTGCATATTCATTATCCATCATGGAAAACTATTGGGGCATATTGTCTCCAAATAAGGGCTTGTAATTGATTTATAATGAGTCAATTCCATTATTTCTCTCCCTCTCCCAAGTCACAAGAAATGACTCTAGAGATTTGTCAGAAAAATAAGCTTCATTAGAAGGTTTGTGCCAAATTTTTCCATTCTAATCAATCCCCTCATGGTAATGCTCAAGAAAAGTGTTACATTTAGTTAGACCCATGAAAGTAGGAATAGATCTAATGAAATCAAGTTGTATATCACATAATATACTAATTTGATAAACCCTAATTACTATAATTATTTTATCCTTTATGAATTTAGTAGAGATAAAAACATCTCATCCATTATGGCATACTAGAATAATGACCACTTAGACCAACCTATTGCTTTCTTTATCCAAGCACTAAAATATTGGGAGCCATGCTACAATTTTTTTGAGAAACACACCCTAAAAGTGAAAATGTCACGTAATAATTTTAGGTATATGCTCTCCAAAAATAGGGTTCAACTCATTGTTTGACACTAAATTACAAGAGAGCTTCTACTTAGTAAGTATATCAATAGGAAGAGAACTAGTTGGATCATGAAACTATAAATCACCAAGCTAATTTAATAGAAAGGATTGTGAGAATAGTTGGTAGAGGATGTGAAATTTGAAGACATAATAGCATTTTCACTACATGAGGATCAATCAATAGATGCACGTTCACCAATATTTTGGACTCAGAGCATGATGGTCTTCATTTAGATTGGTGCATATCTACATTACTTAAATAAATCTAAGTGCAAGAACTTAATATTACAAGTTATTATTTATGTAATTTTTAGTGGTGTGTTATTCATAATATATGTTAATAGAATTATTTAAAGGTACTTAGAGTAATATTAGGTGAAAATATCATTAAAGAGTTCCATGATGGTCTATAAGGAGGTCATTACTAAACTAAAAACACTACTACTAAAATCATGAGAGCTGGATATTATTGGAAAACTCTATTCAAAGATGCACATGGATGGCTGAAATGATGAAATAATCTAACTTTATTTATAGGAAAACAAAAATTAGTCTGCCTACCCTTTCACGCTATAAAAATTGATAAGTGATTTGTTAAATGGTATTTGTTTTCCATTGGAATGATAAATCTGTCATCAAGTGTCAAACATAAATGGATCCTCATGAAAATTGACTACTTAAAAATATTTATGGATGTAATAGTGATCAAAGAGGCTAATGAGATTTATATTATAGATTTCTATGAAAAAATTATAATAATATTTGGTGTTCCAACCACTATTATTTATGATAATGCAATGGCTTTTCTTGGAGTCAAAATTAATGAATTTGTGGTTAAACAAAAAATACACTTGAGAAATTCATCAAAATGTTAACCTCAAGGTAATGGACTATTAGAGTAAAACAATATTAAATTTATTTTTATGATCAATTAAACCATGGAGAACATCCAATGATCTTGGCACACCAAACTCAAGACAACGATTTAGGCAGATCAAATAACACTAAAAAAGGTGTTGTTGAATTTACCTTTCATACTAGTCTATTGGAGGGAAGTGAGGTTGATTACATCTCTTGAGTTTCCTTCATAAAATCTAGACTATAATCTAGATTTGTATGATAATTATCCCATAATAGTAAGGTTAATTGAGCTAATGAAGCTTGAATAAATAAGTTCACAGGACATGGGCATTATGGAACTTCATTAGATGTAGACAAAATGGACATTTGACATAAAATATCCTAACAAAACATTCAATTAAGGAGAATTAGTACTCAAATGGGATGCATATATGACAAAATATAGGAATACTATAAATTTTTATGATATATGGGGTGGCACATACACCATATCTAGCAACAAACAAGCCAATGCCTTACAACTCACAAAGCCTAGTGGAGAAATATTTCCAATCCAAATAAATTGGATTCACCTTAATAAATATATTATATTATCATTTATATTTTTAAATAGTATATTATACATCTTAATTTCCCTAAGTGTCATGTTCATATATTGTTATTTTTATTAATTTCATTTCCTCCAAACATTTGAGCAAAATTATTGTTTTTCCTTTCCTTTATATTTTGTTTTTCATAGTTTTTTTCTTTGATTACTATTTTGAAAGGTATATTAGTTTATTCTTAGGTTGGGTACTATTTACATATCTAATTTATTAAAGGGTAAAAGATCAAGGATCTCTAGATGACCCTATACCCAATGGATTACTTCAAAGGCTATGGTTCACCACTTAGTAGGCAAGTGACCCATAGAGGTCACCAAAAGTATTGGATTTTCAAGTCAGCCCACTCCATATAGATTTCATAAGACACTAAAAAATTTTTGTTTTCTTGTAATGTTTCTATTTTCTCAAGGGTAAGCTTGTGTGTAGATGACTCCCTGCCAACACTCAGAGTTAGTAGTCATCACAGATTCAAAAATAAAGTGTCAGTTTGTACCTATGAAAAAATATTAATGCATTACATAATGAATTATATTTACACGCTCTCTATCATGTATAATTATTTTCATGGATTCAAGCATGTAGGGTTCTAATACTTTAGGAAGTTTTAATAAAAAAGATCATAGTACATTGTTTCCAATTGTAAGTGTGCACCTAAGACCTTCATACTTTATGTGTTCCTATCCAAGAGGATAATCATGTCTAAATGATGAATTTATGCACCCCATAATAGAGATCCACCCATATTATCTCATGATTCATTGGATATGATCTCTACAACATGCCACTCCCTTCATAAGTCAGTATAAGCTTCTAGATTTAAGGCACAAAATTTCCAAATCACTAGAAATAAGATAGGCACATGGAGTATTAAGGACTTAGACCTTTTATAGATAAATTATCCTCCATTACATTTCAAATATTTGAAATTTCCCAACATATATTCACATATAACCTTATATTTTCACCTTTTCTGTAGGATGCATCTAAGTATCTAGGTGTGAATAGGTTATGTGGAAAGTAATAATTTTTTTAAATTAAAGTATTTAGAGAATGTAAGTTAAGTAGACACATTCCATGTGTATAGGTAAACCAAAATAAAATAATTGTTAAATTTACATGGTCTCCTTCCACACAAACTCTTTCTTCACAATTGACATAAACTTAACAAAATCTAGAGCACATGTGAGTTAATGCACTTATGATCCCAAAAAGAGATTAATGAAAAAATCTACCACATGGTTAAATATGACATGGAAAAATATAAATAAATCTTGCATAGCTTCTAAATCAGAAAATAAGTCTAGGTGTATTGACATGTGGTGTTAATAATCAAATTGATATTTGGGTCCAATTGGGCATTGAGTGAAGTTGAGTTAGATTTGAATTAGATGCAAAGGTGGTGGGCATATGGGTAAAACATGAACACACATCTTTGATTGCATAAGTGTATGTATGTCCTTAATGCACATGTAGATTGTTTAAAGATCTAGGAGTGGCCTTCCAACTACTTATACGATCAAATTATCAACTTAAATTAAATGATAATGGTGAACATTAAATGTTGTATGGGATTTTGGTCTTCTTGATTAACCTAGTGTTCCTGAACACCAACTTTTGAATTTGAGTTTCCTATCTACCATCTCAAATAGTGAATTTATTATGTAAAATCTTGCCTATATCTATATACAACATGATTTATATTATAAAATTAACCCTCTTTTTGGTACAAAAAGTCTCTTCTCATTCAATTTTGTAATATTATATTTCTCATTAAAATTAATAAGTATTGAACTACCTTTTATCAATATCTATGTTTTATTTGTATTGATGGTTGTTTATCTTTATCTTTGTCCCTCTCATTTTTGTCCTTCCTTCACACCATTATGTGAAACTAAAATAATTTTTAGGTCACATGATGTATATAAATGGGTATACATAGGAATTATTTTTGGACCATTTTTTGTTCTTCCTAATGTTGTGTTGTGTTCTTATACCTCCATGTAAAATACTTATGTAGTGGGTGTTTAGTTTTAATATTATGTGCATTAAATTCCTTAGTTTTATTTTCCCATAAATAAGGTGAGGTTATTTATATATTATTTCTGAATCAAAAATTTTAATTTAATAAAAACTCTTACCCTCTCTCCCCCTTATCTTCTATCAATATTAGGTTAATCATTAGTAGTAGATTCCCTTTTTGCTCTTTTTAGGTCTACATGCTTGTCCAAGTAGAAGGAAGTCACCCTTAGTTATAGGTTTATAATATATATTGAAATAGTCCCACACCATGGGGGTTGATCTTATTATTACATCAAATCATTGAATCAATCTTAGGCACATAGGTCTATGACACTAGGTGTTAAATCATTGTGTGGTTGTGTGCATGAGAGTCATTCTCAAATAGGTGCATGTTATAAGTGATAAAATATAGTAACTAAGAGTGTATTTAAATATAAAATTAATTTATATTTTGAAATATTAAGTGAAAATTACATAACATATGCATTTAGATATGTATCATGTTGAAACTATGTATAACAATGGTACTAATGTATAGAATTCTACCACAACTATCAATTTGAACTGTATAACTATATGTTTTGGCTAATTAAAAAGGTATGTAAGTGTGGATAAAATTATTTCAAAACATTCCCCCACCATATATGGATAAATATAAAAAAATTAATAAGTACCAATGTGGAGGACATGTTTTCAAAACATTCCCCCACTAAATCTAGGTGTTGTAAATACTAAATAAGTGTAGAAAACATGCTTCCAAAGTATGCCACCATTGAATGTAAAAATATGAATGTGTGGAATACATTCATAATTGGAATACCCAAACTAAATATAAAAACTAATATAGGTACCAATTACTAAATAAGTAGGGAGAACATGCTTCTAAAACATGCCCACACTAAATCTAAAAACTTTGCCAAATGTGGAAAACATGCCTCTATGACATGCCCCCACTAATATGACCCCTAACTTGAAGTGACTCAAGAATAATAACCATTATTTACCTCACCTCAAAATTATAAGATAATAATATAATATATAAATATAACCATGTATCATATCGAAGGAACATGTCTAGGTAAATGTAACATTTACACACATACAAAAATGTTGTCACATGAGGCCTAATATGCATGATAAGGATCATGTAAATGTTTAGATAGTAAAAATACAAGGTAAAAAATAAAAAATCACACACATAAGAGAAATAAAAAATAATTCAAAAGGCAATGGTCCAAATAAACCACAAACAAGGGGCATGTTCAAATGTCACATAATCAAGGGGACATGACTTAGTCAAATGTACATAAAAGTAATGATGACATATTAAAGAATTCATATAATAATAAATGACATTTTAAAATGTCAAATAAATAACACATAGGCATGGTGGATTGAAAAAAAGTAGCATATTCAAATTCTTGAATAATAAAGATAATATTAAGGTAAGAGATTGAAGGAAGTCTATAAAGTAGAGCATAAGCAACTAGTATAAGTATATCATAGTATACCATGGATCAAATGTGTCAAAAATAATGTTAAGTGAATAATATATCAATTACCCCTTAAAAAATATAATCATGGATAATATCATGTATCAGTACATAAGAGATCAAACATGATGATGTGGAATGACCATAGAATGATTTAACCTAGAAGTATCATGAACATAGAGGTTGATGTCCCCAATGTCCATATGACATGAGTAGATAAAAGGCCAAAAATCTGAAATAGGAATATATCATGTATATGTGTATCATTTTATCAATCTCAATTATAAGTGTGACACATTTATTTTTAGGAGTAATTGATATGTCATGCATTAACATGAAACTAACACATAGATGCTAAGGATATAATAAAACATGTAAGTGCAAAAATGTTTTTGGAGTTTTGATTATTATTTTTGGGTATTTTTGGAATTTGAAATGGAAAGGCTATCTTATGATCCCATCCAAAATCTTATCATATATATCTCTCCACTATGAACCTAGTGTAATAGTTTGATGATATTATTGAGGAGCATGTATAGGTACAATATCTAGCACTATAGTGTTTGTGATGCTCTACAAATGTAAGATATGACTTTGTGGTCTCAGATAAATAGTAGGATTAATAAGATTAGGGTTTCATGAAACCCATCATTGAGTGATCTATGGTTTTTTAAGAATATAATTAATAGGAATAGGTGTGGGTGCTCTAGATATCTAAACATAGTGCATAATAGATGAGGACACTATGTTTATGAAGTAATAGTCTAGTAAGTAGTGGCCACCTTGTAATATAGATTACCTATTACTTATAATTTTATGGTGTATTAACCTTAGTAGGTTTTATATTTAACTACCTAAGTATAATTTTTTCTATTTTAAGAGGATGCTTATATACTATTCTAAAATTAATAATTACCTGATTGGAATGAATGTATTTAACACATCCATGTACTATATAGGGTGATTTTTAAAGTGGATGAATATAACATCTTTCCAATATCATATTAAACATTCCCATGGAATGTATAAATAAAAGGTAATAACCACATATGTAGCAATAACTTATAAACATAGGTCAATCTCACAAAGAACCTTTTGGGAGGTCCAATCAAATGTTCTAACTGATCCAATATAAGGATTCACATATTGAGGATTATAACCCAAGTGTGTAATTAATTTCATGGTATAAACATTATTTCTTGCACCATTATCAATAATAAAACTTCATATAGGGTGTTTATCAAGGTATGATCAAATGAATAAATAATGAATATCAGATTCATCATCCTTAATCTTATACTCATTGAAATAAATAGGTGTTATCTAAACCATATGAGGTTTATGCCATGTATAAGTACCAATAATCCCATCTAATGGGTCCGCATAATGTGATGGAGGAGGATGTACAGTATATGCCATTTGCATTCCTAGTTCCTTTTTATAATGGTCTTACTAAGGATTGTTAAATATTTTTTGTTTGTGGTGATCACCAAGTTGTGAACCTAATTCCTTTGGAGTATCATCAAATTCAATATTTTAGTCATCAATAAGCTATTGGATCTTTTTCTTCAAGTCAAAACATTTTTTTTGAGAATGTCATAATCCTTGGTGATAATTAAAATAAACATTTGCATCATATCCTTTGGGTAGAGGTCTATTTATATCAACCTATATAATATGAGTGAGAGATATAAGATGATACTCTAATGTAAATTTTATCTTTTATGCATTAGATAATACAATATTATTAGTCTATTGTGAAACTATGTTAACGATGGTTATTCTTTTTCATTTTTAGGCTTAACACATTTTACCTTATAACTTGGTTTGATTGTAAACTTGATATTAGATATAGATGCAGTTGATGTGTTTTATACATACTTGAGATTATTCAAACAAATAGTATTAATCATAAAACATGACATAAGTGATCAAAATATTTGAATTTTTTGAAAATAAAGGAAACATGTAAGGTAACATACAAAATTTGCTTGAATATGTATTAAAACTCTTTATCTGCCATAGTATTGGTAATTTTAGCTAGCATTGTCTTGTACCTCAACACATATTAATTGATATATTCATTTGTTCCTTGTTTTATTTTATAAAGTTTAGCATAGGAAAATTTTTCATAAATATTATTTGAAAAGTCTCCTAAAACCTGATCTACAAGAGGTTTGAATTTTTTCATGAATTGGAGTAGTAAGTCATAGAGCCATATAAAAATATTGTCCTTGAAGATTCTTAGAAATATTTGGTTAAAGTTTTATCATTGGATGAATATTCATGGAATTCCACATTAAAGGTTCACATATTTTTTTCAATATCAACCTTGACATCATAAAATGTGAACCTAGGTGCAACAAAATCAATTGGCAAAGGGTGTCAAGATATCTCAAGTGCAAGATGGCTATGCAAAACATATTTTTAATCAATAAAATGAGGATACTTTAAATCATTTTATTTAATGTTTATGACTTTTTCATCCAAGGTATTTATAACATGAATGAATGTTTGAAGTATAGACCCATTGGGATTTATATTAGCAAATTGAGTAGTATCCAAAGGGGATGTAGATATGGTTTGAGTATTAATAGGCATTGAAAATAGTATTTGAGTCGAAAAAATTAGTAATTCCATGGTAAATATATCAATAGTAGTTTTAGGAAATAAATTTTAAAATACATAATCTATGCCTCCAATATATGTAGGTGAATTGATGGATTTGGAATCATCTGTAATACCTTGTAAGGATTCATCGTCACTAGGTGAAAAAGACTTAAGTTTATCATGTTTACTTATTTCAACTCTTATCACATACAAAATTTCATCCATTAATCTCTTGTTATTATTGATATGAGTAATCAATGCTTCTTTATCTTCTATTTAAAATCAACTTTTTGAATTAACATTTTCCATTACTTTTATAAATAAATAAATTAATATTTACAACAAAGTATAGTAATCAAGAATAAAATAAAAATCCTAATTTTATTAGGGTTTGATTCTCATATATTATGTTCACCAAAAATTTAACCGTAAAATGAATTTAGATTATGGGGTATCTAGGGTTAAAGGAGTAGAGACAGACTAGGGAACAAGGATGATAAACTATCTCCAAAGTAAGACAATTAGGTGATAGACCTATATATAAACATATGCTAAATCCATAAAACTAAGATAGTCTAAAAATAGTAAGTGCAACTATGTTAGATATGGGAATGACAAAGAAGTAATGTACATAGTTTGTTTTGATATTAATGGAATTATGGATATGGAATAATTATGAAGAAGAATAGAAGATGATTATTTAATAGTAATCATATTATTAGTTAGATGCTTCTAGAGTCATAAAAACTAGCATTAGCCTAGGATAGTTTCATCGATGCTACTATCTGAACCTAACACATGTGTCCTCGAAAAAATACCTATTGGAAAAGGATGCGGCCACCCAGATGATTCTCAATTTCACTTTGCCTTCACTATGGTGAATTTAGATATGGGTCATGGACTGTCACTCCTCATTAATTTTCAAAACCCTAATTCTTCATCCTCATAGTGACCATGGTGAAAATGGGTTTGTGGGAACATAGTGTTTTGCTAATCCCAAATACTCCTCTATCAATAAGCATTCCTACATAGCCAATAATCTTAAGAGGGCATCAAATAGATGTAGTTGTCCCATACATGGTGGCTTGTGTGTGAATCATGAAATATTTGTTAAGAAATTACAAAAATGGTCTAACTTTTAAATTGGTATATCAGTCTCTTGGGATGTTGCTTCAATAGTTTATACCTATGTATGTGTTTTCCCTATGTCTGATATGAAAATAAGATAAAATATGGAATATTTTCTTAATTGATTGATTTCATAATTTTCCATAGGTATTTTTAATTCATTATAAGTGAGTTATGAATTATTTTTTATCCTGAATGATATGTTTAATTTTAAAATTGGATGACCTTAGGGCTTTGGACACTATAGTTCGAGCAGGACATTAACATTGATATATGTGCCTATCTTAGACACTAGTGTTTAGGGAGTAAGAAAGTAGGTACAGACTTAAAATTTGTAGAGGTGTAAGATAAGTAGGTTTTAAGCATTTTTGGTAGGATATAATTTCTAGGTCATCAACATAAGACTAGTTAGACTAAGAGATATAATATATGTAAGACTTTAGAAAGCAGGAAAGGTATAAATTAAGAGGGAAAACAAAGGTATTAATTTTCCAAGAATAAAATACTAAGGTGTTATATAATCCATAAAATAGTGTATAGACTTTGGCTTCCTTCTCCTTGTCATGTATCTTAGCTTTCTCCTCTTAGGTGTAGAGAGATTCTTTAGAATTTTATTCCTCTTGAGCATTTGCAAGTGTTATTACTTCATATTTATTTTGTTGTAATACCTAGACTTATTGATTTGCATTATATTTATGCTTCCTTTCTTCTTTTTATTATTATTATTATTATTCTTTATTATTATTATTCTTTATTTTTCACCTCTCATTTTTTGAATCTTTTCTTTTCTGCCTCAACTTCATTAGATTTTTTCCTGTGGTCCTCCTCTTTAGCCAGGAATTATTTTTATTATTACACATCTATAGTCTTTTGATTTGCCTCATGTTTATTTTTATTCTCCTTATTTAGTGACTTTTTTTTTTAATCTATTATTTAGTAACTTGTTCTTGTGTGGAAACATCTATTTTCTTAGCTTGTTACTCAAGCTATGGTAACTTGATCTCTTTCAGCGCCTCCATATGAGTAGGTGAATAAATATATGTAAATAATTTTGAATATTATGAAGATAATTATTCTATAATAGTAAATCCTAATATGGTATCTTTATTCCTAGAATATAGAGGGGGAGTGAAGGCCTTCTTTGGCCTCTTTTTAGTCTAGACCATCTCCTGAGTTTGTTGTTGGGGTCCTTTTACTTGATATGCCTTCCATCATCTATTGGGCCTATAAATAACACTACATTATCTTTGATTATTGGAGATATTATAGGAATAAAATGGGCCTCTATCCTATGATCTATGTTTTGAGGTGGAATTTCTTATATTTGAAGGTGTGTTTCCTCCATTTCATAATATTCTACAATTGGATCCATCTAAAAAAATTCTACTTGAAAATGTTGACACATTTCTTCTTACAAAATAATACATAGTATGATATATGGAGGAGGTTGAGTTATATCAACCCATAAATATTTCCTTACCTAGTTATACACCTATAAAGTGCACAATTCCTTCCAAAATAAAAACATGTTTTCCTCTTCTTTCTCATAAACATCATTACTGATGTCTATAAGCATAAAATACATAAATTTCTAGTCCTCAACTCCTAACTCTACTAGATTTATCTCAAAAACTCTATTTATAACATGACTATTATCTAACCACAAATTTATATGGCATGTCCTCTTATTTGGTGGTGATGGTAAGGCTCATCAAGCTATCACCTTCCTCTTACCTTTATCAACTTACAATGGAGTTATTTTTTTAGTGCTGCTTATGGTTACACTTATGATTATGAAGGCATAGGTTTTTATGAAATTAGAGTTATAGATCATAGAGGTTTTATTGACCTATCACTTAGGGCCTTCTACCATATAACTTATATCAAATCATCTAACCCATTGATTAAAATTGGAAGTGGAGTTGTGGTTACTTCAGGTAATTCATGAAATTTGATATGAATTCTATTATGTAGCTTTGTAACCAACCCATGTTAACCTAGGTAATTCATAAAATATGTTTGTACTCTAGGATGAAAAATGATCATGGCTTATATTTATAGCCACCATGACTTAAATCTCCCTAACTACTCATACTATGGTACTATCTTGGTCCAAGTGATGTTGGTGAACATAGTCATGGACCAAAAATCTTCATCTAGATTTAGTGGGCCCTATAGTGACTTCCACTACATAAAACAAAGAAACAAGACCAAGAATTAACATTATAATATATGTGAGGAACTTCTAAAAACCTTATCAATATTTTTAATAAGTTATTAGGATAATAAATCTAGTTAGATAAAATACTCATGCATTCATATCATTTGATACAAAATGTTAAAAACACCTACGGTTTCTTACTTGGCTCTTTCGGTGGTCTACAAAAAGTGTTTAGTGATGCACTCATATAGAATATACACCACATTATCTTATATTAATGTGCTAATAATCCCTCTTCTTGCGCTTTTATACTTCTCATTTATGTCTGATTGGATTAGTGGGGCCTTAATTTTATAATGAAAAAGAGACTTACCCCAAGGTAGACGTCATGTTGCTCTTATCATGGTCACAAGGT
This sequence comes from Torreya grandis, assembly GCA_037957365.1. Classification (NCBI taxonomy): domain Eukaryota; kingdom Viridiplantae; phylum Streptophyta; class Pinopsida; order Cupressales; family Taxaceae; genus Torreya; species Torreya grandis. The sequence continues at coordinate 231,902 of JARHVA010002275.1, forward strand.
TGATAAATATTATAATATCCTAAGAAAATAATAACACCCTCATTATATCTATTAATAAATGTAAGAATTACCTCATCCAATTACCTAAAAATATGTAGCTTAATATGTTAGTCTACATAACAATGTCACAAAGGGTGTTGAAGTGATAGAGATCTAACTTGTGCTACTTCTGGTTGATTAGGGCTGAATAAAATGGTTTTTAAAGTATTAATGACATTAAATGGACCTATATCATAGTAACTAGTTTTCCTGAGTGATAATCCAATTCCCATTTATTCCATTTGTGTATCTATGATTATGATTAAGAGTTGTGCATGACCAATGTTTGAAGGTGTAGAAATAATTGAACAAGTTCTTCAGATATATTGGTTCTATTAATAAATATGTTCACAATTCATTGAATTAGATGTAATCCTAGAGCTTCCTTGTTTTCAATAGTGTGTAATTTATTTGTGTTATTTGATCTCTTTCTTATATAGTGTTTACCACTCAAATCCATTTATCCAACTAGTTTAAACATGTTAAAATAGTTTCACATGATTTTTACTCAAAAAATAATGTCAATTGATTATTTTCAATATGATGGTTACCATTATGTGTCTGAAGAAATTGATCCATCTAATGGTAGATAATGATGTGATGTGTCATCTTCCCAACTATTCACTTTTATCTTTTTACATATTATCTTTCTAACATATGATCTATTTTAGGAAATATGAAAAAATTTCAAATGTATCATCATTAATAGTTGTTAATGACCACTAATTATCCTTTTTTGTTTCACTTGGATTGTTTTTTCTTCAATTTTACACTTACTTTATGATCTCATCATACCAATTGCACACTATCTTTCCTTCAAGGTAAAGTTGTTCTTAGATCACACATTATGAGTTTGATGTAGTAATAATATATCTAAAGTCCTATGATATAGGAATTTAACTATAAAAGCACACACAAACCTAAATGAAAAATAGAAAAAAAAAACATTAAAAAAAGAATTATAAATTTCATGATTATATTCAACACCCTCGCTTAGTTTTTGTAATGAATGATATAGATTAGTAATGGTAAGGAACAAGCCTACAATAATTTATACATCCTAGTAGAAGGGTTCCTTAAAGTTATTTTAGGATAATTATTCCACCCTTTGAAACTTAATTAATGGTATAAGGTCCCTTCCATCTAATTTTAATATTTCCCAAAAATGTTGTATTATGATATCTTATAGAAAGATTTCTTGTTTTAGATATAATTATTTAGATTAAAGGTTGTTATCATGCCATGATTCTTTACATGTCATGTTAAATTATTTATTATATTATTCTCTTTACATGTTTTATTCCATTTTAATTAATCCATCAACCATATTTTTAGAGATTCCAAATCCCTAAGTTTTAATATCATAACAATGTGCAAACTATGATCTATACATTACATGAGAATTATGACCCCAATGCTATAGACCAAGTGAAATGGGGTAAATCCTATCACACATTTATATTTTGTTCTATAAGATTATAGAATCAAAATAATTATGTCCTCCAAATCATCACACTGTACATTATTTATTTTTATTGATATCTTTCCCAATACTTTATCTAAAGCCTTAGCTTGTCCATTTTCTTGTGGGTAATATGCAACACTTTTATGGTGCCATATCGTAAATTATTTTATGATATTTATTATTATATGAATTATAAAATGTGTTCCCCTATCACTAACCAATATGATTGGACACCCAAAACTTGTAATTATAGTTTCATAAACAAATTGGCGACATCTTTAGAACTACAAGTTGGTGTAACAATAGCTTCAACACATTTTGTAAAATAATCTATCATAGTGATGATATACCTCATATGACTATGCTTACTTGGAGGAATTATAGGCCCAAAAAAATTAATACCCTATTTTTCAAAAGGTTATTCTATGATCATTTAGTTCAATGGCATCTCTTCCCCTTAGTTATGTTTTCCCATCCTTTGGTAAACATGATAGTGTTATTTTACCTGATGTGAATTTTGGAATAAAGTAGACTACTAGAGACCACTTTAAATAATATTCCTTGCATTGTATTCTCCTATAAAATTCCCTCTTATGTTTCCTTGACATGCATCTTCAAAAAATTAAGGTTACTCGTACTCTAAAACTACTCTGTGAAACACCTCATCTTTGACCATCTTATACAAAAATTCATTTATGATGGTATATATGATTGTTCATGTAATTAGTTGATTTTTACTTTCTCAACATAGTGAATTGTAAATATTTACTATTCTATAAATTTGGCTATATTATCTAGGTTGTCAATATTCACAGATATTTTTGAAGAAATGAGGATTTGGTGATTCTTCTTGTAAATATTTAGGTAACTATCCATTTCTTATCCTACTCAAGTGGTTATGTCCTATATGTAATGGGAAAAATAGAAGATCTATAAATAAATCCTATCTTAGAGAATATAAATCATACTTACACTTCTAATTAATGATATAATATATATTTGGGGTCATGACCAAGATATTTCTACTAGACCTAATCAAGGGATCTCTTACCACATTAAATTCACTAGGGAGGGTTCTAAACCCTTCCATCGATCAAAACTATGTAATAAATTTAACTATGTGTTATGTATCCATACTCACTAAACTAATAATAAGTAATGAAAAGTCTAATATAGTTCTCACCAAAGATTTTGGCATAATGTGGGGGTTAATAAACATAAAAGTAAACATGCATAAGGGAATCCTAATTAATTTATGTATAAGTAAAAACCTAATACATGGAGAGAAAAATATATTTAAAAGAAATTAGTTATGATACTTCTATCTACTAAAGAGAAGATCAAATTTAGAGATACTTACCTTTAATATTAACCCATTAAGACTTAATCTCTTCATTGGTAAAAGGTGTTTTAAAAGAGATTGTTTTGGCTTGTAAGGATCACTAAGAAAGGCCAAATCATCCAAGACTTAATCACAAGACAAGATTTTCCTCCAAGTAGAATCCATAAGATAATAATCCTAAAGTATAATAGTGGAAGAGTAGATTGTAAAGGAGTTAAAATTAATTGTTAGATCTTGTTGTCTCTCTAGGAATGGAAAAATGAATGTGTTTATATAGGTAGATCTAACCCTAGTCCTTTCCAAATGTTTAAGACAACAAGGTCGACCTAGTCAACCTACTATAATTAGTTAAAAAATAAATTAGTTCATTGATTAGGTCTACCAAGTTTCAAATGATAGCCTAATAAGTTTTATCAATTAAATTACAAGGTTTATGGGGTTGACAGTGTAACGTAAACTATCAAAAAGTGTTTTAGGTCAGGGAAGGGATAATGAATGTGGTAAATGAGTAGAAGAGGGTGAAAAATAGGAGGAAAATGTTAGGGGAATGTTTTAAGGAGATGGTTGGATTGATAAAAAGTGGTATTAAGGGACAATAATCTTGTGAAGTACCAATGGTCTACCCACCGCTTTCCCCATGCACCCATTAAGGCATGCACTTAGATACATTGAGACTCGATGGGTTCCTATAAGATATAAATAACTAGTAATTGATAAAGTTTGAAAATATTATGTGTATACATATGACCAGCTTGAATATCATTAGGTATTACTTGGGGACAATAGGGGATTATGCTTTGAGAAAAGAACATATTAACACACAATGCTAAAGCTAAAAAAAGTTGCAGTATTTTAAAGCATAAAATAATAAAAGTATATGATTAAAAGGGAAATAACTTAAAAATTAAATCTATGTGTACCTTAAATATCATTTATTTCTATATTTTTGTCTATTATTCTTGTATTTTTTATTGTGAAGGGCACAAAGACTGCTTTAGACAAACCCAAGCATACAAAACTAAAGAGAAAAAATAAATAAACATAGGAAAGCTAAGATAACAAGTTCTATGTGGATAAGATGTACATGGAAATTTGTAAAGCTTGGGTGACAAATGTTATGTTTGACCAAATGACCTAGTAAAAATTTAAAGTAGATCAGGTAAGCAAAAAGCTAAGGCTACTAAAGATTGAAAAACTCAAACAAGTAAACCTTAAGTAAGAATGGCAAACTAACCAAGTCAAACTAAATATACATGTCAAAAATGGTAATAAAACATTAATGTGAAGGTAGTAACAACCCTTACATAAAAAAAGATGGGAAAATAAAAATGGTAAGAAAACATTGATGGATGAGCAATAATAAGCATTACTCAATCATCAATGAAAAAAGTAACAAGATAACCTCACTCAACAATGGAAAAATTATGGGGGAAGGGGAGCACAGATGCAGATGTAGCCATGCTAAAACCCTAACCTCTATATATGCTTCCTCCTTTGATGGAGACCAGATCTCATTTTGAGGATGGTGGGATCTATGGTGTTGGGGCATGGCATAGAAATCTTAATCTATTATTATGTGGAACTATATTTTTACCTCAAATTTTTATTTTGTGTCTATCGTGCTGACCATTACCCTGTTTTGAGTGGATCAGTGATTTTTTTAGAGATATTTTGAATGCCATGGTAGTGATTCCTCTGAGTAAAGGGGGTGATCTTGCAGACATTTGGGTGGATGGATTGGGTAGTGGTGGTGACGGGTTTGAGGGTTATTTCTTTGTCGGTGGTGCTGTTTATTTTGGGTAGTGCATTGGTACGTGGTGCTAAAATGCTGAGATATTTCTTTTGGTGTGATTTTTTATTTTGCTTCGGTCTGCTGTATTGTGGATGGAACTTGGGTTAGATCTCTAGCCTGAGTTAGACTGCCATCCTGATTTGGGTAGTGAAGAAATAGTGAATGAATGGGGGAAACTTTATTTCCTCTATGGTTAGTATTTGAGCCATGGTGCCCTATTCATGGAAAAATGGAGAAACCCTAAGTTGTGGAGGATCCCTGCTCATTAAAAATGATGGGTATGGTGGTTTTGCCTACGCCATTTTGGCACATAGGGAGAAAGGCAAGCCATGCGAAGGAAAATTTTGACGGCAGCCATTTGTGAGAAATTCCCTTGACATTGTGTTTTTGGGGTTGCTGGTTTGAACTTGGGAGCTTGCTTTGTTCTTTTTGGAGTAGGGCTTTGGTGTCTCCATTTATGACATTTTAGGTCATTGTAAAACATGGTTTTTAGGTTATTTTGCCTAGTTTTGTTTAGGTTTCAGGTCCTTGTAAAACCTAGGGAGATTTTACTAGTTTATATTGTTGGTTTCAAGTCCTTGTAAAACCTAGTTTAGTTACTATTTTTCAGTGGGTTTGCCTTTCATGGCAGTTTTTAATTCTTTATCTATCTTGTTCTGTAAAGGGTTTCGGGGCCCCTTCAAAACCTGCTTTTACATTAATCTAAAACAATGGAAAAATTACATGAAATTAGAAATGGACTTAGGTATCTAAAAAAATGGTATTAAAATAATTTAAAATGGTACAAGAAATAAAAGTGATGATGGGATGTAAAGAAATGGTGGAAAGAAAGTAATCCATAGTTACTCAAACATATTGTTTGGTTTTAAAGATAGATATTTTTAAAAAAAAGTAGTGATAACATGTTTTTAAGATGTGATGAAGAGGGAATATAGAAGAAGGGGAAATAAAATTAGAATCAAAATTACCTATCAAAAGGGAAATGAAATGGGTGGAGGGGAGAATGAATGAAAAACCAACATAGAGTAACTCTTTACCAAAGTCAAAACACTAAAAAATTAGGTTTATCAAAATGAGAGGAATTTTGACCTTAAGGACTTTGAATAACATATTTTAGCCACACAAATATTAGGTCAATAAATTAATTCATTGATCATCCCATGAGGGTTATACGCATGAAGATTAAAAATGGACCTAGTTTCCCACATTGTGTTCCTAGTTCCTAAGGACCCCTTATCGATCCATCAGTCTACAACAAAGATTGGGAACTTACATGATAAAGTAGGTAACACCAAAGAATTTTTTTAATTCTCATATTCCAATATACTGACCTACCTCACTCTAATAGACCTCATCTCTATCATGAGGCTAGCTATGGATTTTGATCTTCAATTAGAGATAGGAGACGTGCTTGTAATCACATTTTTTGTGTGATTTTGACTTTTGAATATTGTATGTTGTCTTTTGTATATCATTTCCTTTTATTTAAAATGATTTGTATTTTAAATTTCTTGATGTATTTTTCTATTCCTCCTCCATATATATTTGGAAAACCAAAGATGGGTGCTAAAGATGACTTTAATTTGAATACTTTGGAATTGGTTGCTAAGAAAGATAAATTATAAAGCATGGTGTCTAAGAATCTAATTAATGCAAGTGAAATAAAAGTGCTCTCTTCACTTCAACCTTGGTTTATCCATTATGGAGTGAAATGAAAACAAATCAAGAGAAATGAAATATGAAACAATTTGAATTACTTTAAATAGAAATAAATGTGACAAAGGGAAAAAATGGATTCAATGAAAACAAAGTGTGATTCATTATCATACGAATGAGGAAAATGTAGGAGAAAATTCTAGCACAATTTTTTTTGAAAATTTTAGTTATCAAAAGAAGTAAAATCTAATAATGAGAATAAATATCAAAAACTTATAACCATTACAAAACACATTCTAGATAGGGTATGAAAAGATGGTAATTTTATGAGGAAGGCCAGGCCCTATCCATGGTATTACACTAAAATTCATGGAAGAGAAACCCACAAGTGTGTAAAAATAATGTGAAAATTAAATGGGATAAAGATGGTATTTATGGGGAAGGTCAAGTCCTATCCATGGTCTTACACTGTAAATCATAAAAGAGAAACCCAAAGTGTGTTAAAAAGTGTTGGAAAATAAATAAATAAAGATAATAAATGTGGAAAATAATGATGAATACTAGGTCATATCAGTGGTTTACAATACAACTCATGAGGGAAAAAAGGGAAACCAAAAGACCAAAATGAAGGACTAAGGTTTGTGAAAAAAGAGAACAACTGTGGAGAGTGAGACCCATGTAAGTATCTTGTAAAAAGTGTTAGATATATAGTATATATAAAACATGAAAATGATGGAAGGATTTAGAAAAAATACATTTTTTTAAAAATCATGCATTAGTGGTCTCTTTGAAAATATGGACTTCATTAGTTTCAAGGCAATAGGTGCTTGTACCAAGAATGTATTTGACTAAATAAGGGTCCCACCATTTTGGGGTGTATTTACCCTATTTTTCATGAGTGTATTTATTTTAAGGACAAGATCACCAACATTAAAAGTGCAACCTTTGAATCATTTAGTATTTTGTTTGTCAATATGAGCTTTGTGTTTTCAAAGAAAAAAGATGGTGTTCATTAAGGAGATCAAGAGAATGAAGGCAACCTTTGCATAATTCATCATCATTTTTGATACCATAAAGATATATATATATATATATATATATATAGAGAGAGAGAGAGAGAAGCAAAAATTCTAATGGAGGATTGATTTAGAACCATAAACTAGAGAAAATGACATCTCCTAGTGGTAGTGTGTATTCTAGTGTGAAAGGCCAAAATAGCAGGATATAGAGGAAGATGGAAATCCATGTGGGTGTCATAAATTTTCTTTTGGAGAATTTTATTAATAATTATATTTTTGGATTTGAATTGGACATTAAATTATAGATGCTAAGGTGTGGAAAATTTGCGATTGATTTTAAATCTAGCGAAGAGATGTTTGACATGTTTATTTTTAAAGTTACACCATTGTCTAAAATGAGTTTATGAGGAACACCAAAGTGGTAAATGTTATGATTAAGGATGAATTTGGAGATGGTGATGTTGGTGATATTGATGAGGGGCATAAACTAAACCCATTTGGTAAAATATTATGTGGTAGTTGTTATAAAGACATGCCCATCTTGAGATTGAAGTAATTTTCCTATAAGATCTAATCCTGACATGGATAATGGCCAATGAGATTCTACAATTTGAAACTTCTCTAGAGGTGCATGAATTAGATCATCATGAATCTGGAAAGAAATACAAATTATATCATATTCATTGGAATTATTTTCAAAAGTGTGCCAAAATTATCCCATACATAAGAATTTATAGGTTGTATCATGTCTACTATAGTGGCCACCCCAAATGCCCCCATGTGTGTGTTTGAGAAGAGGAGGAACATCTTATTTCATAACGTAACGAAGTAAAGTACCTTTAGCATTATGATAATATAAGATGTTATATTGAAATGCATACTTAAAATATTATTGATGAATGTGATTCTTTTTGTGATAATCAAGGTTCAGAGGATACATTTTATGTTCAATAAATTAAATATCTTTATACCTCAGGCTTTGTCGAATGATGACAACCTCAATGTGTCAAATGAGTGAATTGTATTTTTGAAGAGAAGATGAGGATTTTACTATTTGTATAATAAAAGTGGGATTGGTAATAAATTAATGAGGATGAAATAGAGATGATAAAGAATAAGAAAATTAGAAATAGATTTTTGATCTCAAGGAATAGGCTCGATGGTAAAAGAAGTGAAATCTTTGGTAAGGGTAGTTGCAAGTTGATGATAAGAAATGATATTATTACTTATATATTTATAATCACCATTGAATTGTTAGTAAATTATTTTGGAGTTAATTAAAGAATGAAAATATATGATATATACATTAATAACTTCTCTCTACATAGGATAAAAGATTCATAATTTGCCAAGTTGTTAGTGACATCGAATGTGAGATGAAATGCTAAGAGGATAATTTTTAAAAGAGGGATCGTAAGGATACAACATACCCAATCTCATTGAATAAATTTATCACCATCAAAATTAAGGTTAAGTATCTTTGTGTAAATTGACATTAATTTCAAGAATCTCTTTAATAACTAATTTTGGTTTAGTAGTGTCAGGGAAGATAGAGGACTCTTCTAGATTACTTGCTTTAAGAAAAGTAGAAGTTATGGAAGTAATATTTAAGAGATATGTCTTGGTTGAGACCTTGAATATATAGAATATTTTCATTGGGAATACTATTTTGAAGATGGTTGGTAGATGGTATGGGAGTTGCAACAAGTTGATCAGTAAAACTTTATCCTTTAATAACTTTTTGTGTAATAATTCAGAGATCAAATTACATGATAAGGACCATCCACTTGCCAATTTTGTCACCATGAAGAAAGGATTTGGAGAGAATGTGATGAAGGGGTTCAGAATGAATGATAACATAAGTGTTTTGATATACCATATAATGTCAAAGTTTTCTAGAGGCAAAATATATTGTGAGGAAATCACATTTGACTTTGGTATAATATTTCTCATAATTGATTAGGCCTCGACTGATATAATAGATGAATACTAATGTTCAGTATCATCTTGTTAGGCAAGCATTGCCCCAAATGATATAGGTGTGGAAGAGGTATAAAATATTAGTGGTTGATCATTTAAAGGTGGATGAAGAATAGTTGGGTGAATTAATGATTCTTTTATATTATAAAATGATTTTTTATATGGATCCATCTATTTTAACGCATTACCTTTCTTAAAAAAAGAATTTATGGAATAGATATGGTAGGCTATTTTTAAGATGAACCATCTAATTTCCCTAAGTTTATTGAGGTGAGTTTTAATATATAGAATGGATTGAGGTATGTGCATGTTGATGATAGCATTGATATTTTCATGGTTGACATAGATATCATGAAGAGAGACTAAGAATCCTAAAAATATTCTAGATGTGAGATTCAAAATAAATTTGTAGGTATTTTATATAACTTTATATTTAAGGAGGTGGTCAAAGATGACAATAAGATTAGATAGATGAGTCTTGTAGATTTTGGATTTGGAAATGTGGTTATCCAGATAGGTATCTATAATATTGTGAATAATATAATTAATTATGTGAATCATTGCCAATTGATAGGTAGCTCTAATAGTTTTGAGGCTGAAGGTCATTTTAACATAGAAATAGGTACCCCACTTTGCAATGTAATTTGTCTTATGTTGGTGATCAAGGAAAATGTGAATTTAGTTATAGCCCAAGAAACTATCCATAAAAAACAACATTTCATAACCAACAATGGAATTGATGATGGAATCAATAGAAGATATAGGGAAATTATCCTTAGGACAAGTAAGATTAAGGTTATGGAAATCAATGTAGATGCAAATGATTATGGTGAATTTCCTCCAAATAGGGACTATGTTAAAAACCCATTTGGAATAGTACATGGGATTCATAAACTTGGCATCAAGAAGCTTGATAATTTATTTAGGGCATAATGTTGAAAATTATAGTGTAAATTTTTATTGCTTTTATCACACATGTTTGGCATTAGGGTAGGTGATAATATTGTGCACCATGATTCTAGGGTTAATACTTCACATATCCTAATAATACCAAGTAAACGTTTCAAGATATTTAAGTAATAATAAGATAGAGTTATCATGTGCAGTTGGTGTGAGTTTATAAGAGACTATAATTGTTTGAGGGCATGACGGGATACCATTTTTAATTCAAGTAGTTTATTTGATGAGCATGGCATTTCCATTTTGGAAATGATATGGTGTATTAGGTAATGAAGAAATCAGATTTGATTTAGGGTTGATGCTAGTGATGAAGTTTTTGGAACAAGGGGATTTATTTTTAAAGTTCCCAAGTTTATGATGTTGCCAAGGGAGTTAAGGTTCTCCACTGTGAAGTAATTAAAGACTGGATTCAAAAGTAGGCAGAGTGGGAAGAGGACCCATTATCAATCTAGAGTATACCATAATTGAAGTTATGTAAAACACACCCTCACTTTGGCTGATATAATCAGATATTCTTAGAGTGTGGGTGACTCTATATTGAGAGGAACCTCTAGAGAGGGCTGCTTCCCTTAAGATCTATCTCTAAATCTAAATTCTTTTGATTTTTGGGTTGAAAAGGGAGAAAGAGACTGAAATGGAAATTCTATCTAATGGGATGATCTACCTAAATGATTGGTATTCTCTAAAATATTTCTGACACTGAGTAAGACACATATATTAATCTAAAATAAAAGTCTAAATTCGACCCTAAACATCAGTGTTTCAAAAGAAGGCCTGAAAGAAGTTTGCAAAGCAAATTCAATCCTAGCTAGAGGATGATATTTTCATAGTAGGTGTGGAAAGGCCATGTAAAAGGGTAAGTATATGCAAATTGTATTTTGGTACATAGTCAAATTATACTTTATTTTGATCCAAAACCATGTGTAAAAAGATCTTGTTTATTTGATAAAAAATGGTGTCAATTACAATTTCTTCTCTGCTTCCATAATTATGAAAAATGGGTTGAAAAAGCCAACATATATATATATATATATATATATATATATATATATATATATATATATATATATGTATACATATATATATATATATATATATATATATATGTATACATATATATATATATATATATATATATATATATATATATGTATACATATATATATATATATGTATACATATATATATATATATATATATATATATATATATATATATATATATATATATATATATATATATATGTATGTATGTATGTATGTATGTATGTATGTATGTATGCATGCATGGATGCATGTATGTATGTATATATGTATGTATAAAACCCAACATAAAGCCAAAGTGGCATGGTAAAGAGAAGGATTAGTATTGTTTTAGTTAATTAAGACTAAAATCCTTTTAAAATATTAATTAAAGACTTTAAAATCTTCCAAGTCTTTAAAAAATGCATGTTCTTCATATTTGGCATAAAATTGAGAAGTGGTGGGCCCATGTTGACTTACCAACCTTCCTTGCATGAAAATTAATCCATATTTTAGAATATAACTCCATATTTAAAGTTATTTAGAGTTATTTAATGTCTTTATCTTGTACGAAAAACATAGGAGATGCACGAAACTAGTCAAACTAGTCAACCAAAGAGATGTGAACTCAAAGACTAGTCAACTTCCACTTAAACTCAACTTGCATGAATTAAAACTTGTGGATTTAACTAAGAATTATATATTCACTTAAACAATAGATATGTCATGTTGTAACTCCAAAATTAATTCGTTTAAAATATTTTCAACACCATTCTTGAAGTTGACCATTTGACCAACTAGGCCTATTAGACGAAATAGGCCTAAAAGCCAATATGTGTATTTTAAATCCATTAAACCTAAAAAAATATTACATGAAACCTAAAAAAATAATTAAATATGTGATTTTGATTAGAAAAGACTCACCATTCAATCAAAAGGGTTGACTAGGTCTATTTTGCTCTATTTTCCCTTAGACTAGCCATTTTTATCAAGCTAGTTGAGATAATTACGTGATGATTTATGACCAAATTAATATTTTAGGATGAATAAAAATACTTAGGATTTGATCTCCATTTATTATATTTCATTGAACTATCATGTACTTGAGTTTACAAGCTTTTTTCCACAAAAAACATGATTTCTACCCTCATCTGTACATCTCCATGCTTAAAAATAAAATTTATGGAATAATATATAATTTTAATTAACATTTAAAAAGTTTTTAGGTTTATCCCTAATGATTTTATTGAAATAAAATCAACTTTTTCCAAAACTAGTTTTTTGAGGGTTTAGGAGGGTTTTGAAATCGAATCTTTAAAATGATAGTTCATGAAGTACAAACCTCAAAATCCCAATTTTTTTTTATTGATATGTATCACACTAACCAAAATAACATATTTAAAAATATTGGGTTCCCATGCAAAACATACGAAAAGTTATTATGTCGAGAAATCTATTGTGAGGTTTTAACTACATTATGGGTTGTCTATGCTCTTAATGATTGTTCATAAAGAATATCACCTCAAATTTTATAAATATTTCATTAATTATAAGTAAATAATGGTTATATAAACATTATAATATCATTTATACAAACTCCACATGTGGTTAAATTTAAGAGCATCTTAATAGGAGGCTTGGAAGGGTGCCTAGAACTATAAACAAATAAAAATTCACCAAAATGAAAATAAATCTTCACATACTTCGAAATTATTTAAAAATAATCATGGGGTATGTACCATGCTATCAAAACACTCTAAAATCACATTTTTCTTCAAAATTAAAAAAAACCCTTTCTGGGCTTTATGCATATTTGCTTGTAAAAGCCTATATAAGCATGGTTTGCTTAAAATTTAGAATTTTTACACTCTTAAAAGGCCTTATTATGATGTTAAAACATCATACCATTATTTTTAAACTTTTTCCTAGGATTAGAAACCTTTGTGGCACTCCAGAACACTACCTGCTCTAATGGTGATCTCAAATAAACATGTTAAGGACTATTACAAAACAAAAAGTATCTACACTCATCTAAAAGCCATTAATTTTTTTAATAATGTTCCTTAGGTCATGATGACCTTGTGTACAAAATTTGAGGTTCTAAAACCACCTGTAGCTCTTAGAAAGCTCAATTTTCTCTCAAAATTGACCCTTGTGCATGGATTGTCTACATATTTAAACTTGATAATGATATTTTGAAATGATAATTACGAATTTTAAATACATTTTTATAATCAATTTTTTTTTTTTAGGCTACAATTCCCAATTTTGACTATCTACAAAGGGCTAATAATTGGATTTAGGAAAGTTTTGAATGATATGGGTAGTCATTTGACCTTGATAGGTCAATTACTAACATGATGATAATAATAGACATATAATTCAAGATTAATAATTTCATTACCATGGTGATCATAATAAAAATTTATCTAATGGACATTGGTGGCCTTGGCATCTAATGTAATCTTGAGAGTAGTGGAGTAAGGGAATATCTTTGATCAGATGTAATTGGGTTGTCATTAATTTCATTAATGGGAGAAGAATTGGATGATATAATGGAGTTTTTATGTGGTATATAATATGCATGAAGTTTTAGAGGTTTGAAAGGTAGGATTTTTTCTACCACCCAAGGAGTATCAATAAGCAAAGAATTAACATGACGTGCATGACCTTCAGGACTAAATTTAATATTAGTAGAAATTATATGAACATCATGGTTGAAATCATGTTTTTGGGCTAAATTATTCTGATAATGTTAAACATCCAATTTTATGGATTGACCTTGGGTCATGATGTACTTATCATCATAGGTTGGAGAAATTGTACATGCTTGAGATTTAGGAGAAGTTTCATAAGGTGAGATACCTAGATCACTAAATTTACATGAATACATCATCAAAGGATTTTAGAATAATTATAAAACTCCATAATCATTACATGTGAAGCATATTCTAGGTAATAAGCACCCTAAGCATTACATGGAGGGGGAAAACTAATGATCTCATCAATGAGAGGGATAGTGTTATGATGAGGTAATAAATAAAGAGGAATCCACTCTGAGATGTAAAGTGGTAGCTTAGTAGTGTTTCAAGTATGTTTCAATTCATTATGTTCATCATCATCTAAATTAGAAAAATTGACATGTAAGTCTAGATTAATATTGATGAAATTAGTAAGGGAGCATTGTTGATTGTTGGAATGGTAAGAAGGTGATACTAAGATTTAGGATTGGGAAGTTAAATACTCCAAGGGTTGGTATTGGCCTCATGCTTATACATTTTTTCATTATATAATAACTTGATGCATTATCTACCATAAGAGGTGATATCCTACATTCTATGAGTCCATGGGCATCCTAGGAGTATGTTGTAAGGTAAGGGTAATTCAAGGACCATAAGCTTAGTTTGAACAGCTCGGGCCTGATTGTAAGGGGGGTATAAATACAACCAAGTGGCATTTGATTAGTTTTATCAAATGGATGACATGATAGGTAGGCTTTCTTGAGATGATCCTTATTATATCTAGGTTGTTAGATTAGCCACAAAGATGTTACATTAATACTAGACCCTTCATCAACTAAAACTTTACGAATAAGGATATTATTAATGAATATTTTAATGAATAGGGGTGGATCATCAGTGTGAGAAAGTATCTCATCATTAATCATGCTTCCTCAAAAAATGTAATAGATAGATTTGAATAAGGAAAAATGGATTTAATGGTATGCACATTGGTAGGTTGAGGCTCAATAGAGCATGGTTCTTTGTCTATAGAAGTTGAAACTTCAATTTCATGAAATTTTTGCATGAGTAACTTGTGACAATAAGGGCAAGTTCTAACTAACTGCATGAGGGTAATTTTTTATGGCATGGATTTGAGTTCTTCTAGAAATTTCTAATGGGATTTAGAACAAAACCTAGTATGAGGTTTAGAAGGTAAGGTAGATTTTGAAGGAATGAAATTGGTTGGGGGTTTAGAAGAAGGAGATGGTTCCTCATTATCTTTTGAATCTAGATGAGTGGTTACAGTAGATTTGAGAAGTTTTTATTCCAAAGAGGTCTCTTAGGTTTGGTGACAATATCTTTATGAGATGGTTTGTGATGATATTTAACCTTATCTATAATAACATATTCATATATTTTGTAATATTGGTCATAGTTGAAATCAATGACACAAACATCCTTGTTAGTTTTTTGAGTGGTATATGTGTGAAAATAATTTAGGTTATTATAAGAAAAAAATCAAAGAGTTTGTTATTTTTTAGAAGTGGTATGACACTCTTGATGATGGATTTGGATCATGGCTTCATTATTTAAGGAATCACCAAGCATATAGGAGACAAAAAATTTGGTAATACCTCTACAAGTTCCATGGGAATGACCAATGTCAGTGTGGAACCAATAAAATTGATTAGGGTCATATCATTTCGGATGATTATTGGGATAAGTAAAGGGTTTAGAGTTTGCTAAAAAATGTTTCATTTACTGTATAGTTAATGGTAAATCAGAAGATGGAGGATTATTAACCTTGGCAACTCTTAGTTTAGTGGGAGGAATATTTTTAGTGATGGCATTGGTACAAATTTGAAAATATCCCTTAGGGAACTTGGTATTAGGTTCAAATTTCTTGATTAGGAAGTCTTAACATTTGTCTTAGTCAAGATCTTTATTAAGCATTTGAGGGGAAAATGTTCAAACCTTATATTGAAAAGGAGTTAAAGAAAAGAGTTTAAATAGATTATCATTAATCATGTTATGATTAGCCTTGTGGGCCAAACATTTCCATTGTTTGATAAAATCATGAGTTGATTCAGTAGGAGTTTGCTTAACATTGATTAAATAACTCAAGCAATTTATTGAGAAGGTTATTGTGTTGAAATTCTTTAACTATATGATTGATTAAATCCTCTCATTATCAAATGGAATGTTGGGGAAGTTGGTTGTATGATTCTAATACCTTGCTAGTGAAGGTTTTAACTAGAGGTTTAGTGGTGGTGAAAGTATTAGTTTGGATCCACTCTTTATAAATATTGACAAATACTTTAGGAAGGGATGCAATGACTTTAGTCACATCATAATTGATATTTTGAGAGAAGTTACCAATATAAATATAAATGATGAAAGGAGATAAAGGCTCATTTTTAATGTTTTGAAGCATATTTTTATTCATGATATGTTGAGAAGTAACATTTTTGGAGGCATATCTAATAGGTGGAGGAATATAATTTTGATTATTTTAAGGAATTCAAACTAGAGTTTGATTATCCATATTGATCAAATGAAGTTATAATTACATCATTTAGGAGGTGTTAGATGTTTTCATTATGTTTATTTGTTGCATGAATTGTTCAATAAATTGATTCATATCAATTGGAGGGTTGGTGTTTGTAGGAGGACTCCCTAAATAGGTATTAGGGGAATAGTTATTAAGAGGTGGATTACTAGTGGGATTTTTGGATAAACTTGTGTCAATCACTCCCACATTGTGTTGAAATGCTTGAAGATGAGAATTATCTTGAGAGGTATGAAAAGGATAGGATCCACCTACTTCATCTTGAGGTGTAATTTGAACCATGTTAAAATCCATAGATGAAGGAGGGGAAGAATTAATCCAAGAGTGATACAGTAAACCAACAACACATAGTGAACCCACCAATAACACATAGTAAAATTTCTCTATTTTTCCTCCTACTAACAACACATATAGAATATATCACTTACCTATTACATATTACATAAGTGAGGGGAATGGATTCAACCCATTTATTAAAATATTTAATTACAGTAAATATATGTTTATTTCCATCTAATTAATTCAATTTTATTTTTAATATGAGACTGAATCCCCATATAGAAAATGGCCCAAGAATAATGAGAGGTTGAATAATCATAGCTAATACATGAATGAGATTGTTATGTTTTTGACAATTCACACATTTTTTGACATATGCACATGCATCAAATTCTGTAGTGGGAGAGTAATTACATGTACGTATGATTTTATTATAAAGTACCATGCCACCATCATGGACCCCATAAATCCCTTCATGTAAGTATTTAAGCACTAATCTAGAATCTACTAAAGCTAAATAGTAAAGGAGTGTTCCATCATATCCTCTATGATAGAGAGTGACAACGAGAAGGGTATATCAAGAAGTGACATGGATGAAGTCTTTTATTTTTTTATGAGAAATGTTAGAAGGAATAATGTTGTCATGGAGGTATCCATATATGTTAGAGTACCCAGCTGATCTAGGACCAAAAATATCACATACCATATCAAATTCTAAACGTTCATGAGTTGGCTATAAAATATGCTCATTAAGAAACTAGTAATCATTATCATGATCTACAATTGTTATGAGGAAGCCAATTATTACCATTACATTTTTAGTTCTATTAATAGCTATTGGAATCTATTAGAATTTAATGTCCTTATAGTTTTGCTTAATATGGTCCATCTATTCTTAAATGGAATGAGTTTGTCATCTTTTCTTTGGTACTGATATATCACCTAGTTAGTAATCAATTTAGAATCTTCATGAACATGGAAATTTTTGATGTTACCTTATACTATTATTTAAATTTTTAGGATTATGTAATGTAAACTAAAGTTTGATAAAGAGATGAGTAATAAATTATGGGATAAAATTTTATAGTATCAACAACCACTTATTTTTAAAATAATTGATTTATTTGAATATTCTATAAATATAAATGAATTAGAAAAGGTGTACATAATTGGAAAATATGATTGAGATGGAAAACTAACTAGAAAGGAAGTGATTTAGGATTAGGGTAGAGTGTATTTAGTAAATAACATGTGTTAGAATCCTATTCAAACAATAATGTGACCCTCTTTGCCAATAATATAGTGTGGTATTAACCTTATGCACTGCACTAATGAATATGTGTAGGTGAAATAGTGAAATTATGGGTAGACCTTATATCTATTTCGGAAATCCTATATTTGTATGACTCAGACCTTAATCATCATATATTATATGTTTTGACTAATTTCATAGTGAAACCCTAAGCCTACATGTTTGGTAGGGTTTTAATGGACAGAAGTGGAAGAAGAGTGGAAATAGTAAGGTAGGATGGGTGAGACCTCAACAACCCATGTGATGAACGCTACCTATATACCAATACATCAAAATGGAATCAATACTGATGTATTTCTCCTAATCTATGTACTAGTGTAAGTAAGAGTGATACTATCATGTTTGAGTATGAATACCAATTTGAATGCTTTGAGTGTGAGTTGATACTAGAAACCTAAGTAAAAATGAGATCTAATCTATTTTATATGGATGCATGTATAAATAATTTTAAATATGGATTAATTACCTTAATTTACATAATTATTTCTAATATTGTTCGTGACAATTTCCATCTAAGGGATAAATTAATGAGAGTGGCCTTTATATAATATTTTGATGCTTGTTGAGACATGAAATTAATCTAGGCTAACCCTAAGATGATTTGAGGAGTATAAAGATATTTGTTAGGGGTAGTAGAAGCTAATATTCAATAACATTACCCCTATGCCAATATTACACTAAACTATAAAATAATTGGGATACATTATTGTATAGCTGACTGGAACTTGTTAAAGAAGATCAAGGATACCTAGGTGATAGCTTAACACATCCCTTGGTATATCTTGGAATAGGATAGACCCACATAGAAGATAGAAAAGGATCAAAAGAGGCCATAATATAGGTTTAGGGCTAATCTAAGGATAGGGTGGTCTCAAGTGAAACTAAGTTTCAATAAATGACATTTTAGATGACAATATTTCCTCCCCTTATTCTATAAATACAAAAAAGTGAATTGACTAAGATAAAGGAAAGATAAACATACCAATATTTACTTATGAGGTGAAGCTTGTGAATGTGGTTTTGATTCTATGAACTATGATCCATTTTGTGTCTATAAAATGAAACATATATAAATCATCCCTCAATAAATATTAAAAATAAAGACAAAAGTGCTTAAATATAAGTTAGAGAGATGAAAAGAACAAATACACCCCACTAGGTATGTGAACCAATTCAAAAACCTGGTGAAATACTTTTCGAGTGTAGATGGTGATCAAATAGTGAATAACTTGGACTGGGATAATGGTTTACCCAATCCTCATGTATGGGTGGATCAAGAACATAAGGTGGCCTTGAATCCATCATTTCCCACCCTTTTTCAATGGATCATAATATACTAGTAGCTTTCTGATGAATTGTCCAACCCTCTTATGTAGGTGGATCAAGAACTAAAGTAGGATATAAGTCCATCATTTCCTACCCATGTGCAGTAGATAAATCTAAAATTGAAACTATGTGATGTCACAAAATTTTATAAGATGGATCTAGCCCACTTATAAAATCTTAAATACAAAATAACTTAGGGGCAACATAAGAATTCAATATGGATCTAGGCCACTCAGGAATTTAAAATGGATCTAGGCCACTTGATAATGTTAACCGTTATAGATA
Source organism: Torreya grandis (assembly GCA_037957365.1). Lineage (NCBI taxonomy): Eukaryota > Viridiplantae > Streptophyta > Pinopsida > Cupressales > Taxaceae > Torreya > Torreya grandis. The sequence continues at coordinate 251,671 of JARHVA010002275.1, forward strand.
GAATGAGTAATCAATTTTGTGTAATCGTAGTTCAAAATTGGTGCATATGGTGTTTGGAGTATAAAACATAGATAATGACATGTAATGATCATGTTGTGCATGATTCCCCTAATATGAGCAAACCTATGTAATTATGTGTAAAAATTGATTATATACTAAGCATATCTAATAACATATGACTGAGACTGTGTAAGTATAAATCATACCTATTGTACCTTTCTAATAATTGTATAATTTTATATTTTCTAGGATACTTCTCAACAAAATGGTGGAAGGATTATAATTCACTTTGATCTTGGTAGTGTATTTGTTATTATCCAAAAAAATTATTTCTAATAAAAACTAAGACTTATCTATGTATGACTATATTTCACTATTTTCTCTTGAGTCTAAGCTTTGTAATTTTTGTCTACATCTAAAATATATGTTTTAGTGCATTAAGATGGCCTAATCTCTATGAAAATCCCTTGTGCATGCCTCCTCATTTGAGGGGAGTTGTTTAATCTTTGAAATAATTTTCTTTAAAATAAAATTTATGTATCATGTATGTTAGGCTAAAAATATATGATATATGCATGATAAACCAATAGAATGTGTATACATTGCATTGAAATTTATATGATATTGAGCATAATTTGGTAATGTATAATGTATGTTAGATTTATTCATGTAAATTGTGAAATTATACATCTTCATTATGGCTAAGACACCTAATCCATAGGTCCTCCTATTGGTTCACACAACCCTTGTAGGCTACTTCTTTTACTGATTCCTAGTCATCCAAAGATTTCTAGACCTAGCCATTTTAGACCCAATTAGCCATTTTAGGCCTAGATCCATCCCCCTAGGTCTCATCCCCTTAGGATAATAGTTCCGAAATAGGATAGAAGTGCTATAACCTGAGGTGTCCTATTTTCAGTGCTATTGTGCAAGTTCATTTTGCTTTCCACTGGTTAGATTGTTTTGGTTCCTTATCTTTTTACCTATCAGCCTCACATGAATTCATTTAATCTAATATCATTATTTTCCCTATAGGAAATTAAAATTTCATTTATAAGGGTTGTCACTCCTTTACAAGAGAGACACAAGAATACAATCAAGTACACTCCAACACTCTTCCTCATTCTTTTCACATAACCTTCTAACATTGTTTCAATCATACTCAAATCATTACACCAGTCCCTAGCTAGCTGAAGCATATCTAATTTTGCATTATAGTTACATTTATCATACACAAATTACACCAAGAAATTCAATTGGAGAAATGCATTAGCTTGATCTATCTTCAAAGTATTGGTATGTAGGTAGTGTGCCCACACATAGGGTGTGAAGTGTGTTGAGTGTATCCTTTACACACCAACCCCTTAACTTTATTTCCCAAGTTTGAATATAATTTCAAGCACTAGGAGATCCTAAGAGTTTTGAATATTAAAATAGGTAAATAATGAGCTCTGCAAGGTCCCAAACCCTAAAATTTTAATGATAAAGTAACACAGGCATTCTGAACAAAACTCAAAAAGCTTTTATCCTTAGGACAACAATTCCAAAATAAGACTACAACATCAGATAATAGGGTGTCCTATATCTGGAACTCTTATCCAATCAAGAAAAAAATTCCAAAATCCTATTTTTGACTATTTCTCAGTCCTGATCCCCTAGTATCAGACCTTGTCTTAGTCTAGATCATCTAGAATAAGCTAAGTTTTAATCTCTCTCAATTATTATATGTAGAAAAGGTAAAAATAAAATCTATTTACACAAATAAATAGGTTAATTATTTCATATTTATATAATTATTTACATTTCTTAACCCCTTTATTATTTAGTAATATAACTCAATATTTTAAAAATAATAAAGGATTTGATGAACCCAACTTTGAATTTTTGCATAAAAACCCTAGAAACCCTAAGGCTAATTATTTCTTATTTTTTACAATAATTTATTGATTTTTCCTAAATTTAAAAATCATAAAACTATAAATTAATTGAAATATTTTCAATAAATTCACTCAAACGCTAGTCTACACATACTAAGTCCTATTTACATACAAACACTTTCAAACCACTAGGAAAAACTTATTGATAATTTTAGAAATATTTGCTCTTTTTTCCTAATTTTTTCAAGTAAAATTCTACAAATTTTGTCTAAATTTTTCAAATTATTGAGTAATTTTGAAAAAAAAATTCAAAACCCTAGTTGCATCGAATACATTCTCAATTATTTTTAAATATTTTTTACATCATTTTATAAAAATTTAGTTCCATATCAAACTCAAAAAATCAATTTTAACATTAATAATTCTTAGTATTTTACATAAAGTATTTCTAAAAAATCTTTAGTTCTATATACTAGTTCTTTTTTGCTTCTTAAGGTATCACCTTAAATTTATAGCTAGATTGTAAAAATGATGCTTAGCTATTTCCAAATTTTTATGACATTTCTTACAAATAACAAAGAAACCATAATGGGCCCTAATATGTACATGAATGATGACATCTATCATATGTTAGTAAAAAGTTTCATTCTCTACATTTCATTCTTATTTTTCATTATATGGGCTGACGTTAAGTAATTTTTGTTCTTAAAAATATTAATCCATCTCTTACATCACCTCCCTTGGAGCCTCTCCCTCATATTGAGTCATATTGCATGGTCCATCCTACTCTTCCCTAGGTCACTACCCATCACCAGTGAGACCAATTGACACCTTTTGTTCCTCCACCTCCTCAACCCATCGATTATCTTATCTCTCCTCCCATAACAACTATAACTCCTATACATATAGTAGATAATGTGGTTTGAGCTATTACACAACATGAAACTATGCCTCTACCTTCCCAAAATCCCCATCACCCTGATATTCCAACCCATTCAAAGCTCAACCAACCAGTATAGGTAGTTCATACAAGGCATATGACATTGTTAATCAATTGAGAAACACTCCATTTAAAATTTACATGTTAGAACTACCTCAAAAAATATATCTATTCATGGACATTATTTATTAGGCACTCGCTCAGACTTCTATGCCTCTTGATTTGAAGCCTTCTTGTTTTGCATCAATGGTCAATAATATAAAAACTGTAGAAGATGTAACTTTTTTTTATAGTGAGGACATGACTTCTCATATGGTTATTAGTCAAAATTTGACAATATTAATATAAGTACAATTCAAAACCAATGTAGTCAAGAGAGTTCTCATTGATAGTGGTTCCAAAATAAATCTATATAATATCACATTCTTACAAGGCATGGGTATAGATTTGTCATCAATGAAAAAAATATATAAGAGCATCTAAAGGTTTGATGATATACCATGATAGACTTTGGGTACTCTTACTTTGGATATCATGGTGGGACTAAAAACCCTCTCCACACAATTTCAAGTCATGTTAAGTCCTCTCCACTATAATCTTTTACTCAGATGACCTTAGATACATACGATGGGTGATATTACTTCTACTCTCCATTGATGTATTTAGTTTCTCAATGAGGGATATTTATACTCATTTCTAGTAGACAACCAACCATTTATGTATTATCAACTTATAGAGTCATCTTCAACTATTTCATCAAATGAGACATTGTATCTCATAGTAAAACCACCATTTCATAGCATTTCTCTTGATCACATATATTCATATGAAGTTGAAGATACTAACACTTCCAAAAATACTTCACTTACAATCGCACCATAAACACCAACTCTTTCAATAGCTACAATAGCCTCTACCATTCTAGCTACTCCATTTTTCATAATGTAGACATTGATTAATCATCCACCATCATTGATAATAGTTCCTATTGATTACATAGTTACTCCACTAATTATAGATATTTGGGTAGAAGTACCATCTTCTACTACTAAAATTGATGACACTCCTATTTTATAGTTACCCTTGGTGGTAAATTTTGAGTTACCATATGTACATGATGTTTATACAAATTCATAGGCTTATTTAGAAGATGATACAACACCAACACTTACAAATTATTATTTGTGTGGATTGAGCTTTACACTAGTCAACCCAAGAGAGTATCGAGATGACTATAAAGATCTTATACCACATCCTACAGTGCTTTTAGCATCCCACACTACACTCTCAAGACATCCTTCACATTCATGACCATAGTTAGATTACTTGTCACATACAGTTCACATGGTTACCTCTATGGATATAGAGATAGTTATTTAGATTTGAGAAGGAAACACACAAAATCAACCACAAATTATGTTATAGATATTACTTGATCATGTATTTATCACATTACCTATAGTATGTCATAGATCTATCAGTAGATTATCACATCAAGATGGTCACCCATTATGTACCTTTCATAAGATTATAGGCCATGATAAAAACTCATGCATAACCTTACAACATAGATTGAATAAACTATGGTTTAAAGGTATTATTTATATTATAACACCAATAAAATCACTAGCTCCACCACTTCTATTGAATTCACCTACTACTAGGGCTAAACATCTAAGACTAGAATCAACATCTCCATGACTAGAGTAACCCTCAGTTCACCTTTGACATGATGACATCATAAAATAAAATTTGTAGCATATTATAATACTTATGATGATGATATTGATGCATTTGATTATGGATGAGATCCTTTCGTCCATTTTCATCCCCAACAGGCTCCATCTTTAGATCCCTTCCCACCACCAGCCTAGTCTTTTATATTATGATGTATATACTTATACATGGTTTATTTCCAACATTGATTGTACATATTATATTCTACTTGATTTTACATTGTTAAATTATTTTCAAAGATACAAAAAGAATATAAAACTTCAAACTACAAAAACATTCAAAAATTTTCAAAAACACCAAACACATTTTTTATTGTATGTGTCATCCATGTTTACATTACTACTATCATGATAGGACTTACATTTACTATTTCATGTTATTATATGTCAATTTATCTACACTACCATGCTTTAATTGATCTCTTTTGAGTGTGCATAGTGACATCCAACTCTTTGATTACTTCACTCTATCCATCAAAGGGGCATTTTTACCTCAACATTTTAGACACACATCGATATACATACCCACTGGGGGAATCTTCTACATGACAACACTATCGAGGTTCTATCATTCCTATATTACACACTTTAAGTTATCATACTAATGCACATTCCTTACTAGATTACATAGATTACTACATTATCATTTCACTAGTACCTAATGCTTGTGTAATTCTTAGCATATACCTAGTCTTATACTACACATGTTTTACATAATTTCACATTATATTTGATTATTTAGATGCATTTGTATCATCTAGTTCTTTATTTTGCTTTCATTCTTTGCTTAGCATAGCATGTGTGATTTTACTTTCTAGTTCTTGCCTGTCTTCTAATTGTGCTTTAGGACATCTACCAATGCCTTTTGTCCTTTAATTCTAATCATGCTAATACCTTAAGACATCTACCAGTGTCCTTTGTTTTTACTCTTTCATGTGATTTTGGCCCTCATGCCAACTTTTCTTGTTCACTTGTATGTGTATATGGCATTTGAGCATGCCTTGTATGCTTGTCTTCTAGTTTGAGTGACATGTGTCCATGTCCCTTATTTGGGTGGCCCCTTGCCCACCCTTGTATGCTTATTACTTCTTACTTTATATGATTTTTTACTTGTTTTCTCCTCTCTATGTGCAATGCCATGATTTTGATCATATATTTATCTTGCCTCTTAGATGCCATGATGGACATCATGCTCCATCCCTCCATGCTTACTGACAACTAAAAACTAATACCTAACATTACCAATCTAGTTCACTATCATGCACATGTTCTTACATTGTTATATATATCTAGGAATACCCCTATTGATATAATAATCTATCAATTCAAATATTGCAATATCTTGAAATATCTTATCAACTATTCAATGTTATATCTCACATATATACAACTTAGCACACTCGTAGGACTCCATTTCTTCTGAGGGTAGTCATGATAGGGTCATCATTCCTACCCTCAAAAAAGGGGGAATAAATAAGATTTTTTTAATAGATATAAAACCTCCTAATAGTCAAACCAATAATATTCAAAACACTCAATATGAAATCTAGAAGTTAAATTGGACAAACTAGAGCAGAAAAATAGTAATAGTTTTAGAACAACATTTAGTTTTCACATTAGACAACAACACCAAAAATGGATAGTAACACCAAACATAGGTGTGTCCACATTGTTTCACTCCTATCAGACATTAAAACACTCATGGTTTCTATAAATAGGAAAAAATTTCAATTTAGGGATAGTTTTTACACTTGTAGATCAGTCAGATTCAATAGTTTTAGTATAGTTTGTTAGATATAGTGGGTTATTATGCATGGCATAATGGTTCTTACATTAATTCTAGATTAGGTAGTTGGCATGACTTCCATATTCTAGACATCCATTATTGGGGGTAATTTTTATGACACATTGATATTCTTTTCTTTACAAGTTTCATTTATACCTAGGTATTGTCAGTAGTTATGTGCCTTGTTCCATCTACAGGTGGTTGGAATCACATTTGAGTTAAAATTTCATACAAGTTTATATTTTTGAATACCTAAGTTCCCAATTTGGATTTCACATAACCATTTTTCATCTATTTTGAAGAGGCTTTCATACGTGTCTAGCCTTCATCTTTCAAAATGGCCAAGAGTGGCCTAGTTTCCAACACACATTTAGGCTATCCATGCTACATTATCAAATTTAAATCACATCCATGGGTTCCATGAGCCATCTCATATGACATATATTCTATATTGGTATTAATTCATATCTTCACTTCATGAGGCAATGATGGATCTAAAGGTCTAGCTTAACTTTGTATTATTGAGCCACATATTTAGAGTGATTGGACATACAGTCTAGACATTGATTAGCACACACATGATTTGTTAACATCACACAATTGGTGATGATGGAGCCAAAGGGACAACCTTTACATTCTTGAGCCACTTTCTAGGTAATTGAGAACTCAACTCCATTCATTATATTTCTATTGATTCAACACACACTTAACATCATCCAATACATTCCAACATAATAATAGGTTTTGTATTGATTTGTGTACCTAGTGAGGTGTATTCATTACTTTCTCTTCCTCTTACTCATCTCTTGTAATTTTTTAGTTTAGATATAGTGTATCTAGTAAGAAATGATCTAATTTATTTTTTCATTACAGATTGACAATTCATAGTGTACTCTCTCTATGCACATCCAACATCACACAACTTCATGAGCTTAACCCTTATAGTTAAGCTTAGGTATGCTTCTTATTTTCCTTTATCATAGTATTTCTATTTTCTACATCACTAGAATAAATGGGGGGGGGGGGGGGAATTTTGTCATGTGAAATGTGAAATTGTGTAACTTTAGTTTGGCTAAGACACCTAATCCATATGTCCTCCTGTTGGCTCACAAAACCCTTCAAGGCTAATTATTTCACTGATTCCCAATCATCCAAATATTTTCAAACATATCCCTTTCAGATCCAAGTAGATCTTTCAATCTCATATCCATCCCCCTAGGTCTCATCCCCTTATGATAATAGTACCCAAATAGGACAAGAGCACTACAACCAAGGTTTCTTATTTTTGGTGTTGTTTTCCAAGTTCATTTTGGCCTCCAATGTTCAAATTCTTTTTGTTAATTATCATTTTCCCTATCAACCTCACATGAATTCATTTCACCCATGATAATATTTTTACTATAAAAGGCCATTCAAAGTCCATTTATAAGGGTTGTCACTCATTTAGAAGAGAGATACAAGAACACAATCAAGTACACTCAAACACTCTTCCTCATTCTTTCCACATAACCTTCCAACATTATTTCAATCCTACTCATGTCATTGCAATAGTCCCTATCCAACTAAAGCACATTTAATTTTTCATTCTATTTACATTTTGTTGATGCAAGAGATTGCACCCTTGGTAGGAGGATGAGCTCCTGCCTTCTCTTTGCAACTATGGAAACTCCCCTCTCGCCTGTGGGATTGGCAAAGCTAGAGGGGAGAGTCTCTAGATAAGGGCTAGCTCCCTTTGATGCATCATGTTTGTTATACCAAGTGAAAATACATACATGTATAGATATACAATGGGGGGGATGAAAAGGGAGAAAGATTGTAAGAAAACAAACTACTCTAAGGAGGTGATACACCAAAATGAAATGACCTTCTCACATCCACACTTGAAAACAAAAAAATGCATACATATGCTTCACACTTGGCAGAAGAACAAGAATACAAAAGCTTGATAGGGAGGTTTGAATGAAAAAATAGAGAATAGAGGTTCACCAAAGGTGCATTGAAATGCACACTTGCAAAGTAACTCCTATTTCTACACCTTCAAATTAAACTCTCCTTACCAGTATGTACAAAGGGCACTTTCTAGACAATAGATATGTTGGTATTGGACCTGTGAAAGCATCAAGAAAACAATGACTAAACACAAATCAACACTCAACACATACACAAAAATGTCTATCCAAGATAGAGGTAAAAACTGTGTTTATTGATTCAGGTGGAAATTTTGCCAGGGCTACGCCTTACAAAAGTGAAAAAGAAGATATTCTTAAAATAACAAGTCTTCAATATATAGGAGAAGCAAGGAAGCTCATTTGGTGCTCCTTTTTTACAAGTGGACAATTACATCCCTTCATTGGGAAGAACAATTTGCTTAAAACATTAATGAGCCATGTGCTTTGTCTATTTAAAGTCTGCCTTTTCAAGGTTAACACACGGTTTGTCCACCTATTAAATGTAAAATGGAGAAACCGGTTACGTTACTAGCTGTTTACATCCTTTAGTGATCAATTAAAACCACTATTTCACCTGCTAGAGTCACTTCTCAAATTGCCACTCCTCTCACCACTTGGACCAACTGCTTGCTCATTCCATGCTTGTCTCCTTATTTTTTATCAATTTTGTCTCTTTTGGCTCCTTCAGCCCTCAGGGTGAACATTCTTAGCGGGTCACTACATTTGTGCTCTTAGTTAGCTCTCTCTCAGTTTGAAAACAAATGGCCATTTTGTTTCATTAACTTTGACTTTCATACGATCGTCATTGGTTTGAAAACCAATAGCTAACTTGTTTTGTTAATTTTGACATCCTATAGGACGTCCTCAGGTCCTTCACTGGCCTTTTTTTATGGCTTTGCTTTCTTCGACTCCTTTTCTATGGGTGCTCTTTTCCCTTTGTTTCTTCTGAGCACCTTCCCAAAGGGAAGGTGACCCTCCAGCCCTTGAAAGTGTCCTTTGCTTCTGGCCAAGAGTCCCCCACAAGGGCACTTGCCCTTCAAAGTCCCTTGGTGGGTCATTTTGTGCTTTCAGATGTTTTCCTGGGTCCCACAGACTATCCTTTGCTTTGTATATTTTCCACAGACTTTTATCTGTAGACATTTCCCTGTGGACAAAAAGTCCATAGAAATTCTCCCAGGTCTGGCCTTTGCATAGAAGCACGCCTGAATTCCTTGAAACTATTTATTTGAAGTAATTCCTTTAGACAAAAAGTTTGAAGGAATTTGGGCTTAAACCAATTTTGAACTTAGACCAATTTTGAACTTAGAAAAATTTGGGACTTACCCAGCCCTTTCCATTAAAGTGTATGCCCTTCACAAGGGCAATTTGAAATTTGAAGACTCCCCCTCGGCCGCAGACATACGCTTGAACCGAGCCGTTGAAACAAAAATGGTTTAATGGTTCAATGGATTCAACCATTATGCACCAATGACAAATGAACCAAACCAATGAACTTCTCCCTTTGAACCAAGCCCGTTGAACCAAGCCCTTGAACCAATCCATTAAACCAAGAATGGTTTAATGGTTCAATGGTTCAACCATTATGTACTGATGAACTGTTAAACCAAGCTGACTAATTAAATCAAGCCAATGAACCAAGTTTTGAACCAAACTGATGAACTTATCCCTTCGAACTAAGCCCATTGAACCAAGCCCTTAAACCAATCCGTTGAACCAAGAATGGTTCAACGGTTTAATGGTTCAATGGTTTAACCATTGATGAATTGAGATGTTGAAATTAAAGATGGAATTTTGAACCAAAGGTCTCATAACCACTTGAACCAGGCCATGCACTTCTCATTGAACTTATACAACCTAAAAAATGACTGTCATTGAATAGCAAGGGAAGAAGGGGACCAAAAATTTTGCCTGTGGGAAAAATTGGTCAACAAATTGGCAACTTCTAGGAGAAGCATGCATGCTATGCTTAGATACTAGTTGCCTTGTAGTCCATTAGGCACGGAGTCAAATGGTAACTTGGAAAACTAGAAATAGCTTTGATGAATCTTATAACCAAACACACAAATCTACCTCTAAGAGGAAATGAAAGCACACAAAACTAAGAAAACTACTACATGTGTAAAAAGCACTTAGGGAAAGTGGGAAGGAAAACAAGGGAAAATATATAGAGATGAAGATAGACTCAGTGGCAATGCTTCAGATGTATCCCATTAACTGGGATATGTAGTTCTTTACCATCCAATATAGGGAGTTAGAAACCATTATGCTGCTTGCACTGAGTGATTATGTATGGGACACTCCATAAGGCATCAAATTTTGCATCCTTTCCAAGATTAGCTTGGTCTTCATCACATTTCAAGATAATGTCTCCTTCAGAGAAATCTTTTGATGAAGATTTCTTATCAAAGTGTCTTTTCACTTGTTGTTGGTGACTCGACATAGAAGCCATGGCATGGTCCCATGTCTCTTAGGGCTCCATCAACTCGCACAGCCTAACCTCCATGTTGGTTCCTTCCTCTAACTATAGCTAGCAGGTGAGATCCAATGCTGGCAATTCAAGTGAGATGGGAAGCCTAGCTTCCCTTTCATATATGAGCATATATGGAGAATTTTTTATTTCTCTCTTCAGAGTGATTTGAACGGCCCACAAAGTTATCTTCAGCTTGCCATGCCAAGTCCTCTGATTTTCTTCCATGGTCCTCTTTATGATTCTAATCAAATTTTTGTTGGTGGACTTAGCCAACCCATTCCCCTGTGGGTAGTAATTGGATGAAGTGCTGAGGTATATACCATACCTTAGCAACCATTCACTTGTTTTGGTTCCCAGAAAAGCTAAGGTGTTATCTGAGATTATGGTGGTTGGGACTCCAAATCTCATTACTAGGTCCTCATAAAACTCTAGGACCACACTTTCATTTACCTCCTTCAGAGCAAAAGCCTCCACCCACCTTGTGAAATAGTTTGTGGTAGTTAGGACCCATTTGTGTCTAGCACTAGAGGGAGGATTAATCATCCCTATGAAATCTAGACCCCACTGCATGAATGGCTATTCCACCTGAATAGGCTGTAGAGGCATGGCAGCCAAACATTGTTTCCCATCAAAAAGTGCACACTTCTAGCACTTTCTTACCCAGGCATGGGTGTCCTTGAAAAGAGTGGGCCAAAAATAGCCAACTCTCATTATCCTTGTTATAGTAGCTCTAGGAGTGAAATGACTACCTACTAGCCCGTCATGGAACTCAACCAGTACCTTATCAGCCTAGTTTGAATCAATGCATCTTAGAAGAACCCTGGAGAGATCCTTCTTAAATAATATTCCATCAACCAAAACATAAGGGAGAGATTGGAGCCTAAAATACCTTCTTTTGGTCTTATCAAGACCCTATGGGTACTCACTAGTGAGAAAGAAATGCCTCAGCTCCAACGTCTAATCCTTTATGATAGCTAGTTCTACTGTAGTAGCTGCATTGTGAATTAGCAAGCTATCTTCCCCTTTTTGCTTGAGATATGTAGCAAGCTATTCACACAGGCCTCTTCACCTCACCAGTTTGGTGATCTTGATGTCTACGTCATACTCCATCCCTTTGGTGATCCACCCTCCTCTCTTCTCATTTAAGTCTTGATTGGTCAAGAAATCCTTGACGCCAGGATGTGGGACCATGAGGTGAATCTTGTTGTTAGACAACATATGCCAAAATTTCTTTAGGCTCCACACTACTGCCAAGACTTGCTTCTCTATATATGTGTATCTAACTTCAAAATCCTCTAACACTTGGCCAAAAAAGGCAAGTGGTTGCTTAAGGTCATCACCATTTGCTTGGGTAAGCATGGTGGAGATCACCTCTTCATTGCTGAAAGTGTAGAGGTTGAAGTCTTTGTTGAAGTCAGGGTTGATCAAAGTAGGAGCTTGTGTTATGGTTTGCTTAATGGCTTCAAAGTTGTCTTTCCTTTATGTTCTCCACTTGAACTCCTCACCCTTCCTTAACATAGAGGTGAGGGGCTTGACTATCTCTACGAAGTTTGGAATGAATCTCTGAATAAAATTTATCCTACCAAAGAAACTCTGTAGGCCTTTCTTGTGCTTTGGTAGGGACATCTCCAGGATAGAACTCTCTCTCTTAGGGTCAATGGATAAGCCTTCCTTGGAGATGATGTGGCCAAGGAGTTTCCCCTCATGAACAACAAACATGCATTTCTTTGGATTAAGAGAGATGTTGAATTCCCTGCATCTTTCAAAAATCTGCCTGAGGTGTTCTATGTGTTAGCTCACTTCCTTGGAGAATACCGTTACATCATCAAGGCAGACCAGCATGTTGTTGTTTATCAAGCCTCTAAAATCCATGTCCATGGCTCCCTGAAAGGTAGCACTAGCATTAGATAGCCCAAATGGCATCTTCTTGTAGGCAAACATTCCCCATTAAGTGGTGAAGGCCATTTTGTGCTGGTCACAGCCTTGCACTAGAATTTAATTATACCCTAAATAACCATCTAGGAGGGAGAAGTGCTCGCTACCAGTTACCTTCTTAAGGATCCAATCCATGCTTGGGAGGGGATAATGGTCTTTTAAAGAGACTTTATTAAGATCCATACTTTGTCATTTCTCAATTGGTCATCTCCATTGAAGATGCTCTCAAGCATGACCAAACCTTTAGGGAGCTTATTGTTCTTCAATTGAACAATCTGATTGCCATATTACTACTGCAATTTCACTTGATTTTGTGCTGTGAACTTAGCTTCTTCATAAAGGAAAAAAGCTATTTGTTGGTCACTTTCAAAAACTTTCCAATTTGCAATGTTGTTCGAGATAGAGGGCCGAACCACCACTTTCAAGTGGCATAAATCACCTTCTCAACTTATTTCCTTGGAAACATTGAACTGAGCGCCAATTGTTGCTAGCCTGTCTGCTTGTTTGTTTTGCTCTCTGGGAATGGAGGAGATATTGAAAATGAGGAAATATTCCACCAAGTCCCAGACTCTATGCTTGTAAGACTTTAACAAGGAATTCTTAGTTAGATTCTAGCCTTTCACTTGATTTACAATTAGCTCATTGTCTCCCAAAACTTGCAACTCCTTGATCCCTCTTTTTCTTGCCCATTCCAGCCCATGGATAAGGGACTCATATTTTGCAACATTAATTATGCAAGAGAATTGGAAATGAAAAGCTAAAAAGTACCTATCCTTTGAAGGGGAGATCAACATCACCCCACCACCAGCACCCAACTTACTTCTAGAACCATCAAAATATAGGTATGATAGACCAAGGTTATCATGGCTGGCCTTCATTAAATTTGGCATGAAGTCACCCTCTTCATGTATATAGTAGACCCCAAGGTCTACCTCCTTAATGAACTTGTAAGGATCATGTTTGAAGTTATCATTTCCCCACTCATCCAAGAGTAGGTCTGTAACTCCTTCAAGAGTAGAGGATAGAGATTGGTCTATCTGGGACTTTTCTGGGTCAATAATGGTGTAATTGACATTCATTGCCTTGGGTGAGTATGGTTCTAGATGGTCCTTATAGAGTGGCTCAGACATAATTTTTACCTTGGTCCCATACTTGGTTCTAAAAACCAGATATGACCAATTCACTGCTAAATAGCCAACTATTTTTGATGTGAAGTCTTTGGACAAGCAAATTGTGAAATAAGGAGGAACATCCGCTACCACTATATCATGGGGAATTGAGAAGGTTGGGAAAGCATGTAATGTCAAGCCTAAACCATTCACAATCCCAACTATTTTTGCAGGTATCCCATATAGCTATAGGACTCCTTTGTTCATCTCTTCATGTTTCAGTCCCATCTTGTCAGCTATGCACTTGGGCATCACTGAGGTGCTAGCCCCACTATAGATTATGTAATTGTGTACCAACAAATCCCCTATGACCAAGGATACATAAAAGGGAGGAATTTTCTCTTCTTTCTTTACCTGACCTAAAGTGGAAAGCTATCCATTTATCATCAAGATGTTATTAGTGCTTGTTGGGACAGCTTGATGATCTAGCTCATGCAATTCTTTCTTCAATACGTCCTTCTATCTTGGAAGAGACAATGAATCCCATAAAGAGATGTTCATATGTATCTTCTTCATCTGGTCCACTATATTGACCTGGGGACTACCTCCCTTCAAGCTTTCTTTGGGGTTGATTCCAACCTGAGTTGTAGGCTGAAGAGCTGAAGGTACAAAGACTATTTGAAGTTTGGAGCCTTTTGATTAGAGTCCAATGGAAAAGGTGATGTTGATGCTTGGGTGGTAACTTGGGCTTCTCCCATTGCTATTTTCTTAAATCTTATATTGGCTACAACATAGTCAGCCTGATTGTCTGTAGTGCCCATGTAATTTACTAAATAAAATTCCCCTTCTAAATGATTCATGAGGGTAGAATCAGGTTGGGCCTGATTGCTACTAGTGTTGGGTTGCATTGATGGCTTGAAGACCTGAGATTGAGTGGCTATTTGGTTGGCTCAATTCTATAAATAATGCATCATCTCATTTGTGTAAACAACCTGTTCTTAACCATATCCCATGGTCGAATAACTTGGCTGCTCCTGTACTAGATTGTTCTGAGTAGGCACCATGACTTTAGATGACAAAAGGGGGCCTGAGTTGTAGTTTTGAAATGGCTTAGTCTGAGTGAGCTAACCTTGTCCTTGATTATAGCCCTGAAAAGGGGGTTTAGGAACTTGACCATAATGCTGATAACCCTAGTTCAGCCTGTTACTTTGAGCTTGCTGCCTTTTAAGAGCTATAAGTTCATTTGACATGCTTTACAACAAGATTTTAACCTCATGAAGCTCATTGGTAAGAACAATAACTGGTTTCTCCATGGTAGGCAAAGGAGCCAATGTGGGAGCAACAGCCTGAATTGGGGGCAGCATTTTTGGGAAAAGTGGCATGTGAGGTCTAGGGGCTATTTTCCCCACCTGTACTAAGTAGTTTTTAGCTGCTATGGCTATGTCATAAGTAGCTGGTAGTATATGCCCTCCCATAGATTGGATCATCACAATAATATCACTATTTAATGCCTTTAAATAGTACAAGAAAGCATAGCTGGGAGTCAGTCTTACCAGGATGGGAATTCTATCCCAAGTCTTTTGAAATCATGTGTTAAAATCCTACATATACTCATGTGGAGCTCTCTTTATGGTCATCAACTATTTAGCAAGTGAGAGGTCATCTCTCTTTTCCCCAAAACAATCTATCAACTGAGTCCCCAATTCATTCCAAGAATGTATTGAATTTACAGGTAAAGTTTTGTACTAGTCAAGAGCCTTGCTTTGAGAGACAATGCTAACAATTTGATGGTGATATTTTCCTCTATTACATTGTGAATATTGTAGAGGTTAGTAATATTCCTAATATGCTCGATGACTGTAATGGGCCCCACTCCATCGAAAGAAGGCACATTTTTTAGGGTTGTTCCCAGAATTGGATCATAGCGTGGGAGATTCAAGGGGCTTTCACCATGAAAAGCTAAAAAAGGCAATGCCATCACTGGGATGGGTTGTAACTAGGGCTCTGCTTTGTTTGCATCCCTTAAAATAGGTTTAGGATGATTTCTTGCTGGATAAGGATGGGTCCTCTCAAATTATAGTCTTTTTGTAGAGTTTAAAGGCAACTCAACAAAATCAAAAGGAACCCCTTTTAAAGTAGACCTTGTGGTGACTTTAGGCATAGAAAGTTAAGAAAATCATCTTAATTAGAAAATTGAAGCTCTTACCAGTGAATTTTCTAGATGCTATAAAACTTTGAATTATTGTGACAGGGCCAACATCAATCCTAAAACCTTACTGAGTTGTCAAATTGAGTCCCACCAGGCGTGCCAAAATTGTTGATGCAAGAGATTGCACCCATGGTAGGATGATGAGCTCCTGCCTTTTCTTCACAACTATGGAAACTCCCCTCTCGCTTGTGGGACTAGTGAAGTTGGAGGGGAGAGTCTCTAGATAGGGGATATCTCCCTTTGATGCATCATGTTTGTTCTAGCAAGTGAAAATACATACATGTATAGATATATAATGGTGGGGGGATGAAAAGGGAGAAAGATTATAGGAAAACAAACTACTCTAAGGAGGTGATACACAAAAATTAAATGACCTTCTCATATCCACACTTGAAACCAGACAAATGCATACATACACTTCACACTTGGTAAAAGAACCAGACTACAAAAGCTTGATAGGGAGGTTTGAATAAAAATATAGAGAGTAGAGGTTCACCAAAGGTGCAGTGAAATGCACACTTGCAAGGTAACTCCTTTTATTTTTGCACCTTCAAATAGAACTCTCCTTACCAGTCTATAGAAAGGGCACTTTCAAAATAATAGATATGTTGGTATTGGACCTGTGAAATCATCAAGAAAATGATGACTAAACACAAATCAACACTCAGCACATACACAAAAATGTCTATCGAAGATAGAGGTCAAAATTGCATTTATTGATTTAAGTGGAAATTTTGCCAGGGCTATGCCTTACAAAAGTGAAAAAGAAGATATTCTTAAAATGACAAGTCTTTAATATATAGGATAAGCAAGGAGGTTCATTTGGTGCTCCTTTTTGACAAGTGGACAATTACGTCCCTTCATTGGGAAGAACAAGTCACTCAAAACATTAATGAGCCATGCGCTTTGTCTATTTGAAGTCTACCTTTTCAAGGTTAATACATGATTTTCCCACCTATTAAATGTAAAATGAAAAAACTGATTGTGTTACTAGTTGTTTGCATCCTTTAGTGATCAATTGCAACCACTATTTCACCTTTTGGAGTCACTTCTCAAATCGGTGCTTCCTCTCACCACTTGGACCAACTGCTTGCTCATTCCATGCTTGTCTCCTTGTCTTTTCTCAATTCTATCTCTTTTGGCTCCTTCGGCCCTCGGGGCAAACATTCTTAGTGGGTCATTGCATCTGTGCTCTTAGTTAGCTCTCTCTCAGTTTGAAAACAAATGGCCATTTTTTTTCATTAACTTTGACGTTCATACAGATGTCATTAGTTTGAAAACCAATGGCTAACTTGTTCTATTAGTTTTGCCATCCTCTGAGATGTCCTTAGGTCCTTTTCTAGCCTTTTTTGTGGCTTTGCTTTCCTTGGCTCCTTTTCTGTAGGAACTCTTTTCCCTTTATTTCTTCTGAGCACCTTCTCGAAGTGAAGGTGACCCTTTGGCCCTTAGAAGTGTCCTTTGCTTTTGGCCAAGAGTCCCTTGTAAGGGAACTTACCCTTTGGGGTCCCTAGGCAAGTCATTTTGTGCCTTTAGATGTTTTCTCGGGTCCCGTAGACTGTCCTTCACTTTGTATATTTTTTGTAGACTTTTGTCTGTGGACATTTCCCTGTGGACCAAAAGTCCATAGAAATTCTCCCAGGTCTGGCCTTTGCATAGAAGTGCACCTGAATTCCTTTGGACTTTTTGCCTGAAGGAATTCCTTTAGATAAAAACTCTAAAGGAATTCAAGCTTAAACCAATTTTGAACTTAGACCAATTTTGAACTTAGACAAATTTTGGACTTACCCGGCCCTTTCCACTGAAGCATATGCCCTCCACAAAGGCAATTTGAAATTTGAAGACTCCCCCTCACCTACAGACATACCCTTGAACTGAGCCGTTGAACCAAAAATGGTTCAATGATTCAATGGGTTCAACCATTGTGCACCGATGACAAATGAACCAAACCGATGAACTTCTCCCTTCGAACCAAGCCTATTGAAGCAAGCCCTTGAACCAATCCATTGAACCAAGAATGGTTCACTGGTTCAATGGTTCAACCATTGTGCATTGATGAATTATTGAACCAAGCTGACTGATTGAACCAGGCCGATGAACCAAGTGTTGAACCAAACTGATGAACTTCTCCCTTTGAACCAAGCCCGTTGAACCAAGCCCGTTGAACCAAGCCCTTAAACCAATTCATTGAACCAAGAATGGTTCAATGGTTCAATGGTTCAACTATTGATGAATCGAGATGTTGAACTTGAAGATGGAATGATGAAACAAAGGTCTCAGAACCACTTGAACCAAGCCATGAACATCTCATTGAACTTGTGAAACTTGAAAATGATTGTCATTGCATAGCAAGGGAAGAAGGGGACCAATAATTTTGCCTATGGGCAAAATTGGTCAACACATTAATCATATACAAATCACACCAAGAACTTTAATGGGATAACTACATTAGCTTGATATTTATTCAAAATATTGGTATGTACGTAACATGCCCACACATAAGGTGTGAAGTGTGTCCAACGTATCCTTTACACACTAACCCCTTCTCTCGCTTTCCCATGTTCGCATTCAAGTTCATGCACCAGGAGCTCGTAAGAGTTTTGAATATTAAAATAAGCACACAATGAGATATGTAAGCTCTTAGACCCTAAAATTTTAGTGGCAGGGCAACACAAGCATTTTGAATAGAACCCAAAAAGGTTTCAGCCTTAAGACAATAGTGATAGAATAAGACTACACAACCAAACAATAGGGTGTCCTATTTTTAGTACTCTTGTCCAATCAAGAAATAAAGTCCAAATGCCTACTTCTAATTTTTTCTTAGTCTTACTCCTCCAGTATCAGACCTTGTCTTAGTCCTAATTAGTTGGAATAAGCAAAGTACTAATCTTTCTCACTTCCTACTATATTTTAAAAAGGCAAAAATACAATCTATTTACACAAATTTGTAAGTTAATTTTTGCATATTTATTTACTAATTTACATTTCTTAGCCCCTTTATTATTTAGGAATATAATTCTAATATTTTAAAAAGAATAAAATATTATATATAGCATTCAAAAGGTTTTAAAGATAGATATAACAATGTAAGAATTTATATTCACAATAAATATGATTATAATCTAAGTAAACTACCTAGGGGTAGGGCTAAATTTCCATTAATTCACCCAAAGAGAAAGGGGAGATGCATGAGGTCCCTTATGGCATCACAAACTAGATGTGAAATCAACAAGGAAGAGACAAGTGTCATGGCCATGATGCATACATTAAAGCGTACATACAAAGATAAGAGGCATGCAAAGTAGACCAAGGGGACATATCACTAAGTCTGAGAAAAGTCACATATAAAAGGACATGTTCAAACATTTGCATATGTAAAATAACATGAATTTTTTTTCTAAGATCCATATTTAAGGACTTGTTCAAAATTACACCTACATAATCATGAAGCATACAAAAAGACATGGGAACGTGTCCAAACAATCAATGAAATGAAAGGACAATGGCATATTCACAAAGAGACATAATCAAATCTAAACTAGTAAATATAGAAATGAAAGTATGTATAATCAAGTGTTATGAATTTGTATAAAATTAAATATGTACATATGTTGAGTCTATATTAGTAGTAGTCGACAAAAAATCATTGCAATATAGGATGACCAATATCAAGATATAATCAATGGTATATCTATGATATGGAGTGTAGAAGTATATAACCTAATAAATGGGAATTTATGTGTATTATTCCCCGATTGGGATAATATAGTAATGTTGAATCTGTGTATATGTGTATGTACCCCTAATGGGAGGATAATAGTAAATTTGGATTTGTTTAGAGGACTAGAGTCCTGTAGTATTATATAAACACTTCAAGGGAACAAGTGAATCATGTTTGTATGCTAACATTTACTACACTAACATAGATAACATATGTAGTATTTAGAAAATTGAAGGAATGTAAACATGGAAATGCATACGATTTAAAATTTGTATTTTCTAAGAAATATTTTAATGTTTTTATATTTTTTAACATATTATATTATTTTTGTATTTTTTGATCATATTGTATTTTTTTTGTATTTTTTAATCATATAATCTATTTATAAGAAATATGAAAGAGAGAGTATGTATAAGCAATACTAGAATGGAAATGAAACTATGTACAAGAAGAGTGCTAAGGATAATAATTTATGTCCAAGTGAGGAATAGTGATTGAATCTCAACATGTCATCAATGAGATGCCTATATGTAACCTATGTGGCATCTTCACTTTATGAATGGTCTATACCATAATAATTTGTGTTGTTTCAGTCATATTCCTCATTTAGATTAGCAATGTCTAGATTATTGATTGGTATTTTTCCATCCAAAACTATATCCACTATAGGTATAGATTGATTTTATAGATATTGTTGAGAAGTAGCTATATCCTCTCTAGAAGTTTCAATAATTTAAATCTCATGTAAAAAGTATATACAACCTTCACTTTTGTCAATTATTAACCAAATTTTTTAAACCATGTATTTCCAAAGATAACATTATAAGCACTTGAATTTACAATAATGTGAAAAGTGGGATAACATTGTTTTAAGGCATATGAAACTTTTAATTGAAGTGACTCCAAGCATGGTATTTATTTAACCTATTTGGGAATATTGGTATATTATTCCCAGTTTAGTTAAAAGGTCTAAGTAGTAAAATTAGTAAAAAAAAAAAATGTAATAATTAAGCTACCAATTTCTGTAAATTAGATTGCAATTTTGACCTTTCTAAAAATAGTAATAAGGAGAAAATAATACTTAGCTAAAAAGTAACTCATACGACTGGGATAGAGTTTGAGATTCACTATATAGGAATGGGACAATATCACAAAATAGGATTTGACATTAATTTTATGATTAGACAGGATCACCAAAATGGATAGGAGTGGCACAAACACTATAGTCCACCTCTACCCCTATTATCTAGGAGATCTAAGCTTTTTAGGTTTTGTTTGCTATGCCTATATGACCCTATTTATGAATTTTTGGTAGATGAAAGTCAATAGATCTCCCTGTAGAGTAGATTCTCTCTTCAAACCATATAATCCATTATGATTTAACCAATTTCAAGAAAGAGGGGGAATTAGTGTGTTTAATATTCATTGAGTGTGTATCCACACCCCTTGTGTGGGCACACTACCTATATACCAATACTTTGAAGATGTATTAAGACATATACAGTTCTCCCACTTGATGTGCTTTATGCAATAGAGTGTATGAATATGCAAAATTCTAAATTGGATGTGATTGAGGTGGCTAGGGATTGGTATAAGGATTTGAATAAGCTTGCTAGTATATTAGTTGACTTTATGAAAATAATAGGTAAGATTTCTTGAGTAGGATTACTTGTATTCTTACTTAGTGATATTTTCCAACCCTTTCCAAATGATCATTTAATGGGATATTATAAGGATCTATTGTTCATGGGTTGAATGTGCTCACATTAGGCTGATAAGGATAA
Source organism: Torreya grandis (assembly GCA_037957365.1). Lineage (NCBI taxonomy): Eukaryota > Viridiplantae > Streptophyta > Pinopsida > Cupressales > Taxaceae > Torreya > Torreya grandis. Next base: position 273,184 of record JARHVA010002275.1, read on the forward strand.
GGATGGGCAAATAAAAAAAATTGACCATTGGGGCTAAAAATGCACTTGGATAGGAGTATAGAAAGTAGATAGGAGTAGTATTGATGCTATAATCCAAGTGTGGCACTATTATCCTAAGTTGATGGGAGTTGGGGGATGGATTAGTCATGGAAAGAGTAGTTTGGCTAAGCTAGGATTAAATCTATAAGGCTACGGATGATTGGGAATCAGTGAAAAGATGCCTGTGAGGGTCATGAGAGTAAGTAAGAGGGACCTATGGGTTAGGTGTGACCAGCCACACTCAAGTTACTAATTTTTGCATTTTATATGACTATATTTGATCTCTTTATTCTAGTGATGTATAAAAGTGAAATACTATGATAAAGAAAAAATAGAAAGCATACCTAAACCTACCTACAAGGGTGAAGCTCATGAATCTATGTGATGTTGGGTTTACATAGATAGAGCATTCAATGAAGTGTGAATATAAAAAAGAAAATAAAGATTAGATCAATTTTTACTAGATACGTTATATCTAAAATAAGAATATACAAAGCTGGGTAAGAGAGAGGAAGAGGAAGGAATAAATACACCTCATCAGGTATCTGAACTAATATAAAACCTATTTTGATGATGATTGATGCTAGATGATGTTACGTAATGCTAGATGATGTTGTACCAAGAGTAATATCATGAATAGAAGTGAGTCCTCAATCCCTCAGAAGTGGCTCAATAATGCAAAGGCTATCCCTTTGGCTCCATCATCACACATTAATTGAATATATGTAATCATGGATGTTGTAATAAATGTTTATATTATGTTTCCTATCCCTCTAAGTAGGTGGCTCAAGAATATAAAGGCTAGCTAGTCCTTTGGCTCCATCATTGTTTTGTGAAGTGAAACTATAAACTAATACTGGTATGAAATGTGTGTCATATGAGATGGTTCCTAAAGCCCATGAATGCTCTGTAATTTGAAAATATTTGTGTGGATATCTAAATGTATGCTGGAAACTAGGCCACTCTTGGCCACTCTAAAAGATAGAGATTAGGATTGTAAGAAAGCCACTCTGAAACTTATGTACTAGGCTTATATGAAAGCTAGTCTAAAATGTGGAAGTTAGGACTGTATTAAATCCACTTCAAAATAATGTCAACCATCTACAAATGGAATAAGGCATGCAACTAATAAGATTTCCTAGATAATATTAGACTCAAAAAGAAAAGAAAACAAATGTGTTGTGCACATTGCCCCCAATCACTAGTGTCTAAAACATGGATTCTGATCTAGAATTTATACCAACTATCATATCTAAAATTGGAAGTGATGACCATGATGTCATCCATAATGCCCCCAATACCTAGATTCTCTGAGTAAAAGTGTACTAAAAATATTGATTCTAAACTAGTCTAATTGTGCAAAACTATAGCTAAACCTAATTCTTTTCTTGATTCTAAAAAGTTTAGTGTTTTTATTATCTAGATAGGAGCACTGAAAATGGATAGTAGTGGTACCAGTGTTATAGTCTATTATCGGTGCTATTGTTTTGGGATAAATCTGGTAACTGTTCTGACATTTCCACTATCTACGTAGTCTGTTATGGCTAATTTGATATTTGGTTATTGTTTTGGGTGATCTAAATGCTACTTTTTTGACTGTTATGAGTTCTAATCTCTATGACAAAACCCCTATTTGTTTCCCCCTCTTTTGAGGGTAGGAATAAAGACCCTGCAATGACTTCCCTTAGAAGAAATATCTCTAAAAGTGTGTTATGCTACAAAGATACATGATATAGTAATGATAGTCGACAAGATATCTCAAGATATAGCATATTTTGTATTGAGATATTGTTTGATCAATAGGGGTATGCCTAGATAGATATAATAATGAAATATCATGTGCAAAGTACTAAACTAGAACTAGAAGTGTTAGTTGTTATTTGTTATGGAAGGATGGAGTATGATGTCCACCATGACATCAAAGAAAGCAAAATAATGCATGATGTGGATCATGGCATTGCAAATAATTGAAATTCAATAAAGTAATAAACACACAAGGTAAGAATCAATAATCATACAAGAGTGGCTAAGTGGCCAAGAAAATAAGGGACATGGGCACATGTCACTCAAATTGGAAAGTAAGCATACAAGGCATATTCAAATGATGCATACAAAATATTTGAAACAAGCAAGGGTTGGCACAAGGACCAAAATCACATAAAAGAATAGAGACATAGGACATTGGTAAATATCATAAGACACACACATGAATAGAAGCAAAGGACATTCGCAAATGTCCTAAAGCACATACAAAAGATAAGACAAGAAATGAGAAATTCAATCAATCTAGCTATACAAAGCAGGAATAGAAAGCATGTGAATGTAGCAAATAAAATTACATCTAACTAACAAAAGAAAGAGTGTGAGATTATGTAATACATGTTACTACAAGACTAGGTATATGCTATTAAATATATAAGTGATATATACTAGTCAGTGTTGATAGAGTAATCTGTGTAAGCTAGTAAATAATGTATATCATCATGATAACTAGAGTGTGTGGTGTAGGAATGACATAACTTGGATGGTGTAGTCATGTAGAAGATGCCCCCAATGGGTATATATACTGATGTGTGTCTTGAATGTAGAAGTAGGATGGCCCCTCAATGGGTAGAGTGAAGCAAATCAAGGATATAGATGTCACTGCACACACTCAAATAAGATCAATTGAAGCATGGTAATGTAGATAATTTTTAAAAAATAGCATAAAACAATAAATGTGAGTGAAACATAGTAGTATAAATGTAAATCTTGGATAATGCATACAATCAAAGTGTTTTTGATGTTTTAACATATTTGAATGCTTTTGTATTTTAAAATGTTATATTTTTTAGCACAGTAGTAGAAATGTAAAACCTAGATAATGCATTCAATCAAAATGTTTTTAGTGTTTTGACATATTTGAATGTTTTTGTATTTTAAAATGTTATATTGTTTTTTTATTTTTAATATTTTAAGCTATGTACTATCAATCAAAGGAAGACTATGCACAAGAATTTAGAAGAAGGAACTATGTACAAGTAATTTAAAAAAAATATGTGTAGTATAATGTGTAAAACGAAATTCTCGACATGGAATCTATGTAGATGCATAATATTTATTGGATTTTTGAGTTTATTTATTTTGAGTGAGGCTAGATGATACACTTTACGGCTAATATTTTTGGTAATAATGTATGGACCTAGCAAATTTGGTTTGAATTTTCCTTTGATTTATTCTTTGGCATTGACATTGCAAATATTTTCTTTGAGAAAGAGATCTTTAACATCAAATTATCTATCATGAACTTGTTTGTTGTAGGATCATTTTATACATTTTTGGTAGATTTTGAGATGTTCTATTGCTTGAATGCATGTATGGTCTGACTACTCATGTTAGTGTAGATGTTTTTCATGATACTAGTCATTAGTGAGAATACCTTTAAGGGAGACACAAAGATATGGGATTTCTATTTCCAATGGTAAAACTAATTTTGTGCCATAAATAAGTGAATAAGGAGTGGCTCATGTGGGTATGTGGATACTTGTGCGATATTCTCATCATGCAAAGACTAGTTGATTGTGCCAATCATCTCCAAATTTGGTCACTATTTTACTCAAAATGTTGTTGATGGTTTTATTGGTGGCCTCTTCTTGATCATTTATTTATGGGTAATATGGAGTGGAGAATGTGTATATAATATTATATTTTGTGCAAAATTTCTTGATAGTTTTTTTCTTGAATGATGTTCCATTATTAGAAATGATGGTTATGGGCAAGCCAAAGCATCAAATAATGTGAGTCATGAGAAAGTTGTAAATCTCCTCACTTGTAGTAGATTGAAGTGGAATAAATTATACCCACTTGGTAAAGTATTTTATGGTTGTGATTATGAATTTATGTCCATCAATAGATTCAAAGTTAATTTTTTCCAATAATATCAAATCCGCATAACATGAATGACCATGGAAAAATAATAAGTTGCAATTATTTTTATGGTGCATGCTATAAGTTACTATGTTGTTGAAATTTATCACATAATTTTGAATACTATATACATTCATCTTCCATTGTAGTCCAATAGTACCCTTGTTGAATAAATTTGTGTGATATGAATTTTCCAGTAAAGTGGACACCACACTCACCATTGTGTATCTATGTAAGATTAATTTTGGCTTCTACTAATTTCAAAAATTAATGTAATTTCTCATAGAAGGATCATTTAAAAGGTCTCTACCAATGATTACATAATAGAGTGCTTATTTGTGTAACTTGCATTTGTCATTTCAATAAAAAGTGTCTAGTGTAATAGCTTTGTTTAGAAAGTTATAGATATCATAGAGCAATTTGGGAGTTGTATAACTACGTGTAATGGCTAAAATAGATAGTGAAATCAGATCCACATTGGATATTGATGGTGATTGTAATCATTTAATTGTGAAAATAACTTGATCATCATTAATGTTGATAGGAATAAAAGATGTAGCACTTGTCATTGCATCTATGTGTTAGTTGTCTTATCTTGGTATACTTTATATAGAAAAGTAGTCTAGCTATGATGACAAACATTATACCATATTTCGGTATGGGATAAGAATTTATTCTTTTATTTGATAGACATCATTGACTTAATTGACCACAAGTTGGGAATCACCAAAGACTTGAATAGATCTAATCTGCAGAGTTTGGATGGCAAATAGACCTAAAATAAGTGCCTCATATTCTATGGTGTTATTGGTGTAGGAGAAACTTAATTGATATGTAATAATAACTATGTGACTAGAAGGGTCGACAAAGACAATGCCTACCCTCACACAAGATTCACATCAAGAACCATTAAAGAAAATGGTCCATGTATTGGAATGTTTAGAATAAGTAGTGAAATCATCTCTAAATATGTCACTAATAGGATTAGTGTCTAGGAGTGGTATGACTACCAAATGGTCTATAATGATTTGACCCTTTATTAATTTTTGGAGAACTATTTTTTAGTCAAACTTTGTTAATAACATGACCCATTTTGCTATGTGATCAGAGAGATGTGGTTTTTACATGAGAAAATTTAAGGGATATTATTTTGTAATAAATTAAGAGTGATTATTTACCATGTAATGTCAAAGTTTTTATATGGAAAAAACTAATGCTAAATATAAATTTTCTATTGTGGATTAATGTTTTTCATAATCAACTTATGTGCAGCTGATGTAATAAACTACTTATTCGGTGTGTTGATCATCATGTAATGCTAAGAATGCTCCTAATGCATGGTTTATTTATGAGATATATAGTAGGAAAGGCCTATCAGGGATAGGTGGTACTAAGACATGTATATTAAGAATATATTGCTTGATTGTATCAAATATTTCTTGAAAGGCTTGGTCCTAGACAAAATTTATATCTTTCTTTAGTAATTGATTGAATGACTAAGTTATATCAGTAAGCTAAGCTACAAAACAATAGATTACTTAGATCTCACCTTGAAGGGATTGAATTTGCTTTAAGTTCATAAGAGGTGGCATGTCAATGATTGATTTAATTTTCTTAGGGTCAACCTCTATGACACACTAAGAAATAATGTAACCTTAGAGTTTGCCTGGTGTAACTCCAACACTTATTTGGGTTCAATCAAACATTGTATTGTTTGAGTCTTTGAAAGATATTTCATAAATCAATAACATGATGTTTTCATTATTTTTATTTAGCTTATATATAATCGATATAATCCTTGACCATATGGTGAATCAAATCATGAATATATGTGTCATGGTATTCTAGTATGTGTCTCTAGCATTGTTTAATCCAAAAGGCATGATAATGTAACAAAATGTACCCTAAGGTATTGTAAAAGATGTTTTCTCTTGATTTTCTTCAAAAAATTTGATCTAGTTATACCCTTCAAAGCCATCCATAAATGATAAAATTTCATATTTGACTATGAAATCAATGATCATGTAAATTTTAGGTAAAGGAAAATCATCTTTTGGGCATGATTTATTTCAATCATGGAAATTAGAAAAACACCTAAGTTATCCATTGGGTTTGACCATGGGGACTATATTGGAAACCCATTCAAGGTGTGATATTGGTCAAATGAAATCAACATCTAATAGGTATTAGATCCCATATTTGACTAAGAGAGATACCTTAAGACGCATTTTGTGAATTTTTTATTTAACAAGTTTAGCATCTGGGTATAAAAGTATTTGATGAACTGTTATGGATGTATCAATCCCAAGCATATCTAAGTAAGACCAAGTAAAGAGTTCTATAAAAGTTGTTAAGGTTTGATGAATATCTATATCTTATTCCTTTTGTAGGGTAGTGGCTAATTAAGTAATGTAGGGATCTTGATTGATTCCAAAATTGAAATTTATTATTTCTTCATTAAGCAATGTGGAATAATCAGATGTGTAGGGAGTGATAGGAATAACATCATCTGAATCAACTAGTATGTCCTGTAGAGACTTATCCAAAGTATGTGTGGGAATTTGTGTGATGAGGAAATATATTTTTATGATATCAAGATGGAAGGTCCTCATATGCTATGAGAAATTGTGGGAGGGATTTATGACTGGATAATTCATCTAATGTGAGCATGTTTGGTGAAACTACATCATAAATGAGATTAGGATAGATAAATGATAATGTTGAAGTATGATTAATGATGTAGTATATTGGTGTAGTGGGTGGACAAAACTTTATATGCTTTGAACTGGATGAAGAAGGTTTATTATGAAGGTGGGTAAACTGATATCCTATCCCTTGTATTTCATGTTATGTAGATGTCTCAATAGGATTGATGATTCCTTGTTCATAATTTTGAATACCATTTCCATGATATCCCATCTTATTGAGACATTTAAGTATGAAAGGAGAGGTAAACTAGTGATTTGGTATCGATGTTATTACAGACCTTAGAGTTTGTTGATGTGTTGCATGGTTTGAAGGTACACTGTGAATAATAGGTTATGTCAGTATATTTTCAAGATTAAAGTATGGAATATAATTTTTTAGAGTTTTGGTAACTTGGTATTATTTAAAAGTTTTATTATCTATTGGGCATGTGTAGATTTAGCCTTTGTGACTAAATATTAAACAAGCATGGAGTGTAGAAGTGACCACATGTATATCATGAATCCAGGGCTGACCAACTAATAGATTATAGCTAAGGTCATTTAGCATGGCTTGTAAATTAGTTGGTAGTGTCTTAGGACCTAAGGTAATATTGAGTCTTATTTGACCCATTACTTTCCATGAAATGTTTTCAAAACCTTTGATGTTCATATCAGAATGGTTGAGATCTTGAGGTTGTATATTAAAGCATTTATGAAAAGAAATGTTGAAAATGTTTAGTCCTAAACCATTATCAACTAATACCCTTTTTACCCCCATATCATTAATTATTAATTGAGTATACATAGGTATATGTTTTTCAATGATGTGGTGTGGGGGTAAAACCTTTTTTAAAAAGTAAATATGTTCTTTAATCCATTTCATGGTGTTGAGGATAAATGGAACATAAGTTGGTTTGATGAAAATGAGAATTCTAGTATTTTTAAGGGATGTATATAACACATCTTTTTAAACATGTGATGGATAGAGGAGATCAAGAACTAAAACTATATTGAAATGGGTGCTAATCTAAGTGATAAATCTGTAGCCATGAGTGTAATGAACCTACCTATCTTTTAAAAATTAGGTGATCGCATGTATTGTTTAATCTACTATAGGCATAGAGTTGGTAGTAGGTGTTGGATAAGAGCTATATGTACCAAGTTTGAAAGGATAAGGGATAAATATAACCACTATTGTCTACTTGTGTCTAGTAGTGATCGGGATATACTCAAAAGTAGCTAGTTAGATATTTGCATCTAGGTAGAAAGCATGAATGTGGAATGAAATCCATGAAATGTGAGTGATGAGTTATAAAATAATATGTCTATCACAAGAAGTCTATAGGAGAGATAGTAGTAAGGGATAGAGATCATGAATTTGTGCATGAATGCATAAAAATAATTGACATGTACTATGAAATTTCTAGTGCCTTTATCATGAAAAACTTTTTTAAAAAATCCACATGGGAGATAGAAAGGAAAGGATAGAGAAAAGGAAACTTGGCACAAATGCATAGAAAATTTTGACATGTAAAATAAAATTGGTAACATGTTTAGCAAAATGGAGTTGGAAATTATTCCATAGGAGTGAGAGAGAGTATGCAAAAGTAATATTGAAATCTTTTGAATTTTTAGTAATAAATGTTGTAATATCATCCTTTATTATAAAGAGTAAGTGTGAAATACAAATAATGAAGATTTTTACTAACATATGATAAACTTCATTCATGTACATGATAGGACCAATGATGGTCTCCTTATTTTTGGCAAGAAATGTAAGAAAAATTTGTAAATAAGTGATATCCAATTTTTAAATTTGATTTTAGAATGTAAGGTGATATCTCAAAAGCAATAGGACCTAGTGTATGAAACTAGGGTATGAAAGATGATTTATTTGGAAAAAAACTATGAAAATTTGAAATTTAAAGTGAATTTCTAAGTGAAATATGCAAGTAAAAAATCAGAATGTTATTAAAAAATTTGTGATGTAAAGAGACCTAATAGATGTAGTTAGGGTTTTGAAAAATAAATATTTATGAAAATTATTATTGAATTTTGAAATTTAAAGTGAATTCCAATTTAAATATTTAAGTAAAAATTTAGATACTTATAGGAAAAATAAAGGGAAAATATTGGGACTTAGTATGAATAACTAGGGTTTGAAAGAAAACTATTTTAAAATTAATACAAAATTTTAAAATTTAATTCTAATTTTTTATTTTATTATTCAGGTAAAAAATCAAATAAAAATAGGAAAAAATAGTAGGAAATTTTCCCTACGAATTCTAAGGTTTTTATGTGCAAACAAAGTAAGTTGGGTTCACCAAATGATTTAATCTATCTAGGAATATTGGTGTATTATTCCTAATTTAGTTAAAGGTTCGAAGTATTAAAATCATTAAATAAATATGTAATAATGAAGCTACTAATTTATGTAAATTAGATTTTAATTTTGACATTTCTAAAAATACTAACAAGACGGAGAAAATAAGACTTAGCTAGAAATAAATTGATAGGGCTAAGATGGTGTTTAAGATTCACAATGTAGGACTAGGACACCATCACAAACTAGGATCTAACCTTCATTTTATGATCGGACAAGAGATTTAATAGTGGATAGGAGTGGCACTGACACTGTAGTCTACCTCTACTTTTATTATCTAGGAGATCTAAACTTTATGGGTTTTGTTCTCTATGTTTGTGTGACCCTATCTATCAAGTTTTAGTAGTTAGAAGTTAGTAGATCTCCTTATAGAGTAGATTATCTCTTCAAACCCTATAATCCATTATGATTTGACCAATTTAAAGAAAGAGGGGAGTTAGTGTGTGTAAGATTCACTGAATGTGTATCCAAATCCCTTGTGTGAGAATGTTACCTACATACCAATGCTCTGAAGAGGGATAAAGCCATATGTAGTTATCCCACATGATGTGCTTTGTGAAATAGAGTGTGTAAATATGAAAAATGCTAAACTAGATGTGTTTGAGGTGGTTAGGGACTATTTTAAAGAGTTTAATAATCTTGTAAGTATATTGGTTGGTTGTATACAAAGAATAAGGAAGATTGATTAAGTAATATTTCTTGTATTCTTGCTTGTTTAATGATATTTTCCAACCCTTTCCAAATGATATTTTAATGGGATTTTATACATATCTATTGTTCATGGGTTGAATGTGCTCACATTAGGTTGACAAGGAGAAGGATGAGGAATCAGAAGAAACTAACCATTGGGGCCAAAAAATGCACTTGGACAGGAGCATCAAAAGTGGACAAGAGTGGCACCGACACTATAGTCCAAATTTGGTTTTTTTCTCCTTAAGTTGATGGGGCCTAAGAGGATGGATTATTCATATAAATAATAGTCTAGCTGAGCTATGATTATGTCTAGAAGGCTATAGATGACTGGGAATCAGTGAAAAGATGCTTGTGATGGTCATGAAAGTAAACAAGAGGGACCTATGGGTTGGGTGTCACAAGCCACACTCAAGCTACCAATTTTTGCATTTTATATGACTATAGATATATAGTAATGTGTTGTATCTACATGTGTAGAGTATTTTCTAATAAAACCAAGAAATGATAATGAAAGGATTATTATATGAGGGTAGGCTTGTAGTGTTGATTGGTTGATAATCCATAATCTTAACATTTTGTGCATTACATGCCATCTATATAAGATGTGATAGTCAAAGGATTATGATATGATGGTAGGCTTGTAGTTTCCCCATTTACATTGACCTTAAAAGATGTATCTTTTGTATGTATTTTTTTCTTTGAATATTATATTGTTTGAAACCCTCTTTTGAGAATGTTTATTTACTTAGCCTAATTCTGAATGTGCAACTTATGTTATTGCTCTTTTCTTAACATTAAATTTTTATATATATATTTTTACATGATAAATTTAATCTATTAATTATTTTGCTTAGTATTTTCTATAAATCCCAAAACATGTTTCCAAACATTATCAACTGCTAGAATAGGAGTAGTGATGCCTTGAGCATGCTTGCCCAACCCCTGACCTTGATAATAAAAATATTTTAGATTTTTTTATCCGAAACAATACTATTAAATTTGAGACTCATTTTGGAGAGGTAGATTTGCATCTTTTACTTGCTTTATCTATGCTTGTTGTACATTTTCTTGCTCTGAGTTCTATTTGGTAACCATTATTTCACTATTTTTGGAGTTTTACATGTGCCATTGTATGTTGTTTGGATGATGTGTCAATTTTTTAATAAACCCTATCAATTACCTATTTTATTTTCATTTTAAATTCTAAACATGAATTAGTGTAGTTCCCATAGATTCTATGATACACATAATAATATCTACATCTCCTTAGTGGATGTAGAGGACATAGGTTGATCGATTTAGATTTAATAATTTTATTTAAAATATAACTTAAAATTATATGTGATATTTGCATAATTTTTTAATCACTCATTGTAGATTTACTTTTTTGTGAATTTTTTTTTGATATGTTACATTACTTGCCACAAATTGACTAGGTGAAGATGCATATACATGTTTGACACTAGTGTGCCCTAGAAGCTTTTGTCTTGTAATTTTATTTTCCAATACTTTAATATTTTCATATAATATATGAATTTAATTTTTTATATCTAAAATTATCTTAATCATACTAATAATTTGATCCCGTAGAGTCTCACTAGTGAAGACCCTAGTTTCTTTTGATTGAACATGTAAACACACACATGGAAGAGGGGATTTAGTAAGGGAAGGGATTGAAGAATGAAAAGGATGAATATGTGAATTAAGAATATTAGTATAGGCTACCTAAAAATTTTGAGGTGTGATACCATGGACTTAGGTAGAGGGAAAATAGCTATCTCCCTCTTCTAGGAAAGGAGAAGGAGGTTCTTGCCTATCCATGAGCTATGAAAATGAAACTTGAAAAAGTGATGCTAGGGTAGAAAATATTAGGTCTAGAAATCATAAATTAAAAATAGGAAACAAAAGGATAGAAACCCTAATGATATATAGGGATAGGGATTTTACATTGTTTCAAGTAATTTAGGTTCACCAAATGATTTAACTTTTTTGATATTATGGAATGTAACCCTAAGGTTGATAAAGAGATTCATAATAAATTTGGAAATAAAATACTACAATAACAAAAGCAACTAATTTGTATAACAATTGATTTATTTAAATTTTATATAAATATAAATGAATTATAATAGGTGTACTTAGCTAGAAAATATGATGGAGATGGACAAGTGGCAGTTAGGGAATTGATGTAGGAGTAGATCAAAGTCTTGTAAGTAGGTAAAATGTGTCAAAATATTCTTTAGATATTAGTGGTGCCCTCTTTATCAATAAAAATATATGTTATTAACCATTTGGGTTTCACTAATGACCTTGTATTGGTGAAGCACAAAAAGTTTGGCAAGCCTTTGATATATTTTGGGAAGCCTATGCATGTATGACTAAGACTTGGGTCATAATATATTATGTGAATTGACTGATTTCACTATGAAACCTTAAGCCTCCACACTTTTTAGGGTTTTTATGGACACAATTGGAAGAAGAGTGGCATCATTAGGGTGGTCTAGGTAAGACCTCAAGACCCCACACATGTTAAGAACTACCTATATACAAATACCTTGAAATGGGATCAAGTCTAATGTAGTTCTCCAAATCTAAGTGATGTTGTAAGTGAGAGTGATACTAAAATTCTTGAGTATGAATTAAAATGTGAATGATTTGAGTGTGAGTTAAGATTGGAAACCTGAGTAAAATTGAGCTCTAGGATGGTGTAGATGTATGTATGTGGAAATAAGGCTAAATAAGAATAAATCACCTTAATTTTCCTAATTTTTTTAGAGCTTATTCATGATAATTTCCATCTGAGGTATAAATGAATAAGATTGGTCTTTGTATAATGTTTTGACATTTGTCAAGACATGAAATGAGTCTAGGCCAACCCTAATATGCTAAGGGGAGTTGAAATATATTTTTTAGGGGTAGGGGAAGCTAAGGTTTAATAATGTTTCCCCCTTTGGAAATAGTGCATTGTGATATAGACTAATGGGGTCATACTATTGTCCATATGACTAAAACATCTAAAAAAGGATCAAGGATGCATAGGTGATGTCTTAATACAGAAATTGGTATATATAGGAATAGGCTAGACATGCATAAAAGTTGGAAAAGATTAAAATATTCCCTAATATAGGTCTAGGTATAAAATAAGGATATGGTGGTCTCAATTGACACTAATTACATTAAATGACATTTTAGATGGCTACATTATACTAGATGAATCCTTGTAGTGATTGGTTTATATTATATAATATTATTGACATAAGTGAAACTAATATGAAATTCCCTAGGAATGAGATCCCCCTATAGCGTGATGAAGATAATATTGTCTCCTAATCTGTGATATGTGTAGGAACCATCAAATAAATAGTTGAGTGTTGAGGCAAAAATTAAGTGTCATCAAGAGTCATGAATGACTCATCAAGAAAAATGGAAATAAGTGGATATGTATTTGACAAAGGTACTTCAAGATGTCGATATGTAAGTGTCTACCCCTTGATGTCTTTTTGATAAATATATTTAATTTAAAATTCACTCAATCACATGATCCACTTATCCATATGAAAAATCAAAGCTACCTTGGAAATTAGATATTTGAGCATGTTCACTTTGGAAATAATAATGGTCTTGTTGCTAATGATATAATGGCATAATTTTTGGGCTACAAATTCTATGGATAAATAGGCTTTCTAAATTTTGTTGTATTTATTTTCATATGAAACTGGTGTGAAACTTAAATAGTATACTTCTTATTCGTCCCCATGATCATTATGTTATGACATGAGTTCCCCTATGGCATAGTTAGTTTCTAAGATATAAATAAGTAATGACTATCTAGGTGTAGGCAAAGTAGAATGGGTGGGTTAGTCATGTATTTTATAGTTTCTCAAAGGCATATTAACATTCTAAATTTCATGATAAGATGGTACCATTATTTAGAATATGAATGAATGGATGGCACATGTCTACCAATTGAGAGAAACATCATCTGATATACTGTGTTTTGGCCTAAAAGTAATGGAATTGTTTGAGATTGGAATGTGGAAGCATTTGTGTAATGGCACTAACCTTGATTGGATAAGCTTTAATGCCTCAATGAGAGACAATAAATCCTATAAATTTTCCTAACATGATGAAAAATACTCCTTTTTTAGGGTTAATCATTACATTATATTTATGAAGCCTTTCAAAGATTTTTCATTATACATTTCTATGTCTTTCTATGGTCTTGGATTTTCCCAATATATCATCTACTTAGTCTTCAAAAATATAATTCATTGTGTCATAAAATATAACAATAATTTCATATTGGTATGTTTCACTATAATTATTGAGGCTAAATGTCATCAATTGATAGCATAATGTTCTCCACAAAGTGATGAACCCTATCTTGCATTAGTCTTCTATTGTAATTTTGAGCTGATTGTACCCTAAGAAACCATCCATAAGAGATAACATATCATACCCAACCATGGAATTTATAATCATATCTATCCTTTGAGAAGGAAATTAATCCTTTGGGTATGATTTATTGATATATTTGAAATTGATAGATAATATGATTCCTTGTGGCTTCTTATTAACTGGGACTATATTGGATATCCACTCTAAATAATCAACAGGATGAATACACCCTTCTTCCAAAAATTTATCCAATTATTTCTTGCAATAATGGATATGTAGGGTTACATTTTTTTCAACTATTTTTTGATGGGCCTAGAATTAGGATGTATAACAAGGTAATGAAAAACTAGTGCAGGGTCTAAACATGGAAAATTTTAGTAATGCCATGTAAAAATATCAACAAACTCCCAAATGATGGAAGTAAGGACATAAAGTTACTCTTAAATGAGGGACACTCAATGTTTGACCTAATCTATATTGGTAAGTGTTTTGATGTTGAATTTAGTGGTGTCCTCCATAAATAATGTGGAACCATGTCCTAAAATAGTCTATAATGTGGTATAATGGTCTACATCTTCATCTAGAAAGTCAATTAACTCATTGATTTCACCTTAGAAGTAATAATCTAAGTCACTAATTTCTATAAAATTCCATTTAAGAATAGCATATGTATGATATTGGACTAGTTGATTAAATGTTTGTTATTGCTTTGAAGTGATTCTTGATTGGCATGAAGCTCCTAAGCTACAAGAAGCATGGGATTCATTTGAGAGGGTGAAATTACTCATCCAATGGAACCTAAGATAGGTTTTCACCATGGTACTTATATTTATATTTACTTATACCTTTGTCCAAAAGCTCCTCAAAGAGGTTTTCACTTTGAGACCTCAATGTTTGAATTTTATTTTTGTTTTTACTTATGACTAAGGAACTTTACCCACTCTCCAAAATAACACATTATTTATGAGTCCCATGAATTCCTAAATTATCTCATCATTTAGAAATTCATCCAATGGTTTGTAAGAATATTAATGGTCCTGGTTGATTAATTGAGGATGATGAAGGAAAAGAGGGAGATAAGATGGCATAATGAAAATGGTATAGATGATATTTGGGTCAAATAGATTGGTAGTAGCTAACTCATTTTAGATGTTATTATAGGACTCTAAGTTGATGTTAGAATTATATGTGTTAGAAGATAGAATAAAAACACTCCCAAAAAGAAATTTTACCTCACCCCTAGGTAGTTTTAACCTAATACCACAAGTTCTTTTGTGTTTGTAAACTGATATTGACTCAGTGAGTCATTATTATTTTACCCCTAACCCTTTGTCTTTGTCGACTTGATTATCCATTATCTGCTTTGAATACTATATTTTTTTTGGTAATAGGAAGAAAAATTTAATTAAATTACTTATATGATTCACAATAATAGAATTATATATCACATAAATAAGAGAACAATAAATAGATCCATGATAATATTTTCCAAAAACAATAAAATATTTGATTATTATAACTAAGCCACTTGGAGGGCATAACCACCAACATAATTTAGTAAGAATAAAATTAAAATTATGATGATAAAATACTAACCACTACAACCTATATATAATCTACTTAGCTAAGTTTTTTTATAGGTCAACCATACTAAGAACATAGAGAAATGCAACATGATAATGTGAAGGTGTGTAAGAGACAAGTCAGCCACACATATCCCTAGATATAATATAGGTTAAGGGTGTATCACTTCCATCCCCTTCAAACAAAAATTGTCCTCAATGTTGAATCAAACTAGGATGTTGTTGTAGGAACACTTCATCCTCCCATGTTACATCTCTAGAATGCAAGTTATTTCATTTGATCAAATTCTCCTTAATGGATCTTATCCATAGTTTTGTTAGTGTGCATGTGAAGGATCTCTTTAAGATCAAGAATGACTCAAAACTATTCATCCAATTTAGGTAAATTAGTCTGAATGGAAAATCTATATCTAATTAACTTCTTTAGGACATATACATGGATTAATAGCTATATGCAAGTAGATGGAGGTAATTCAAGCTTGTAAGCCACACTACCAATTTTTTTTAAACATTTGATAAGGGTCATAATACCTATGTGACAATGTGTTATCCATTTTCTATTTATTTATATACATATACTTATATGTCTACAAACACACAAAGACCTAATCACCTATGACATACTTGGTGAGTCAATCCAAAACTACCATGTAAATTTTTTACCATCAAAACATGGTAACATCACAATGAAATCCATGGAAACCTCTTCCCAACATTGGCTAGGGATTGATAAATACTATAAAATACCTTGGATCGTAATGGTTTCAATTTTATTTTATTGACATACCATGCATTTAGCCATATATTTATGGACATGCCCTTTTATCCCTTCCAAAAATAAATCCTACTTGATTATATGATATGTTTTCAAAAATCTGGAATGACCTCCAAGTGTAGAGGCATGAAGTTCCTGAAGAATATTAGCTTTGAGGAGAGAACACTTATATAGGTATAATATATCTTTATAACATAATGTGTTCCCCTTCCATGTAATTTTTTTAGATTCATCAAAAACCTACTAGAAATTTTGAATCAAATCCATGGTAGCACTATCATTCTCCCATTTATATCCTACTTCCTCTAGCCAATATGCCTACCACATGGTCATGGTGCATAACAATGCCTCAACTAATTAATCCAGTCAAGAGAGGGAATATACCACCACATTATATTTTAATTTATTATAAAACATTTAAAAATCATATACTAACATTTTAATCACCCATTTCTATTGTTCTTCAGATGATAATTATTGCTTTAAAAAATATTTGAGGCTATCATGATCAATCTTTACTTGAATGTGATGTACCATTAAACAAGGCCTCCATTGATTCACATCATGCATAATAACCAAAATTTATTTTTAATAAATTGGTTTGAGCCTATTTTCTCCTTTATTTTCAAAATTTTAAATTTAAGTGGCATTTCTTCTTACATGAGTACATCTCCAATGCCATATCCTGATGCATCACACTCCACAACAATTTTTTTTGAAAAAATAATAGTAGCCAAAAATGGAGTTGTGAACATATCCATTTTAAACTATTTAAATTCATTTTTATATGAATTATTATATTTTAATGAGTATTTATTAAAAAAATAGGTGATTTGGGCTATAATACTACCATAGTTTTTGATAAACTTGTGAGAGTAACTAGTCTGACCCAGAAATCCTTAAAGGTTTTTGAGGGTCTTTGAAACCTACCACTCCATCATCTATTCCTTTTTTTTAAGATCAAATTTCACTCCTTCATGTGAAACAATATGACCCAATTAATCTACCTCTTTAACACCAAAATCAAGTTTGGAAGGTATGAAATAAAGTTGATGTTTTTCCAAAACTGAAAGTACCTATTTCTCATGCTTAAAATGGTATTTCCAAATTTTTTTAAGATGAAGATATCATAAAAAAAACACTATTAAAAGATTTCTAAAAATTAGTCTAAAAATAGTATGCATAAAAATATGAAATGTAGATGGTGCATTTGTGAGGCCAAAAGGCATGACCATAAATTCATAATGGCTATTTTAGGTATGTCCTCATCATGGATGCGAATCTGATGATACCTAGAATAAAGGTCTAACTTGGTAGAATAATTATTAGTAGAGGTTTTTGAAGCATAAAAACATGCTAGGTATGAGGATAACTATGAGATACTTCATGTGAATAGAATATTTTATCATAATATATAGTAAATTAGATGAAAGAAATGTAAGATGCATTAACTATTCTATGTTATCTAGAAATTTAAGAACAATTAGTAGTGTATAAACTAAAATAATACATTTAGAATAGTTTAGATAAAAATTAAAAAAGAAATTAGACATGATATTAGACATGAGTAACATAACAATAAATCATATAGGTAACCATAACTATATAATCTCTATTGATCTCTTCTAAAAAGGGAAGCCTCTTCTTCTTACAAACAAAAGTATATATAGACATTTTCAATCTATGATTATTCATCTTCTTTTCATGTTTGGCATAAAAAGTGGAGTATCTTCATATTATAGCCTATTATAAGTCATGAATATAAGATATAATAGGTTATATAATGATAAAATGAGTGCATAACTTATGAATATCAAACAAATATCCTGCATAGCTTTATAATCCATTTTTTTTACTAACACTTTATCGGACTTATAATGTTGCCTCATCTTGAGATAACATCACATGATATTTTGAGAATGCACAAGTTATAAGGAGCTAAAGAAATGGTTAGAATAGTAATATTTTTAGTAATCACTCAAGGTGTCATTTCCAATTTTCACTTCTTGTGCACTACTTAGCCGACCTTTCAGGTTTTCAACTATGTAGTGTACAAACCTACCACCCTTTATGGGGTTTTAATAGGATATCATAACTAGGTGGCTACCATTAATGGTTTTTCAACTAACCTATCCCCACTTATCTTACTAGGTCATCCCCAATGTAAAATGCTATACAAAATTTTCAAAATTTATACTCTGCACAGTACTTAACTTGAAGGTGGTAGAATATACATAGATGAAGGTTGAATAAAAGATTCCTTAGACTAGGACTAAGAAACCTTATGCCATGTGATGATATATTAGAGCTATAAAGGTTACATATAGGTTAGTGTATTCAAAATATACATAACTAAGTTGGTGAAAGGAGTTAGACCTATTTCATATATGATCCAATCCAACATCACTTCTTGTATCAAATACAATAGGGTGCATAATGGAGTGTGGTATTCGATGATCTACTTGAGTTATGGATCATCATTGATACTCAATGAGGCCTTGGTTCTCACAAACCTTGTCTAAACATCTCCACTCTGAGGATCCATCTTATATTCATGTCTTTGAGCTTGGAGGCTAATGAAAGAACTTCATAATAATTGGCACTACCTATTCAGAAGTTTAGCATGCACGTTATCCCTAGCATTTAGTGATTCCAAGAGTGCTCTTTCCTTTTCCTCCATAGTTGTAGTGTGACTTTCCATGGTTTTTTTTGTTGTGATGGCCTTTTCAAAGTATGCTCTAGAATTGGCTAATGTGGCATCTAATTTTTGTTTCCAATCAAGCAAGTTGTGTGTTACATATTAAGCTTGAATTATGGTAGTATCAATAATTATTTTGTATTCCTATAGTAAAATGATGAGTGGGAAACCTTGACTTTGACATCCTGGCCCAACATTCCTAATGTGCATAGTTTCTATGTTTTGCACTAGTATTTTGTTAACTCAAAGATAAATGCCTTGAGTCTACATTGGTCAAAAATTACTTATTCCCTAATTTCTTAAGTGACCAACTTGGTAAAATTATCCTAGATGAGATTTATAGCTTCATGTAGTCAAGCTTTCAACTCAATGTTCTCTACCTTAAATTGATTGACATCCCACTCTAGTGAGGTGGCCCTCTCTGTAATAAACAAATAGAATATTGTAATGCCCTCTAATAACTGCTTCAATGGTAACCTAGAAACACCTAATGATGATTCCTATTGAAGTGGGAAGGCAAAAAAAGTTCTTCAAGTAGCTAAAATATCAGGGCATGACATGGTCATAAGTGAAAGTGAGAAGGTGGTACACCTAAAACCAATATTTATAATGTCTTATAGATAGACTCCTCCTAAAGGTAAGGCTAGTTGTTAATCACCTACTATAGGTGAAAGTTTATCTTATTCTTATATTGGCTGCTTTGATTTAGCTTGTTGTTATTATTCAGACATTTAAAATTTCTATGTTTTGGCATCTTCTTAATTATTCAATTATTGTGTATCATCTTTATCCTATTTTAACTTGGCTTCCTCCACTACATTCCTGTTGTGATCTTCCTCCACATATTTATTCTTATCTTACTCCTCTTTCTACTTATATCCATTCTCTTATTCTATTTTCTATTTTTGAAGCACAATAACCATGTCTTGTTCAGACTTGACATCTGATTGTGCTTGTAAATCAGCCTATGCCTTGGCTACACACTCTTATTCTTCCTATGCATGAGCATGCCATTGATTTAGGGATTGATCTTCTTCTTCTTCTTTCTTATTCTTCACATATTCATCATCTTTTTGGTGAGTGAGATTGAAATTCCCTAGATCATTATTTTTCTGTGCCTCTGCATCTTATCATTTATTATCTTCTTCTGCCTTGGCCTTGGTGGTGAGTGTAGCCTCTTTATTCATCTATTATTTGTCCATCTTTTTATTGTGTGACTCTTACACCTGATTTATTTCATCAATAGATTTTTATCATTCATATTATGTTTCATATGCGTTTTTCTTGGCCTTGAATCCCTTAGCTTGATGATATTGTTACTCAACTTAGTGTTATTGTTCTTGCTTCTTCTGAATCTTATTTTCTCCTTGATGTATGTGTTGTTATAATGAATGAGCTACTTCTTCTAATGAATCCTTATTATCTTTAGGTGTAGGATGATATGGAATCATCTCCTCAGTATCAAGGTCTTATTTTATGGTTGGTGAATCACTTGACTAGACAATAAAGCTAAGCATAGATGCTTTATTCCATCCCAAAGTAATCAATGTACATTTGGGTGGTCACAATTTTGAGTAATGAGAAGGATACACTTTATTATAAATGGTTTCCCTACTAAATGTTCATTCTTTAAGAGTAGGAGAAACCCTAACCTCTCATTAGATTTAGTTCTACAAACTAGAGGCTCCTATAGACTTTTAGGTAGTGGAGTATATATGTCAATGATTGTGAAAGTGGTGGAAGGTTATTTATCAAAGAGTTAGTTCATTATCTACATTTTTTTCATCCTCTTCACACATGGTATTGACATAAATATATGCAATTCATGGTGGTAGTTCCACCTAAATACTTGAAGGGAACTTATTACACACTTGAACATTGTACATTACCTTCCAAAATAACTCATCCTCCTTTTCATAAAAGTTACATACCATATCTAAAATCATCACCTAGTAGACCTCATATTCATCAATCCTCATCTAAGTTAAGCAATAGGAGATTTTGATTTGGGGTAACCTAAGGTCATCCAGCCAATTTAATGTATTCCTTGTCTTGTACTTTAATAGAGGTGATGATTGTTATTCTAAGGACAGATTATGATTTACTTTCTCCTATTATGAGGTTATGTATTTTGGTTATTATTGTACTAAATGAACTATTGTGACAAGTGGTATGCTTTAAAGTAGTGTCACATGCCTAGATACATACTATTTTTACCTAGTGACCTTAGCCTACACTATGGCCATGGTATAAAATGTGGTAGGGGTCCATATAGTGACCTAGGTAGCTCATGTATGTGAATGAAGATGCCTTTTTGAAGCAAAGTGATAATGACATGTTATCTTAAGTACTAAATGACATTTGATAACACCTATGTATGTGTATAAATGAGATCCAAACACACTTCCCACCATGTATTGAACTTTCCATCATGATATAGGGTCCTGTACTCAGGTGTTTATATCAAGTTGCCAAATTATTTCATTGGCTAGTAGTCGATGTCATAGCACACCTTTCCTTTAGTTGACTTATATTGAGTGAAACAAAATAAAAATATCAAAAACTAGTATTAGAAAGTCTACCTAAAATTCATGTATAATTTATCCATATTTGTAATTAGATCCTATACAAAATACTCTAGCCAATTGAACTACTCATTATGGTGGTTCATGCGATGTGTAATGTCAATAACTCCTTTGGGGATTTGCTTTATAGACTTAGTGTTCTACCAAAATTGGCATGTGATACACTTGACCAAGATGTGCACTAATTCATTTTGGACATATTTAATGGGGATTCTTATGGATCCCTAAACATATGCATATTTGACTTTTTGAAGGATAGGAGGCATTCTAGACTAGTGGGGAGCAAAAGAATCAGCCTACATAGACATGCCCAAAGCTATGACCATTATGCTAGTGTTGATGATAATGGTGATATTGGGGATAATGGAAATGTTTCCTTCATTTTAGATTCTGATTAGGATTTTCATAATCTCACCCAAATTTTTGAAGGTAAGCATTCAAAGTAAGTGCTCAACATCTATGTTCTTGAAAAGATGTGGGGATACAATAGCAAGTGGTTGCTTAACATCTAATGGATCTAGTCATAAGAGTTTTTATTCTTCCACTTGAAGATAATAAAATATCTCAATATTATTATAATTTGTCTATCAATGTATAAAATTGATTCCCATTACTTCCTTTTAAGCATCTATCATGTTTTTGATGATCTATAAATGATCCATGGTATCTAAATACTAGAAATTATAAACTTTTTGATTTTTAAATTTTATAATTTTTCTTATATTTAGTAATTTAATTCATAAAATGGTTGAATGTATGAAATGTAGATGTGGTTTACAACCTTGTGCCTTTATATATTTCATGCCTATTGGTTTCTACTTAAATATTGCATTCAATTATCCCTTTGATATATATTTCAATGTTGATGTGGGAAATATTATTTGATTTGGAAATAAAAGTGGTTATCTTTTGGCACATTCATCAAGATACATCATTATATATATTTTTACTAGAGTACATACTAATGATTTTGACCAATCACCAATTTGGTGAGTATTAGATCAATCAAACCTAGGATCTGACATTAAGTGCATGGGATGACTTTAATATGATTGAGATATTGGATGATTTGATGGGAATTTATATTCCCAGGCTTACTTTCTTTCTTTCACTTTTTATGACATCAGATACGGCATACCTACATTTTTTTGTGCATAGGTGTCACACATTATACTTTTTATCATGGTTTCAAAATCTAGTGAAGAGAACATCTACAAACACACACATACACAAAAATAAAAACATAAGAAAACATACATAAATGGTAAATGTGAATGTAATTAGTGCTAATTAGCACCCACTCATCTGATATAAAGAGATAAATTAAGACTATTGGTAGTAGGGCTTAAGCCTATCCATTGACCTGCCTCGGTAAAATAGTTCCCTATAGATCTATCAAAATAATGGTTCCTTGTTGTGATATTTTGTGTATAACATAAATACCTTTCTACATAATATATAATTTACCCATAATTTTTTAATAAAGTTGTTAGTGATTTCATGGAGGTATCTAGGTGAGTGGATTGTGTGTCTTCATGGTATAAGTGTCAATGTCAATGTGTGTAGTGTGCTTGTCCTAGTATGCTTGTAGTAAGCTTTGTTCATATTTAGTTTCTAAATGATTAGGGATGGTTATTAAGTATTGATCATGTGTGATGGGTATTATCAGAGTTCAATGGTTATTGGAAAGCTTGTGGAATTGCATGGTATTCATCTGGTTCTTCATTATGTTCATCTTGCAATAGTTGGTTCTATGACAAAAAAGTATGAGTAGGTAGTTTGATGGCATCAGCATTTCCATGTATGTATGATTCAAGGGAATTTGTTCATATAAATGTGATAAAAATAGTCCCAATTTGATATGGTCCAATTTTTAGGTCATTAGGATAAGTGGAGCAAAAGATATAACTGTGTAAAGTTGGCTTCCCAGGCAATTTGCAATTTTTTCCCATACTTAGCCAAATTTGCAAAGGAGATATGATGGTGCATGCTTAATTAAATCATAGATATACGACACAAAATTAATATAAGATTAATGTATAAGTTAAAATAAATTTGAGTAAGTGGTATGATGACATTATATTTCACACATGTGAAGGTTCCAAGAGCAGATTGATATATGGATGGATTTTCCTATTAAAGAAGTTCATATGGTTTAAATTTTAGGACATGAAATTGAGCACAACAAAAGTTATTAAGTTTAAAAGTTGGATTACAAGAATATTTCATAAGTTAATATAATTATCCAAAATTTCAAACCGTAAAGATCAAGACCAGATAAGGATCTAATGGCGAGCAGGTGTTCGTAAAGATGCAGATCTATGATGAATATTAAGTCATAGAGGTCAAAGTGTCTGATATTTAAGTTGGTTAAAGTCTAGTGTACTCTTGAAGTGATTTATGGATTGAAATTTTAAAAAATTAATAATAATCAACAAGATGATGAAAAGATTTCAATGTTTAATTGTAAGCAAAGGTAAAAACCAAGCTACTTCTAAGGAGATTGATAGTACAAATTTCATCAAAATTACTAGGGAACATGAGATAAGGTCAAATTGATAGATGTTTAACATAGTTAAATATAAGGATACTTGTAAAGGAGATAAATTATGTTTATTAATTCAAGGTATGAGAGGGCATGATATGGTGACAAAGTGTTCAATGTTTAATAGTGACTGTTGGAATTTGAATATTGGAATTAATGAAGGAAAATGAGTGCTTAGTTTTTGAGTTATAACTTTTGATTTAGGATGAATTTATTGATGCAGTAAAAAACAAATTTTTAGAGGAATTCAAGGTGAATATAATTAATATATTTATAAGGTATAAATATTTTTACATTCAAAGTTATCAAGATCCAAGTTTGACTGTCTTTGACCATGTTCTATAAGTGACCCGAGAAGGATATTTGAGCTATTTTGATGGTATTTCAATGTTTCAAGGGGACTGAGCTATTAGAGAGTGTTTTATAATCCATAAGGATAATATATATTGATTTTATATGTTTAAACAATCCATATTTATTATGAATAAATGATTATAATCTAAATATTTATACATTCATGGTGTTCTTATGTACAAGGCTAATGTTTTAGTAGATTGAGCATACACAGATGTGGGTAATGATGATTGTAATCATTTAAGGATATCTAAGAGGTCATGTGGAGTGTAAATATACATTTATAAGTGGTACTATGTTTATAAATTTTTTGATGAAGTTATAAATGGGTGAATAGGTCTCCATCAGACCTATAAGGGCTACTAAGGCCTAATTGAAAGGCATAGCTATTTAAGTGTGACCCATAGTTTTTATGGCTAACCTACGTGGATGTTATTGAGATATGTTAGATTTCATAAGGGATAAAATAACTATTATGGATGAACTATAAGATAATAATCATGATGGATCAATAAAAGGTGAAATCAATGGTGGTGATTTCTACACTTATAAGAAGAGGTGTTTGTAAGAGTTGAAGAGAAAAGGAATGAAGAAAGGGTGTGTGCCTAGTGAATGGGTTGTAGAGAAGAGTAGTTTGATTACTATGTTTATGTCATGTAGGTTATAAAATTATTTCAAAGATAGTTCTCTTAATAGTTTGAATATTGTGGAGCTAAGTGAATAGATGAAGGATTTGTAGGTGTGAGTGTGTATATGAGGGTAGTTTTAGTGAAGAGGAAGAGAGATTGTGTCATGACTATGTGAGAGGATTGTATGAGATATAGAGAGTGTTTTTCAAGGGTTATAAAATCATAGTTCCATCATCATGTGTTGAATAAATTAATTCAAAAGTGGAAATGTTCATATCATAGGTGTTCGGAGGGTGATCAACTTCTAGGTCAGAAGGACTTAAACATCTTAAGGGTAGCTATTCTGTATGGAATAAGTGTTTCAATAAAGCCTAGTTAGAATGACTTGACCATCCTAGGGCTAGGTGTTACTTATGGAATAGGTGTTTCACTAAATTCTGGTCAGAAGTAATTTACCATCTTAGGTGTAGGTTTTCCTTGTGGAACAAGTGTTTCACTAAAGTCTCATTTTTGAATTCTTACATGAAAATTAGTCCATGTGCTTTTAGGATTGTGAGTGGAAATTATTATAGAATAGGGTTTCCCAAAAGGATATTTTTTGTGTTTAATCTTGCATTATCTATTTTTTCATTGCTATAAACATCTTGAATGTTTCATGAATAGTTATACTAAATACTTAAGTGTTTAAATAGCTTAGAAATTGAATTAGATTGTTTGACACAACCAATTCACCCCCAATAGTTTATACCTCTAAAAATTGGTATCAAAATAGGCCTTTTGGTAAAGGCTTAATATCTTGAAGGAGATCCAAAGTACAATATGCATAGCCATAAAATTCAAGGATGTTTTTCCACTAAGAAAACACTAATGTTTAATGGATCCAATTATGATTTTAAGAGTCCAAGTATGAGGAACTACATCATGTCCCTAGGTTTTTAAACTTATAAATCTATTATGGATGGTTATTTTTCAACTACTATTCCTCCATCTAGTGTTGTAGATAAGAAATTATTTGAGAATGATTCTAAGGCAATGAATGCTATCACTTGTAGTCTTTCAGAGACTAAATAAACCAAGGTAAACCATTACATTCTTATCAAGGAAATATGGGATAAATTGAAGACTATTTATGAAGGAGATTCATAGGTTATGTTGGATAAGTTTAAAAACATTGAAGATAATTTGAGAGTCTTAAGATGAAGGAAGAAGATTATGTTGTTTCCTTTTTTTAGAGAGTTAATCATATTTTGAACATCATCAGAGGTCTCAGAGAGAAGATTGAATAAGATACTATAGATCAAAATGTATTAAGCTCTCTCTCTCTCTCTCTCTCTCTCTCTCTCTCTCTCTCTCTCTCTCTCTCTCTCAATTTTTATTCAAAAGTGTTTGTTATAGAAACAAATTAATGATCTTACTAAGTTAAAGATGGATTAATTTCATGGGATCCTTGTTGCCTATGAGTTGAGAGTAAATGATGATATACCACCAATGAAAGAAACAATATTCAAGATATAAATGAATCCAAAAATAAGTTCTAACGTAAGAAACTCAATGAGGATGATGTATTTGATATTGATGAAGATGAACTAATTGCTTTGTTTACAATGAAATTAAAAATAGGGTCAGACAAGTATAAGGGTAAACTACTTTTCAAACGCTTCAATTATGGAGAGGTAAGAAACTTTGATAATAAGTTACCTCATAAGCATAATAATAATGATGATGAAGAGCCTAGTGATGGCCAAGATGAATAAAAAAGACATACAACTCTAATAAAAGGAAGAAAGGATTCATAAGTATTATAACAAGAAGAAGTCCTTCAAGAACAAGAAGAGTCTCTACACCAATAAATATTATATCTCATCAAATGAGAGTGAATATAGTGACTCAGAGTATGATCATGAAGATGATGGTATTATTGAAGATAAATCCCTCTTCATGTATGAGGATGGAATTTTCTCATATCAAAAGGATTCTAATTGGATTGATTTAGATAATATTAAAGATGAGGTGACTATGAGACTGAATTGATGAATTCTCTTGAAGAAATAAAGATCGAGAAGAAGATTAACAAGAAGATGAAGTCTTAAATCAAGGACTATGAAGAACAATTTAGTGTGTTTGAGGAAATAAAAATGAAGACATGAAGGTGAATGAAGATATAGTCAAGCATCTCAATTGTTAATTAGAAATCCTATCTACAAGATTGGAAGCTAAAGAAGATGAATGTTTAAGGTATTTAATTGAAAATGTGTCATTAAAAGCTGAGTTAGAAAAGACATCTAGTAAGAGGAAGTTATTTTTGAGATTTGAAAATAGATCAAGTGATATAGATAATATTTTGAGTGATCAAAATCATGTAAGTGATATAACTAGTCATGGATACAAAGCACTATAAAATGGAACTCAAAACAAGATGAAGACTAATGTAAATAAAACCTTGAAGGTCAAAAATTAGTTAAGGAATGAATGTGCTAGTTGAATAAAGACAAATTAGATCAGACAATCGAATGACATGAGGTATGAAAGTTTTAATGGTTACTGTTACACATTTAATTAGTTTGGGTATATAGATAGAGAATGTAAGAGACCTATTAGAAATGGGTTTTCCTGGAACTATGATAGGGGACATAAATTAGAAGGTGAGTCTTATTCAAAAGGATTAGTTTGTTTCAATTTTCAAAAGAATGGACATAGTACAATATTTTTTTTCTAATTAGGAAAAGTAGGATAAGCTTCTAGCAAAAGTTATAGTGTGCTTCAACTATAAATAGAGAGGTCACATTACTATATTCTACAAGAACAGGACTATAAGACAATATGTTTAGTTAGGCTCCTAAATAAAAATAAATAAGGCAAGTTAAATCATGGAAATAAAAGGTGGTAAGTATGCGTCATGATGAGTCTGTAGGTCTAATTAATTTTTTTGCTATGGTGTAGAATGCTACAAAAGATGGAGAGTGTAAAGAGCTCTCATTGTCTTCTCATGTTGTGAAAGAAGAGACCAAGCTTAAGGAAAAGACCAAGGTTCTATTTGAGGCTAGTTCTGTAGTTTTATTGGATGCTAATGAGAAACCTGATATGTGTAAGTCTCAGGCTTGGTTTCTATGTTGTCAAGATCTAAAGGTGATGTTCTACAATGCAAGAAAGATACTATAGTGATCAAGGTATGTCAAGATTACATAGTTGTTCCAAATGTTATATATCCTATCATAGAAGAGAAAGTGAATGATGTAGAAAAGGAAAATGTTATCAAATTTTAGACTAAGAATAATAAGAACAAGAAGTATTATAACTATAAAAGGATTCTATTGGTTACTAAGGAAATATGGACCATCCTAGCTTCACATTATTTTAGATCATTTTGGTGTAGAGGAGGTCTCTATGTATGATTATTAAGAGACTCCTTTTAGTGGAGAAGAAAGTGTTGCTATGGTGTTATTAAAAAGGTCCCAAAAAGAAAAAGATGAGTGTTTCCAGTTGGAATTGTTGTGTCAAAATGGGAAAAGTGCTTTGATGAGGTCAAAGTGATGTCATCATGTGTTTTTGTTGTGTATGCAATGTTTGCAAGATCAGAATGGGTGTTTTTAATTGGCATAATGAGATTGATGAAATGTCAAAAATATTTTGGTGCTTGTAAAGGTTTGTACACTTCTTTATGATGTGTTTTAGGTGGTTTTGTGTCCTAATGATCATGTTTGTGCCTTTTGGAGGTTTTTGTGTGCTCATAGGTTTATCTTTTTTATTACAAATCAAATCCATAGTATAGGAATTCAATGCTATCAAAGGTTTGAAGGCTCAAGTATTGGTCTAGGAGTGTGTTATGGTTGTCTCTAGGTGTATTATAAGTTTTAGAGGTAGGCATTGCCTAGAAGGAGGTTAATTTACCTTGTTTGTTTTGAGATTCTAGAGTTTGGGCTATGCTAAAAAAGTGGTTTTCCTTATGTTTTGAGGTATAAGGATTATTAATATGTTTAATATGCCTAATTTGTTTTCAAATAAATATTTATATATATTTGAAGGTTGGTGGTTTTCAAATTATTCAAGTTTTAGTCAAAATAGAGGCTTAATTAGCTAGTAGATTTATGAAGGAAGTATATTGAAAAGGAGAAAATAGGTGATGTAAATTTGTGTGTTTAAGGGAACATATTATAGTGCTCCAAATATGATGTTTCATGTCTTGAAAGTATGTCTACTAAAATTTGTGGTCTCTGCAACTTCCAAGTATGGATATAAGGAGTCTAGATAGGCCTAGTGTGGATATTTGATGTTTTTGCTTAGTTTCTATGAAAGAGAAAGGCATGAGTGTTTCAAGGTGATTTTTAAGGTTGGTTTATAGTATGTTTTTTCTTTGGTGAGTGGAGTGAAGTTTTGTTGGTGGTCCTTGAGGTGGCTTGAGAAAGAAGGCCAATAGGCCTATGTGGTGTTTCTTCATGGTGTGTGAAGATCTGAAGATGCTCAAGAGGTGCAATGGATTAGATATCTTAGGGGAGTCCATCTGAAATTTTTATTGGTTAGGTACACTAGATTTTAGTGATTTTGTGTGTTTTTTCTTCAATGGTTATAGTTCTTGTTTGAAAAGAGTGTTGGCATGTAGTAAGAGGAAGTTTTCAAGGCAAGAAGAGGTAGGCTCAAGGTAAAGGGAAGTTTTTATCATCCTTATAAGGTGGTCCTCTCTTATTGGTAGTATTTTCAAGTCCTCAAGATAAATTTGTGCCCACTTTGTCATTGTGTCAAAGAGGGATAAGGTTCCTATTATGAGAGTGTTTGAAGAGAGAGAAAGAACGTGAGTTGTATAATGGGTGTTAACATTAATGACAAAGGGGGATATTCTTAGAGAGTTTTCAATTATGTAATAGAGGTGTCCAGGTGAGTGTATGAAGTGTATTGATAGTCTAAGTGTTAATGAAAAAGTGTGAAGTGTGTTTGTCCTACTATGCTTGAAGTAGGTTTATTAATCTTTTGTTTTGAAATGATTAGGGATGGGTCTAAAGTATTGATAATGTGTGATGGGTCCTATCAGATATCAAGGATGATCAGAGATCTTGTGGAAATGCATGGTATTTATCTAGTTCTTCACTATGTTCATCTGGGCATAGTTAGTTTCATGATAAAAAAATTTGAGTAGGTAATTTATTGACATCTCGGTTTCCATATATGGATGAGGTAGGGGGATTTGGTCATATGGGTATGATTACATTAGTCCCAACTTATTATGGTCCATGTTTGAGGTAATGTGATTGAGTGGAGTAAAATTAATAGTTGTGCGAAATTGGTTTCCCAAGTAGTTTGTAATGTTTTCCCATACATAATCCAATTTTGAAAAGGAGATCTAGTAGTACACATTCAATCACATCACAAATCTATGCTGCAAAAATTATTTGATATTAATGTATAAGTTCAAGTATAGTTGATTAAGTAGTTTGATGGAATTACATTTCACATGTATGAAGGTTTTAGGAGCATTTTGATATATGGATGGATTCCCCTATGAAAGAAGATGATATGGTTTAAATTTTAGGACATGAAATTAATTGCAACAAAATTTATTATGTTTAAAAGTTGTCATTCCATGTAGATTTTAGAGGTTCCCATAATTAGCCAAATTTTCAAAAGGTAAATATCAGGAATAGATACAGATCTAATGGTGAGATGGTGTTTGTATAAATGTAAATCTATGATACGTATTGATTTAATCAAGTCAAAGTGTCGAATGTTGAAGCTGGTTAAATTCTAGGCTACTCTGAAAGAGATTGATAGAGTGAATTTGTTTAAAACTATTAGGAAGTAATGAGATGATGACAAGGTCTTAATGTTTAATAGTAAGCAAAGGAAAAGAATGATCTACTTCCAAGGAGATTGATGGTGTGTATCTAGTCAAAATTTCTAGGGATCACAAGATGAGGTCAAATTGACAAATGTTTAACATAGTTAAAGATTAGACTACTTTCTATAGATATTGATGATTAATATTCATTCAAGCTACTAGAGGGAATAATATGTTGACAAAGTTTTTTATGTTTAATAGTGACTATTGGAATTTGAATACTCAAATAAATAAAGGAAAACTAGTGCTAAGTTTTTGAGCTATAAATTTTGATATAGGAGAAATTTATTGATGTAGTAAAAAACAAAGTTGTATTATACTTCGAGGTGCGTCTAGTGAATCTAGTTAGAATGGCTAAGTGTTTGTACATGTAATGTTATTAAAATCCAAAGTTGACTATGTGTTTGACCATGTTTTATAAGTTACCCAAGAAGGATATTTGAGTTGTTTTGATGGTATTTGGATTTTTCAGGGGGATTGAGCCATTAGAGAGTGTTGTATACTCCATTAAGATCATTTGTATGGATTTTGGAGGTTTTAACAATCCATATTCAATATTAACAAATGCTTATAGGTTGACTATATATTTTTTTTATGGTGTTCTTGTATACAAGGCTAATGTTTTAGTAGAATAAGCATACACCGATGTGTGTAATGATGATTATAATGATTTACGGATGTCTAAGAGGTAATTTGGAGTGGACCTATGCATTTTTAAGTGGTATTGTGTTTTTAAATCACTTGATGAAGTGCCAAATGGTTGAATAGTTCTCCATGAGACATATAAGGGTTACTAAGGCCTAATTGAAATGTGTAGCTATTTAAGTGTGACCCATAGTTAGTACGGCCAACTTGTGTGGATGGAATTGAGTTATGTTAGATGTCTTAAGGGATAATACAAGTATTATGGCTGAACTATAAGATAATAATCATGATGGATTTATAAAATTTGAAATCAAAGGTGATGATTTCTAGACTTATAAGAAGAGGTATTTGTAAGAGTTGAAGAGCAAAGGAAAGAAAAAAGGGTGTGTTCATCATGGATGGGTTGTAAGTCATAGTAGGTTGATGATTGTGTGTATAACCTATAGGTTATATTTTGATGTCAAAGGTAGTTCTCTTACAAGTTTTAAGATTGGGGAGAGAAGCAAATAGAAGAAGGATTTGTAGGTCTGAGTGTCTATCTGAGGGAAGTTTGAGTGAAGAGGTAGAGAGATTATGGCATGTCTATGTGAGAAGATTTATGAGATTGAGATGGTATTTTTTAAGGTTTATAAAATTAGAGGTCCATCATTAGGTGTTAAATACATCTGTTTAAAAGTGGATATGTTCACATCATAAGTGTTGGAAGGTTGCTCAACATCTACGTTAGAAGGACTTGACCATCCTACAGGAAGGTGATCCTTGTGGAACATGTGTTTCACTAAAGTCTAGTCAGAAGGACTTAACCATCTTAAGGTAGGCTCTCCTTGTGGAGTAGGTGTTTCACTAAATTCTAGTTAGAAGGACTTGACCATACTAGGGGTAGGTGGTCCTTGTGGAATAGGTGTTTAAATAAAATCTCATGTTTGAATAATTATTATAGGAAACATAATCCATATTTTTATAATATTGAGAGTGGGTTTTATTCCCCAAGAGGGTTTCCCACATAGATATTATGTTGTATGTGTAATCTTGCATTATCTATTTGTTCATTGCTATAGATATTTTGAATGCTTCATGAATGGTTGCATTAAATGATTAATGGTTTGAAAGGTTTGGAAATTGAATTGGATTATTTTCCACCACCGATTCAACCCCCTCTTAATTGTTTATGCCTATAAAAATATGCTCTAAAGTGACTATCATATAACAAAACTAGTTGATCTTTATGGAATTCCTTTTGTTACAGGTTCCTATCATGTCATGCTTTCTAACATTGCTTATGAACTTCTTGCATCCAAGATTATCTGCATCAGTACTCATCCATATAATTTAATTTGAGAAGCCTATTTGTGAGAGACTCATAATCCCCTAGTCTCATAACCATTTTAATGCATAGATTGGGTACCAAGTATTCCATAAGCATTACTACTTCAAGCACATAGGTAGACTGAAATGGAATAAAACTTGTAGCCCTCTTAGAGTGCATTAGATAGGCCTAAAGAATCATAGGAATAAAATCTTCCCAAAAATCCCTCTTAACATCATAGATCTTCATCAACATCTTGCCGAACATTTTATTATAAGCCTCATCTTATCTATTAGCTTGTGGATGGTATGTAGTACTTTTATGATGGGAAATCATGAATTATTTAGTAATATCATGATAGTATTGTTCATGAAGTGTATCCCTCAATCACTAAAGAGCTTGATAGGGCATCTAAACTATGTGATAATATTCTCATAAAGGAATTTTGTTTCATAATTCACCCCATAGCTAGGTCTCCTAGGATCATTAATCCATTTGGTAAAGTAATCTATTACAATGATAATATACTAAGCTTTTTTATGTTTACTCAGGGGATTGATAGGTTCTACAGAATTGATGCTCTTTTATTCAAAAGGTTATTTGAATTAACAAAGGCTATAGGTGCATTTCATCCTTTTGGTGTGGCTTACCTGTTCATTGACATACGTCTCAATGTTGAACTATTTTATATATATATATATATATATATATATATATATATATATATATATATATATATATATATATATATATATATATATATATATATATATATATATATATATATATATATATATCTTGAAAAATGTGCGGCCACCGTAATCAAATCTATAATAGTTTCTATATAATAGCTTCTTTGAAAAAATGACATCCTACTATTCTTTGGTGTGCTTCTTATAAAAGTTATGGGTGTTCATGTTCCAAAAATACCCTGCACAATATTTCATCCTTCTCCAAATGATACAAAATCCCATTTATAATAGTATATGGAAAGGCTCTAGTGACAAACTTCTTATCTCATTCCTGGTAGTGCATTGGGAATACCCCTTACTCTAGGAAATTAGAAATTTCTTCAAAATTCTCAAGTATCATACAAAATTTAAATATATAGGCATTAATATAATCTTCCTATAGTACTTCTGGATCTTAACCATTCATGTTATGACTGAGATGATTGAGCCTAACATTCTATCTATCCAAGTTGACATTGATGCCAAATTGAAATTCTTTAAAGAGGATCAGTCATATTAAAATCAATCCTCTAAACTTAAATTTATTAACTAGGTAGTTCATAGATTGATGATCCATGAAAAATTCAAATGGTGTCATAAGAAGATAATTTCTAAATTTGTATAGTTTACACACTATATCCAATGCTTCCATTTCATTTTTGTTTTTTAATTATTTTCTATGTTTGAAAACTTTTAGCTTATAAAATTTATGTGGTAGTTCATTCCACCCTCTTTTAGTTTTGCAAGTATGGCACTAATTATGATATAATAAGAATCAACATGCACATGCAAGGGCTTACTCCAATCTAGAAAGACAAGAATAGGCACAATGACTAATCAGTACTTTAGTTATATGAAAGTTTATTGACACTATGAAGTACAAACAAACTTCATACCTTTGCACAAAAAATACTCCAATGGGGACAAAATGGATACATATCACTTGATAAACTTTTGATACTAAACTATGTGGTCAAGATCGGATCAAACTTCTATGGAGATGACTAGTGGGGGAATACTAAGAATGATTGTAATTTTTACCTAGTCTAGCAAAATCCCTTTGCTACACACCACACGACCTAACAAGACACCAAAAGGTGTAAAGAATAAACACTATTTCAAATTTAGGCAAATGTGTAGATCTTGGTAGCATTCTCTCATCAGGTACAACTTAGACAAGTGCTTTTTACAAAAATATAAGACTTTACAATCATCTAGATATACTTCCAAGAAGTCATGAATGAAATCTTTGAAGGTAGATACCACTAATTTAGAAAAAAATATAGGTGCATTCTTGAGGCCGTAAGGTATTATCTTATATACAAGGGATACTAATTCCATGGAAAATTTTGTTTTAACTTTGTCTTCTTCTATGATGGGTATTTGATGATAGCCATTGAACCCATATATGAATGAGTAAATTTCATGACATGTGATAGAATCTAAAACTTCATTTGTAAGGGGAATTGAAAATGGATCATTCACACATGCATCATTCAAAATTTGATAATAACTACATAATCTATTCTCCCATGTTTTATTAGGCTAAAATACCATATGATTAACCCAATCTACCTTCTATAAAGGAGAAATTATGCCTATTTCTTGCATTCTATCCAATTCATATATCACTTTCAAATTCATGTTGGGATTAAACTTGCACAACCTTTTCATTATGGGTCATGCATACTCCTTGAGCTCAATATGCATTTCACCTAGCGAAGGATCTACTCCTCAAACTTCTAAAATTTTTGTGGGAAACAATCTTGATAATCACATAGGAGTTATATAGATTTTGAAACTTTTGATTGAATCTAATAGTCACCTATATGTGCCAATTTAAGAATCTCCTTGCCTCTGATGTTTTCCACATACATTTTAATAAGCTGATGATAAATCTTGTGCTTTTCCTCATCAACATATTCTTGTATCATTATTTTCCCTTCTTACTCTAAAATCTATATGTTGCATAGCTTTTCTTCTTGATTGGGTCCTATAAGTAGATCCTTTAATGGTTATACTAGTCATTTAGGTTCAAAAAAATTAGTCAAATTGATATCACTATCAATATCTAAATATTCAGTTTCCTTCTCTTCATTATTTATTCAATGACATGGTTTCATAATAGATTTTTCTTCCATCTTGGTAATATTATATCTTTGTAGTGATATATTGAGATCATAGGATATATTGTTCTACATAGTAGACTTCATCATGGTACTTAAATACTCAACACACCCATGGCATAGGAAATGTTTAATTTTGAGCAATGCATTATGAACCATAAGATTCTCATCTTTAAACACAAAAGATTGTATGAAGTCACTCTACACCTGGGTCCAATGCTTTGCCTTCCTCTTATGTTTTTGATGCATATACCAAGCTAATGCTAAAGGGGCAAATGTGTAATGAAATATATGAGCCCAATACTTAGGTGACACACATTCTTCAGTCCAAACCTCAACACATTTGTAGATATGGATTTTAGGGCATTCTCCTTCTTGAAATAAATCCAATTACTTTTGATTACTTGTAATAGTTTAAATTTGCTAATCATATGTTCACATGCATAATCCCAATTGAGTTAATCATTTTTTATGAATTGTCCACCATGTTGTTTCAACTCTCTTCAAAGTGTCATTCAAGGCACTAACCCACTGATTGATTATAAGCACATGAACTTATAGGCATAAAATTAATTTATTTATATCCTCAGTCACATAGTACAATGGAAGTTATCTTTCATTGGTGAACACCATTATTAAAAGATAGAGTTCATGATCATCATGAACCCAGTTGAATAGATGCATATTCGAGTCTCCTCTTATAGATGAATCTATTTCCCAAGGTAAGGTTCCTTCTCTAGTAATCTCTATATAATATTACATATGATCATTTGCTTGATACAAATAATTAATTTATGAGTGAAAACGCAATTTAGTAAACATGGAAACAAAATCTTGTATAACAAACTGAGGTGTCAATTTTCTATTAACTAATGGTTTAGCCTCCCATTATTAAGATGTCTTAAACTATTAATTTAGTAAAGACTACATGTAAGGTTAATTA
Organism: Torreya grandis; assembly: GCA_037957365.1. Taxonomy (NCBI): domain Eukaryota; kingdom Viridiplantae; phylum Streptophyta; class Pinopsida; order Cupressales; family Taxaceae; genus Torreya; species Torreya grandis. The sequence continues at coordinate 310,037 of JARHVA010002275.1, forward strand.
TGTTCATACAATAAATTACACTCATTTGCGAAGAGATTTTGGGTTCCCCTTAGACTTTACCTTCATCCAGTTGGTTTCTTGTGCAACATAAGGAGACTCTAATTTATCCAAAATGACGTAGGGTTTGTGGATCTCATTTAGAGGAATGAATATGATCTTATCTCTCTAATGTGCCTCTCACTAGTTTTTCATAGTATTCATAGTCATCGAACAATGATATACCCATTTATTACAAATCAGTGCAGGATAATGAGTTGTTGATGTCTTCATATCCATGACTTTAAAGTCACATTGTAGGAGAAGTTCTATGACTTTGATCTCAACATCTTCGAACCAGTGAATGGTTTTAAATATTCGATAGTCTACTAAACTTAGAGTCATTAGATTGTAACTGACAACTATCTATCCAATCACCTCCCATGTAGACCTATGGATCATGTTAAATATGCTTCCAAAATCAATGATAACATTTATACTTTCATATCCTTCAACTTCAATGTCAATTCACATATCTACATCCCATGGCTTCTTTGTTTTTGCATACCAAACAAGTTTTTTTTGTCTTTTATTGCCCTTGTTACACACATTATAGTATTTTATGTAGCATATTTGTAATGTTCTAGGAAATGTTTTCATTACATAGCATACTTAACATCTTTAGTAAACCTATCAGTATGGTAATAACTCTATACTTTTGCATAATGCACATAATATAACCATATGTTTGGGCATCTATTACTATAAAATCTCCTTCAATGGTTTTTTGATGTTTAATATTATTCAACATCTATGAAACTTCATACATCAACCCTTTTTTATAGCTAGATCTAGGTATTTATCATATTTCACTTTCCAAATTCCTTGGTTTTGAGGCATCTCAAGAGGAGGTAATCCTTTTTATGCATTTTGGTGTCTCATAATGGTGTTAAAAAATGCATCCTCCTTAGGCTACACATTTACCATGTTAACAGTTTTGAAAGACTTTCTTGTAATATCCCCAACCAGTAGGGATATGCAAACACAAAAAGCTCTGATACCACTGTGATATCCCCAACTAGTAGGGATATGCAAACACAAGAAGCTCTGATACCACTGTAATATCCCTTACTTAGGGGCTCCTTTACCTAAGCAAAAGCTCTGATCTAAGATCCAATTTTTGCAAAATAAATTTAGATTACAGATAAACAATAACCATAGTAAATCTTACAATAGCAGATCAAAGATCTTATCACTAGTTCAGATGAGTACAAATACATTCCTCTCTTGTGCAAATCAAATAATATTACAAATATGGTCTTAAAACATTGGCTTTTGCTAATCTGGAAGTGAAATTTGGATTTTGGAAGGTCTCTACTTTTTTGTGTTGACACACAGACGCCGTCGTCGGTCGATATCTCGCCAACGTTAGTCACTGTCGGTCGGCTTTCTGCCGACATCAGTCTTCAGTCGACCGATGTTGGTCACTGGAAGCTCTTTGTCTGCCGAGGTCGGTGCTTGAGCAGATCTATACAGACCTGTATGGGCTTAGTACGGCTGCCATCCTGTCTGTTCTTAACCCCTGATAGCTGAACAACCTGATCTCAAGAATATACGATTCTAACACAATAGATATATATCTGTATAACTTATTGGATCAAAACTAAATTAAGAAATACCTATAATACTGTGATAACTTCTGAGTGAAGTTATCTCTCAACCCTGGAATTCTGTGATAACTTCTGGATGAAGCTATCTCTCAAATTTGTACCTCTGTGATAACTTCTGGATGAAGCTATCTCTCAATTTGGTAATAAATTAGCTGATATTTCACAGCCTCTAAATCACACATAATGAAGAGTTGACGTTCTCCACTGCAATGGAATCCTGGAACCCTTGGCTCAGTCTTCACATAAGAATTTCTTCAATTTTCAATAATCAATAATCTATGCATAATCAATAATGGCCTCCATGTGAAACCCTTATACCCTCAAAAGATATGCTTGCCCTAATTAGGGTTTTCTTAAATTAGCATTAGGGTTTCTAATTTAAAATTAGACCAAATAATTAATAATTAATAATTAATTAGTAATGAGACCAAATAATTAATATTTGATTAAATCAATCAAATATTAATATCTCCCTCAATATACGTTGGATCCTCAAACTGATCGAAGCAGGTGAATCAGGGAGTGATTCCACACATGACCATACCAAAATAAAGGTGCTCTGCTGCATATCAAATATCCCTAAAAAGTAGGGGCTCAGGCTTAATGCATCTGAAATAACTTGAATGAAAACCAAATATAGAAATTTTGTGAATCAAAGTCAAGCCAAACTCCATTATGACCCTCTATCCATCCTATTAGCCTATGAAGGTCGTATAATAGGCTAACCATCAAGTCTGTCAATGTCCACGAAAAAGGGGACATGACAATCCACCCCTCCAAAAATTGCTTGTCCCCAAGCAATCTCAAAACAATGAACCGCTCGATCCACCTGGATCCCAAATGTAGTCATGATCTACACTGATGAAAATCAATGAAAACACCTGCAATATCATTAGTAGTAGAACAAAGAGGAACCCATAATCAAATTGGCGAACACAACTCAACCAATCTCTAAAATCACAACTACCCTGGATGTGTCGATACTGTAGGCTGTGTAATTGGCAACTGCAAATTCCATCTACAAAAGATGGTGTTAATCCATCCCATAACTGATCCCTCTGTAACAGTGGCACAACCAACTGTACCACACTGTCAAATGTGTGAGAAGAATCAATCTGGAGAATCGACTCCACTGGTATCCCAAACTCATCAGAATTAGGTACTCCTAAATTCTGAATATGAGTGTGAGCCTCAACCACATACTCCTCATAAGCAGCTATAGAAACATACTCATCACCAACACTCAGTGTACTAACATATGAGTACACCTCCACACTCTGAATGCAAGCATCAGACTCATCCTCACTATCTAACTCTTGAGTTAGACTCACCTTAAGACAAAGCTCATCCACAACATCCTCAACTACTCCTGCCTGTGAAGATAATGTAGATAAATCATTACCAGAAGATGTGTTAATATCTCCCTGTACTGGATCAGCATGACTGTCAAATTCATCATGCAAGTGGCTGCATGTCATAGGGAAAGCACTACGATCCTTGGGCCTATTAATTAAATTCTTTAACCACATACAAGCTCTAGGTGAGACATTTCTCCCTTTTGTCCAGACATACCATAAATCTTCTGCCAAAAATTTAGAAATTTTATCCTCCTCCTCAAACAAGATTGTGAACATAATAGAGTGCATTGATGCCAATATATTGCTAGAATGAAACTCATCTAAAATATTCCAAAATATTTTAAACATCATGCGAATTTCACCAATACAACCTACTAAAATCATGATGTTTTCAAACCCATACCTTGCAAATGTTTCAAGTAATCTTGCCCTCCTTGAGAAATGAGGGTCTCTAATGTTATCCAACTTTTCAAAGCTTTTTACCATGGCATAAAGTACCTCTCTCATAATCTGATCATCATAAAAATCAGAGCTAGCTATGATCCTCATGATTTCACTAATGCAAGAGAGGGCTGCAAGTCTTACCACCTCATCATGATGTCTCAATAATCAGGGCTTCACAAATGAATCAAATGCTAGAGATAACGCTCTTTGCATATCATAAGTATTTGATTGCTCCACCTTGCTCAAATAAGTTTCTAACTCCTCCAAAGTTTTTAGAATGTCATCTGCTTGCTGGAATGGATTATCTAGCTTCTTCTTCGCATTGTGCATTCTTTCTTCCAAATCTTTGACATCTGTTAAAGCCATACTGATACCCAAGCTACCCAACAGGATGGCAAGACATTAGCTCTGATGTGCCCAATAGGATGGTAGGAATTTGGCTCTGATACCACTGTAATATCCCCAACCAGTAAGTATATGCAAACACAAGAAGCTCTGATACCACTGTGATATCCCCAACCAGTAGGGATATACAAACACAAGAAGCTCTGATACCACTGTAATATACCTTACTTAGGGGCTCCTTTACCTAAGCAAAAGCTCTGATCTAAGATCCAATTTTTGCAAAATAAATTTAGATTACAGATAAATAATAACCATAGTAAATCTTACAATAGCAGATCAAAGATCTTATCACTAGTTCAGATGAGTACAAATATAGTCCTCTCTTGTGCAAATCAAAGAATATTATAGATATGGTCTTAAAACCCTGGGTTTTGCTAATTTGGAAGTGAAATCTAGATTCTAGAAGGTCTCTGCTTTTCTGTGTCGACACACAGACGCCATTGTCGATCGATATCTCACCGACGTCGGTCTTCAGTCGACTGATGTCGGTCACTGGAAGCTCTTTGTCTACCGAGGTCGGTGCCTGAGCGGATCTATACAGACCTATACAGGCTTAGTACGGCTGCCAACCTATCTGTTGTTAACCCCTGATAGCTGAACACCCTGATCTCAAGAATATACGATTCTAACACAGTAGATCTATATCTGTATAACTTATTAGATCAAAACTAAATTAAGAAATACCTGTAATACTGTGATAACTTCTGAGTGAAGTTATATCTCAGCCCTAGAATTTTGTGATAACTTTTGGATGAAGCTATCTCTCAAATCTGTACCTCTGTGATAACTTCTGGATGAAGCTATCTCTCAATTTGGCAATAAATCAGCTGATATTTCACAGCCTCTAAATCACACACAATGAAGAGTTGACGTTCTCCATTGCAATGGAATCTTGGAACCCTTGGCTCAGTCTTCACAGAAGAATTTCTTCAATTTTCAATAATCAATAATCTATGCATAATCAATAATGGCCTCCATGTGAAACCCTTATACCCTCAAAAGATATGCTTGCCCTAATTAGGGTTTTCTTAAATTAGCATTAGGGTTTCTAATTTAAAATTAGACCAAATAATTAATAATTAATAATTAATTATTAATGAGACCAAATAATTAATATTTGATTAAATCAATCAAATATTAATATCTCCCTCAATATACGTCAGATCCTCAAACCGATCGAAGCAGGTGAATCAGGGAGTGATTCCACACATGACCATACCAAAATAAAGGTGCTCTACTTCATATCAAATATCCCTAAAAAGTAGGGGCTCAGGCCCAATGCGTTTGAAATAACCTGAATGAAAACCAAATATAGAAATTCTGCGAATCAAAGTCAAGCCAAGCTCTATTATGACCCTCTATCCATCCTATTAGCCTATGAAGGTCATATAATAGGCTAACCATCAAGTTTGTCAATTTCCACGAAAAAGGGGACATTACATTTCTTTTCTTTGATTTTCTAAAATAGGATAGTCTTCTATCTTGTGTTAATCATATATCCTATAATATACACTATAAGACTATATTTGGGGATTTAAATGTCAATTATGATTCACATGTTTATACTCTTCACATAATTAACATTGTAAACGAGGGCATTGATAATTATTTCCTCTTACACCCTGATAACCACCTCTTAATTTACCCCTAGATCCTCCTCTATTTGAATAATAGCCTCATATATAACATCCTTGTTATTGTGTTGTATTCTAGTTCCGATGCTACTAGATATTGTCTGCAATCCCAAATTATTATTACACAACTAGAAAATTCCAACTAGTTTGCTACTACTTTATCATTGTTGGATTTGAAGGTGCTAAGTAATGATATTATAATGATGGTGGTGCCAACACTGTAAAGGAGTAGACATCTGGATAAAACTTGGGGTTAGTACTGAGGTGAGCTAAGAATCCATTAAGGATTTATTTGGTTCACACAACACCTATAAGCCTCTAGTCCTAGAATTTTCTACTTCATCGAGAACACTTACTATACAATGATGGTGAATACATTATTTGTAATATCTTCTTTGAGATATTGTAAATCCATATAATTATTTTCATCATGATTATTAGGTTTACAAAAAATTCAATACAAATTCTATGGTATTTTTACATACTATTGTAGGAGATGGTACTATGTTGTTACATTCCCTATTAATCTACAAATTTCATAGATCTCTATCTTGATCTTAGGATAATCACTCCTATGATGTCTTTATTTCCCACACTTCATGTACCATAGGCTTATCTTAAGCTTATCTACTTCATGATACTATTCCATCATCTTCATTAAAGCTTGAAATATATTTTAAATCTTATAACCCACTACAAAATCTTCTCCATGATATTAAATTTTCTTGACCTAGAGAGTAGTATTTCTAGCACCTATCTTAGTAGCATATTGAGTTTCTGCTATAAAAAAACTTGATCTAGAGTGTAGTTCTTTGAAAAACCATGTAGGTTTATATTTATCTTTTAGGAAAAACCCCACCTTATTCATAATCTATAATAACCTGTGATCATAATCATAGATTGATTCTCTAAACTTTTACCTAGTCTCCTTTAGGTCTTTAATAGTTCGACTTGTACATTTATTTATTTTAAATTTTGTGAGAAGCCACTCCTTAGCATTTTGTAGAGTTTTTTGAATGATTTATTTATGGTATATAAACTCAAGTGATCTTCAATATAGTGCCTAAATTAGTTTCCATTTCTTTATATCCTCTTTAGTAATACCCTTATCTTGTCATTTCATCTCACATGTTAGTAAGTACTACTCAGGGTCCATAGTCCCATCATATCGCACTAGGTTTATAAGTGCTCCTAAAGTACCCATATTATAAACTAGTGTCAAGGGGATACTATGTGTTAATATTGAAGGTGAAGGCTGATTTATATGTCATCTTACCTATGCACTATGAATATTGAACTATGCACTCTACTTATATTTGTTTTCTAATTTTCTCTGCTCAGTTTGAATAAAACTATGGCCTAAAAAGCCTAAGAATTGAAGCTATTTCAATATCAATACCCCATAAATGCACTTATTCTAAAAATATTACTCTAAAACTACTACGTTCCTATCTTTTTGGTTGAAAAGTTTTACTAAAATATAAAAAATTAGGCTACAGGGATGTGTACTCTTCCAGTGAATGATTATTTTTTGTGACTACTTCTTCTATGCTTGAACTTGTGACTAATCTATGAATTTGTCCTAATTCATTGATTAATACTTTATGTCATTATTTTTTTAATACCCATTCTTGTATATATACACTAAATCTATCAACTAACTAATCTACCTCTACACTATTCTCATCTTCATCTTCAAACATCTCTTCTTCCTCTCACTCTTTGTTACTTATTTTATCTCATATTTATTAATACTGAATTCTTCATCTCTTTATTATCATTCATCACTTCTTCCTACTCATTCTTCAGATATTTTAATGTTACTCTTAACTCTACTTGTAACTACCTAGGTATTTTTCTATTTACTCTATGTATTATATTATCACAACTCACATTCTAAATCTAGACTCTTATATTGACTCTTCTTCCCTCATATGCCCATTTTGGATTCAGGTCCAATATTTAACTTATCATCTAATAATCATTCACTTTCATGTTATAAAAACCCATATAAGCTTGAAGCCACTACTCCATATTGGTTGGAGTTTGCACCATGGCCTTTTCCACAGCCAACATTTTCACTAGGATAGGTAGTTGCTACAAAAATTTCCCTTGAATTATTATGATGAACAAATCCTTAGTAGCTTCAAAAGATAGGTATCATCACACTGTAAACTCAACTATATATCTATCTATTATATTAGTAACCCAATGATCTATTACTCTCGTTCAGTTAATTTCTAATATTTACAATCAATCTATCTTTTATTTAGTCCAGATTATAGTTTATTTTATCCTTGGTTTAAATCAATAATACTCCAATTATACTAACCAGTTAGCTATCAATTCAAGCAACTCTCATTATCATATTTTGTAAATTTCTCAATAAATATGCTCTTGAATGATCTCTTGAACTATAAGTCTAGTCTTTCTTGATTATTCTTCTAAAAAATTACATATCATTTGGTCCAACCATATCTCAATATGTCTCTACCATGGTAAGCATCTTAGTATATTTTCCTATAAAAAGTGTTTCCATGCTCATCATACCATTGTTAACATAGGTTACTAAAGTATCAAAACATGATAAGCATGAGGATAGATATTAGATACTTCATGTATGAAAAATATTTTATTATAAGATACAAAAAATTAGATGACAAAAATGCAAGATACATTAATTATTCTATGTTATTGATTAGTTTAAGAACAATGAGTAGTTTATAAACTAAAATAATGCATTTAGAACAGTTCACATAGAAAGTAACCAGCACATTATACATGATATCACATGAAAGGAATAGAAACCAAAATCATACATGTAAGCATAACCAAATAATCTCTATTGATCTCTTCTAAAATTTGAATCCTCTTGTTCTTATAAATGAAAGTATATATAGACGTTTCCAATCTATGATTGTTCATATTATTCTTGTACTTGGTAGCAAAAGTAGAGTCTATTCATATTCTATCCTATTACAAGTCATGAGGATAAATATAAAATAGGTTATACAATGACAAAATGAGTTCATAATACACAAATATCAGACAAATATCTTAAGTAGCTTTACAATCCATGTTATTTTACCAATAATAATCAAAACCATGTAATTCATCTATAAAATATTCAATTAATAAAATAATAAACTTATCTTTGATGGTGTAATTTTTAATTTATCAATAGTCTAAGAACATAGTCCAAATATCATCATTATTTTTCATTATGACCACTAGGGAAGAATATTCACTTTAACTGTGTTAGATGATTCCTACCTCTAATATCTCATGTACCATATTTTCAATTTCAATCTTTTAGGCATAGGGATAACTATAGGGTCTAATTTTTGGTGGTGTACATCCTACAATGATCTTGATGGCATTATAATGTGTGTGACTAAGAGGAAGTACTTTTGGGATGTCACTAAAAACAAGAGAATGGTTATCTAACACCCTTTGCAATTTAATATGTGTAGACTCATTAGTTGGTTCAAAATCTATAGAAAATAAGCATGGCATGAATCCCTCTACACATTTTTTTATAATCTTTAGCATTTGATGAGAACTAATAGTTGTGGATATTTATCTCATAATCCATGCAGTTCAAGGGTCTTGCCTTTTAAATGGAACCTTGCAAATAATTCCTAAAAATTCATCTCAATAGTGACAAAATAGGTGAGCCACTTCACTCCTAAAATAATTTCAACTCCTCTTATGTGAATAAGAAAAATAGGAAAACCTAGCAAGTATTCTCCCATATCAACCTTAATGTTATGTCATTTTCCTTAATATTTGATTGTACCACCATCTGCAATCATGAGCTAAAATTTTAGATTTGGGTAAATGAGAAAATTTAAATGAGTATCCAACTTACTATTGATGAAGTTATGTGTAATCACAAATTCAATTAATAGATTCAACTTTTTTTCTTTAGGAAACACAGCACATTAAGAGTTTGAGTACTGTTGTTTGAGATTACATGATAGGAAATACTAGGTTGAGAATATTCATATTTATCCTTAGGTTATTTCAAACCTAACACTGAAGCCTCATAATATTATTCCTCCTCATTGGTGATTTCAATGTAAAACAACTTATTTTTAATTCATTAATGTCCATTAATCCATTTGATATCACATTCAAAACACAAACCTTTTGTGTGCATTTATTAAACATGTTGAGGTGTTAATCTGGTAGGTTGTGTAAATAATGGTGTTGAAAAGGTATGTTCACACATAGTAATTAAAGGTATTCATTTTATTGAATATTTTTTCCTCAAATAGACCTATCATTGGTATGTCTTCAAATTCATTACTGGGATGAACCACGTGAACCTCTAATTAGATGTTATTTTTAAAGCCACCCAAAAATAGGTCAGTCATATTTTCCTCAGTGATGTCTACCATATATAAGGAGAGATTATAAAATTGATAAATGTAATTTTTTCCACTTTGATTTAAATCCTTTAAGGATATGTAAAATCTCTCCTCATCTAAGTGGCATAATGTAAACACCTCTAGGTTTGTGGGCATCCTAAGGATGAGGTGAATCTATAGATAGGGCTAGCTCCCTTGATATACCACTTTAGATTACAACTACACCTAAAATTTGGGGGTGAAAATAGAGAGAGATAACTAAAATAAAAATATTTTAAAGGAGGTGATACACCAAATAACATGATCACTTCTAACCATTATCATGTTACACATGAGAACAAAGGACAAATTGAGCATACACTTCTACAATCTATGCCTTCTCACATCAATGATACATTATGAGGTTATGGATGAGTACCTTAGGCTAGGAGGACTATAAAAGAGGAATATGAGGTAACTAATGAATATAATAACTCACTCAAACCTAGACATCTCCTAGCATAGTTCACATTCCTTGCAAGAAGAGGCTACAAATAGGTGAAAGAATGAACATCATGCTAAGGTATCTATATTTTTCACTAAGAAATATTCATAATATAATTGAAAAAAATATGAAAAATCATGAAAGAGGTAAAAATAAGTATTATTATTTATCAAATGGTATGATTTTTATAAAGGCTTCACCATACTTAGGTGGAACATAAAGTACAATGGCCAAAATGGCTAGTTATTATATAACTTGAGAGAGAAAAGAGAGGAGTCCAAGGAGTTAATTATGCATGAAAATATTATATTATATTAAAAATACAAGGTTATGAAGTCCAAGTGTCTATACAAGTCATCAAACTCTTACAAAGTGGCGTGAAACTCTTTATCTTGGCTCATTAAATTTCCTTCATAATATGGACCTATTTGAACATCCCATAATTAATTAGGGATAGGTATGATGATTTTAATTAATTTTAAGGGTTTAAATCATGCCTCTCCATGAATTGGTTTTAAACTTGGTCCTCTATAATCATCTAGAAGTGAGCCATCATCATCTACTATCAACAAAACTCATCTTCTATTCACTCTACACACTTGGCCTCAAAATTGGAATAATTTTCTTATTAAGATCCATGTCATGGAGTGCATGTAAATTATAAATACCCTCCATGGATATATAATCATTGGGTACAACTTAAAATCAACCCACTTCAAGTTTTCCACCCTTATCACTAGCGTGTCTAATAGGCCAATTTTGACTGTCTGAAATGAAGCACCTAGTTTAGACACTTAATAGTTTTTTATTGAAATTTAATGACCATATGGAGTTATAAAAATTATAAATATTCCCTATAAACATTATTTCATCCTTAATCTCCTTATTAACCTAAAAAACATAAGAAATGGTAAAAACTAACTGAGCTATACCATGTCTATACAAGTTCATATAGCTAAAAAGAATGGGAGGGAGCTTGAGTGAGTATTTTAAAAAGTATGATAGGTTTCATAGTCCAAATATTCCATTATGTTATCTATCTAACTCCATTTTTCCAAATAGGTATTGGTTGAGGGTTTACAAGGATTTAAAGCCTATTTGACCTCTTAAGGTTTGTTCATAAAACCTAGACATTAAAATGCAAAAAAATTACAAAAATATGGCATTAAAGATACCTAATATCATCTCATAACCACTTTATCATGCATGTAATGCTTCATGAAATATATGAGTATCAAACTTTGAACAATCAAGATCTTTTCACTTTCTTTACAGGTTTGAGTTGGCTTAAGATCCCAAAAATGGATTTATTTGGTTTTATTTTCACTATGAAATATTTAACACTTCTTTATACACCCTAAAAACATGTTTCAATCCATGGATGTGTTCATCTTATGCTATAAATGTAAGTGACTTCCCATTTGGCCTTAGCCTTGAACCTTACCTAACATGCCTAACTACACCCTAGAACTCAAAATGAATATTGATGGGTTTTATTGAATTATAATAGTTAAAACACACCTATATTAATCCCATACACATGTTAAAAATTTATAAATTTCATATCAAAGACTATAAATGAAGATGACTTCCTCATCTAGCACTAGGTTTCACCATTCCTCATAGCCTTGATTGTAACGCCTATGGTTTGGACCATTCCATTTAGATTCAATATTTTGAATTTGGTTATTAATTTTTATATGTGTGTCATAAATCTTTAAAACCTTATTTAAATGTTTCTATGTCCCTTGAATTCACCCTATCACCTATTTCCTAAACCTTCCAATGTTTGTGTATGAGGATGTACCCCCTATCTAAGATAAAATAGGGGATAATTCCCCTATTCTATTAGTAAAAATGAGTATTGTATATTATTAATAAATTAATTATGACCCTCAAAACTAAAATTCAGCCCTTGGTGACCTCATTTTCTCTTTCAAATCTTATAAAACCAAAATAGGCTCTTCAAAACACAAATTGTGTTCGTGATAGTCGAAAAATGGTTGTGAACTGCCCTTTAGAGAGGGTCCCTTATGCTTTATTTCCTTTAATTGGTTTCAAGAGGTGTTAATTCATCCTATAAATAAATATTAATCACTCTTTGATATTAATCCTTGATCAAACCCTTCATACACCTTGCATATTTGGATTGAATTTCTATCTGACTATGATTTTTGCTTTGAGCTCTGAAATGGTTCCTGTAGTTGATCCTACCTATTTGACCTTGAAAATGATGCTCCAAGAACTCATATAAATCTATAAGTTATTTAATGAATTATTTATACTTGTGCATCACATTTATACAATTCTAACACACAAGAACCACCACTCCTGATACTCAGTGTTTTCATACAATCAAACCCTAGATGTAGGTGTTCATTTGGTTCTAAGGAGGTGTATAGGATTGTTAAAAAAAATTATATATCATGAAGGTGATAATTATCCTTATGGAGGTGTTTTAAAAAATAAATATCATCATTCCAACCTTACTTGTGATCTTTATATTCACTTTGAAAACATCAAATTGAGCTTTCCTTGTTATGATTGGACACTTTGCCATTATACCCTATTGTAGGTGTGTACTAACTCCTTTAGACTTAAATTTGATGTTATAAGACTAAACTTTATGAGTGTAATCACTTATTGCTATCATTCACCTTGGACTCAACTTGGATGGGTTAAAATACCATCATAACACATTGTTTAGTTCACTATTCGTCTTTTTCCTATAGGTGGACCTTTTTTTTAGGACACCTAGAGGTGTCCTTAAGGCTTGGAAAAATATATAACAATACACTTTGATGATATTCATGCCTATTTGCACCTATTTTATCAATGAAACATCTTAATAATGAGGGAATGCTATTCTTATAACCTTAGGGTATCAACAGTCACTAAACACTCCAAACCTGAAGATGAGACTACAGGGTTTCAATGTTTTTAAAGAAACTTTGGACTTCTTAACAACCACTTTCCCTTTGTCATCTATATTACATATATTTCAAGGTGGTATACCTATGTATGGGATACTATTCAAGGTCATCAAATACACCAAAAATATTTGTAACCTTGTGCTATGATAATCCCAAAACATGATTAGACCTCTATTTTGCCTTTTTAGGGACAAAGTCTCTAAATTTACTATCATGTTACTAGAAGGTTCTACCACTTCAAGTTGCCATCCTAGTCTTCAAAAAGGGTCATTCATGATATTTACTCATTACTGGACCTCAAATATGCTTTTATCATCCATTAAAACACCTCAAAATGGCTACCTTTCTTTTTGTGTTACCACCTATAGGTGGTTATGGTCATATGCAAGTAGTGTGAGGATAACATGTAGTGAATGTTGTAATATGATCATGAACAGATTTAGGATTTTCCTCTTATTCTCTACATGAGTGACTACCATCATGAATTATTTGAAAATCATTACAAAACATTTATTCAAACCTAATTCTCCCTTGAAAACACTTGTAAGTACACATTCTAAATATGCAGGTAGTGAAGAGGAATGTGGGTAGTGTGTATAGTTTAGGATTCATGCAATAGACTTAGACTCTTTACCAGTACTCCAAAGTCTAATTGTCATCATAGAGATATTAAAACTAGTCTCCAAAACCCATATTCAACATGATATTCCCCTATAATGATTTCTAAAACATACTTTCATGGCTATCTAACTGTGTTTTCTTGTGTATGATTGTGATTCCCTAGAGAGCTACCTTGCTAAAGGATATTGGAAAGTGAAGGTGATAAATATAACATGTAATAATGTAAATAAAAACATATTCACCCTCCAATACCACCATAAAAATAAGAAAATCCATCAAATGGTGAAAAAATTGCTTGTTTCACAAAAATGTGGTTTCTCTTACAACTCAAGATGATTAGCACATCTAAACTTCATGAAACTTGAAACCAAGGATTTTAATCATGTGAGGAGGAGGATAAAATCATTTGGAGTTAAAATTAGCAATTAGTTTATATGAAATTTCAAAAACCAAGGCAAAACCTATAAGGTGCATGAAATAATAGATTAAAAGTAGAGTCAAATTCATGAGGATGGTTCATGAAGCGTAGGCTACCATTATTTAAAATAATTATATGTAAATGAATTAATTTTAGTTTAATTTAACCTCCCTAAGGGGTTTGAGCTAAAAGATCCTGAGTTATCCATACTAAGCACAAACCTGAAGGTCACTTCTGCTTGTCAAGAGGATTGAAAAAGGAGAATGGTTTTGGGATAAAAAAGGCACTTCTATAAAAAACATGGAACCAATATTTTGGAAGCTAAAGATACATACCATGATCATTTACCATTTGGTGTACTTCTCAAGAAGATGTACAAGTGCCAAACTTTGTATTTTCCTCAAGAAAAATACCCTTTTTTTGAAGAACTTGCCACTTTTTAATTGGTTTTAGTTACTTAAGACTTACTAAGACACATGTAATGTGACATAATATTTTGGCACCTTTAAACTTCCTAAGAAATATATATGTCATTAAATGCACCATTTTTGACCTCAAAATGACCCAATGTGACTAATGTGACTTAAAAAATAAGGACCATGGATATTATAACATTAAAAGACATCAATTAACCTATAATACACCTTGTGACAATATTTTAACCCTATAAAACACATAAAATTTAAAATTTTACCTATAGGTGCCCCCAGTTTGACATCAAAGTCAAATTTGGTCAATAATAATATTTTACCATCCAAATTTTGCACAACTTGGGTAGTTAGACGAATTAGTTTTATGAGACATTATTTCAATATTGGAGTTTTATCTCTTCATAAAATATATAATTGGTAACCAAGAGAAATTTCTTTTTATTTTGATCACACAACAAATAATACCAAATAAACTATTTAGGTTTTAGATATAGAGAGTCTATGAACACCTTTTGTGAATAAGGAGTCTAATGTAGATCAAAAAAATTTCAATTTGAGTAATCAATGTGAGTGGATCATTACCATAAAACTTATTTAGGTCTAATTTTGGTAACAATATCTTCATAGCATGATTGGCATTATGATTATTTAGAGAATAAGAACCAAATTAAAGTGGTAGAGGGTTATTTTGTAATTGTTGAGTTGAAAAGTTGTCTAATTACCTAGTGATTTGTTGTAATTGATAACGGAAGCTAATCAGGTCCTCTTTCATCCCTATGAGGTCCCATTTTTTCGCATCAAGATCATGTTTTCTATTTCATGCCCTATAATTTTGACTTAAGTTGTTGAAATACCTAAAAAATACTTGGATTAGAAGTTTTTAACTCCATGTCATATTTGTGAGGAATTTTAGGCATTCCTTTCCCTTTCCCATGAACACAAGTATTAGGTCATATTATGAACAAAACTTAGGAGGGTTGTGAGCTGAAAATTTTATCAATACGTCATACTATTTCAATCACCTTACCAAGGTGAATCTAATAACTACTAATGTGCATAAGGGTGAAACTTTTTGGCTTGATAAAGTGTACCAATATAATATACCATTATGATTATCTCATAGAGATGAATCCAATGGATGCTAATTTTTATTATCCTTCTAGTGCTCAAGATGATAGATCTAAAAAACTACATCAAATAAACTTTCCCAAATTGAGGCTATGACACCACTTTTAATGAAATTACTTAGATGATTCACAATAATATAATTATATATCACATAATTAAGATTAGAATAAATATATCCATAATGACAATTATCTAAAGAGTAAAATATTTGAATATTATGACTAAGCCACTTCAATGGGGTAACCTCCAAAATAATGTAATAAGAAAAAAATTCCTAATATGATGATAAAACACTAACCACTACCACCTATATATACTCTACTTATCCAAGGTTATTCCATATGTTGACCATACTAAGAAATTAGATAAATAAAAAAAGATAATATGAAGGTGTGTAAGCCACAAATCGACCACACATATCCTGATATGAACTATAAGTTAAGGGCATAGTCAAAAATCCTCATTATATAGACATGATCATAATCAACCATGATTTATTCTTTCTCTTTAGAAGTGGTCTTGATGAAAATGAATGGGAATGTTTAATGATAATTATCCTTCTTATGTTATTCCATTTTAGGAGTTTCATTTTTAGGCCTACCATATGCTTTAGGCATCTTAGGTAATCTGGTTATATGAAATTCATTTCTAATTTTATATTCCATGAGGTAATTGTGTTTAATAGTGAAGTGATTGGATATTTTTGTAGGTGGTGTAGCTAAAGTGGAAGCAAGTGTACTTGGATCCACATAATTGGATTTTGGTGTTTTAGAAATTACCTCTTTCTCATTTTTGGTAACAAGTTCTATGTGAATGTTATAGTTAGAGCTCTCATATTCTACTTCAAAATGTTTATAAAATTGATACAATTATAAGTCACCAATAATGGTAAGTTCTAGTCTAGAAGGAGGAAATTTGATGCACTGATGAAGGGTATATGGTAAAGATGCACTTCAGGAATCTAAGGTCACCCAAGGAGAAAATTATATGTTATTTATAAATTAAGTACATGTAATAGAGTATTTTGGGTTAGAGACCCAATGATGATAGGTAATAAATTTTTCCTTGAGATTATATTTCTTTATTATCATAATCTTTGATGGTAATGGTACATAGTTGTATATTAGTTGATGTGTAGCCAATATGCTTGACTAGTTTTAAAGATACAATATTGATCCCTAAAATATTATATATTAAGACTCGTATGACCTTATACATTGATATAATTTATTATATGCAAATAATATTATTGTGTAAAGGTATAATGGATGTCATGTCCATTTCATCGAAAGTGAGATGTTGGTTAGGAGCCAAATGACTCAAGTGTTTTTAAATTTTTAGGTGCAATGTCATTTGGAACTTTGTTTTGGTTTTAAATCTCACACAATATGTTTTTGTAAATATCTAATATATGTAGGCATATTTTCTAATTGCTCCAAAATATCATAAGGTTTATCCTTGATTTGAGAAATTGGCTTGGTCTTTTGAGGCAAAGGACCTTGAATTGTACTTTTTGAGGGAAGAGGTAAAGGGACTTGAATAACAACCTTTGAATATTTATTTATGATTATGTAACCTATATTAAACAATGATTAATATAATTATAAGAAGGGTAATATTTGTTTGAAATTGTAATTCTTGGTTTTTTATTGGCTTTTGTGCCATTATAAACCAAAGGAGGATTATTGACAAATGGACTTGAGGTCCTAGAATGGATGGTGAAGGTCATTGGAAATTTTGATATTTGGATTTGGATTTATCTTAATTGTGGTAATATGTATATTATTTATGTGACCTATAACATTTTAGTCTCAAGGAACACTTATAATTGTCTTGGTTAGAATAGGAATCTTAACCCTAATTTTACTTTTGTTGTCTTTGACAATATTTTTTTGGAGTTTTATTCTAATTATTGGAATTATGTTATATAAAAGAGATATGATAGACACATAATTATTGATCAGACATTGTAACCACATTATCTAATTCCATCTCTCCACTTTTAATCAAATATTTAGTAATATGGCACAATTTCATACATTTATGAAAAAGATGGACTTTTACCTAATGATGAAAAGTTTGTTATTATTTTACTAATATATATTAGGTTGGTTTTCATGTAATGTTATTAATACCAACCAAATGATCATATTAGAATAAACTAGCTTTTAGAAGACCATTTCAGTGGGCTCACCGAAATTGTTGAAAAATATGTTACTATAATAGCCTCTTCTTGGAGGTGGCCTTTGTAAAGAAATAGGTTAACTAGGTGGGTCTAGTTAAATAGGTGGTTGTTTCACCACTTTACATGTTATTATTCATTCACCCAATCTCCTACAACATTATTATTTTTAATAAATGCATTCAGATTTTTTGACATATTATCTTGCACTTGTGTGGGAGATTGCATTTGAGCCTTTCTCTAATTTTAGTTTTGAGAACAAGGCTTAATTATACCTTTTTAAAAAATACGTTATTTAATTTTTATCCCCTTCAGGATAAATTCTTTAAATGTATTGGCACAAATAAGTTTTATGTTATGAACAATGTCAAACTAAATATTTACAGTAAACATTGTACCCAATTATTTATTAGGTAAATTTTGTATAATTTGGTTAACTAAAGAACAAAACCATTATAAATAATTATTACAAACTTCTCCTCCTCTCTATTTAGTTTTACATAAGTCTACCATGGCTAGCTTATGTTTGATGTTGAATGAAAGGTGTTGTACAAATGTTTTTGTAAAATCATCAAAGTCATCCACAAAATTAGTAGGTATAAAAACAAACCATTCTAGAGTTTGTCCAATCAAGATATGGGGTAACAAAACAATTATGATTAAGAATATGTATTTAAAGATAATTCATATAGAAATTCTAGGATCATATGTCATTAATTTTGACTTTCTTGGTTTTATTTCCTACTAGAATGGTAGAATCTACATCTTTGACCTCTTTTAAGTCCTAAAAGATAGGGACAAAATGAGAGGAAGTGGGTAGATTTTATTGGGTAGTAAAAGATAGAAAGGTGACATAAAATATTGAGGAATTTGAATGTGACTAGATCTACTAGGATTATTCACTATTTGAGTAGAGTTATATTAGTGATAGGGAACTTGTTGGTTAAAAGGCCCTTGTTGTTGAGTGTGACATTGATTTGGAGGGAACCAAGGCCTTAATGGAGGAATGTTATATTGAGTTTTAAACATAATTTGATGAGAATAGAGGATAAATTGTTGTTGATTCCTAATAATTTTATGTGTAGGAGGAGTTTGTTGATTAATTGGTAGATATTATCTTATTGAAGTGCTCTCTTATTAAATAAGAGTGTCAATTGGTTGACTTATATAAAAAACATTTTTGGTTAGAAAATTATGGTTTGGGATTGATTGGTACCTATTAAGGTATAATTTTAGTCACCACCTTTTGTAGTGGAATGTTAGTCATCATTTTTTGAAGTGGGGGAATGGGAATGTGCTCTTATGACTCAAATTGGTTCAAATGTTTTTGTTTTAAGGCATTAGATTGAGGAGGTCATGGAGATAATTAAATTACATTTGGTTTTACATTGGATGGTACCTAATGTGGGTGAAAATAAGGTATGTGAAAATTATCCACCACATTTTGGGTAGAGTCTATAGGGAGACTTGAATCTAAATTAATTGTTAAATTGGTTTATTTTATGGGTGTGTTAAAGAAATCCACAACTATGGTTTAAGTGGAAAAAAGATTCATATTATAAATTAGATAATTAAATAAGTATAATGGTTGTCTCATTGTAGGATTGGTCCCCACTAAACATGGATTTTAAATATACAATTTACTAAGGAAACTAGTGAGATTAACCAAAACCTAGTTGGATTGTTGGATTTTCCTTTCAATACATTAGTTATTGGAAGATTGATCAATGATTTAATGCTTTCCCTTTATTTTACATAATAATAACTTGATTAGGATTTGGAATAAAATTTTGTTCTTGGGTAAAGACACTTTAAGTATCTATCAGCTCAAGAGGTATTTATTTAGGTGTTCTAACTAAATATTACAAATCCTCTATTAGAAAACTAGGGGGAACTTTGAACCCATATAAAATAGTCTAATAAGATGTTAATATTAATTATCAAATAATTGGATATTAAATTGATAATGTTTACATTGATCAGTAGGTGGCGGATTGACAAGATAAATTAGATTAGGTTAATGTTCGACATCAAAAGGTACATGTGGTAGGTATTATTGGTATTGGCCTTGGTATACATTGGCTGATATAATTGGAAGGTATGTATTATTTTGATCAATTTAAAAATTCTATGGTGCATGAACAAGGTATTGTTGTTTTTCTTCATCCTCTACATATTAATCACATCCATATGGAATGTACACAACCCTCTCACCAAATAATTGGTTGTAAATATCCATATTATGCATGTATATATCTATAATCTTACACTTGAAAATGTTTAGAATTTATAGAGTTATTTCTTGACTAGGTATGTGACTTCCCTCTGAATATCACTTGGTAATTGGCTTATAATTACAAATGGTTAAAAGGTGCTTATAAAAGGATATATCAACAAGTTTGGTCATAATGGGTTTAAGTATAAACACTCAAATTTTAGACTTAGGAAATGGATTTGACTTTTTCTTTCTTTTAAAAGATCTTAGATCTCATAAAATTGGTTTTTCAAACAAAGAAAGGAGACTTGGACTATTTGAGACACTTATAAATTTTGGAAATGTAGAAGGGTTGGTACAACAAATGGTCTTGGTTGATAATGGTAAATCAAGTTTGAAATAGACATCAAACTTTGAAATGTTCAAAGTAAATTTAAATTAGAAATTTAGATATGGAATGAACTTGCAAATAAGGTTGGATTATAATTGTCACTTGATTCAAAATTAAATGAATAGTATAATGAAATAAAATGAATAATAAGTTTGGAATGTTTCAAAGGAAATTTAACTTGGTTTGAAATGTCAATTTTGATTCAAAGGACAAGACTTTTAGTTGAATTTGGATAGCCTAACAATGTGGTTTAAACAAGCAAATAAAGTGTTTAAGGCCAATTAATAACATATCACTTTGGTTTGACTTGGAATTTGGGAAGAGTAACACCTCTTCATGTGTGTATAAAATGGTTTCCATCTTGGAGTTGGTTAATTTGATTTGGTATCAAATATAAACTTGGTTTTGACACAACAATCAAGAGATGATAAGTAATAATTACAAGGATATTTAATAACTAATGCTGGTTTTCATCACATCCATTCAACCTTATAAAACACTTGTCTTGAGATAGGATTAAAAGTTTAAATGTTCATTAAACAAATTATTAAAATTATTGGTAGGATTTTTACACCCCTATCTCTCTAAAATTTCATATGATTAAGGTGATATTTTGGGGTTATTACCTTTTAACCCCTATGTTAATGATTGATCCATAATAAAATAGGAATCTAAGAAGTAATCCTAGATTAGGCCATTCATGATAGGGTTTTGTCCCTTAACAACCCATTCAATTATACAAGTATTAGTGAAGTTATACCAAATTTCGGGTTTGATTACTTTTTTACAATGGGATATCTATATGGTCCTTATATACCTTAGGTATGTGGGCAAAATCTTTAAATGAAGAAGTTACATCTCATTATCAAGATTTCTCCTTTTGATTGTACCACAAATTGACCTTGAGCATTAGAAAGAAATGCTCAGGGTTACTTTCCTCACATGACTTTGTAAAAGCACAAAGCCTTTTATTCATTATGGCAATGTTCTTTGATTTATATACCTCACCAAATAAGTAGTGTTTGGTATGATGCTAATATGTCACTTCCTAGGTCAACACACCCCTAAAGACTTGTCAGAAGGTGTTAAAATGCACCCTAGTAGGCCAAATAAAAAATAGGCTAGAGGAAAATAAGGACTTTTGCATTTATGAGTCACCCAAAATAGGAGAGCATATGGGTAAAGATAACCCCAAAATAAAATCAATAAGTCAAACATACTTGCAATAAACTAAAGGAACTTAAAAATGAACAAGTTTATTAATCCTAAATTGACGTATGATTTTAGTTTGTGCCTAAATAAAAATTTGACATAGAATTGATATTTTTTGACTCAAAACAAAACTTTTTGACCAAGCACATGAAACACAAAGTGATTATAAGTTTGAAACAAGTGGGCTTGAGCCAAAATGAGCTCAAAATTTGAATTTTTAAGTCTCAACCTTAAATCAAGATGATTTTATGATTATTTAGGTTTATTTTGATGATAAAGCATTCAATATAGTTATAAAGGTCTGCAAATAGAAAATAGTCAATAGTCAGAATAATTTGTCTATTGATTATGATTATTTTGCCAATACACTCAATGATTTCACTACTAATTAGAATAATTTCATTAATGTTTTTCTATGGTCAGAGAAGTAAACTATAAAGATAGTAGAATAATTTTGTAATTAGGAACCACAATTCTTCTAATAAGGACTACAATTTTACAATTATGTAGAAAATAAAATAAAATTAAAAGGGGAGAGAAATGATTTCATTATTTTGTAGTGATTTCACTAATTATCCAAATTATTTTTCTATGATAAATGATTATGTCAATGTTGATAATAAAACTTTCATTGATTTTGACATGTAGACAAGAAGAACACAAAAAAACCATCATAATTATTTCACCATTAGGATTTACAATTTCACTAATCAAGCCAAAAATTTAGCCATTAAGGTATATAATTTCATAATTATGTAGAGAACATCATAACAAAAATTAATAAGAAAATGATTTATCTACTCGAGATTAAAAATTTTCAATTACATGACATGATTTTGTAATTTCACATAATATTAATGAACAAAAAGATATAAGTAAAATTATCTCACTGTCATTGAGAGCAACTCCACCAACGATTTGCACAATTTAGTTATCTAGACCTATTAAGCAGAAGATAAAAAAATAGTTAAGATGATTTCACCATTTTGAGATGATTTTACTGATGTTCCTAACAATTTCATTATTTTTATGATAATTTTATTTCTAAGTCCTTTAAATTCACCAATACATAGTCACAAATTCATTGTTTGCAAATGAATAGGTTTTAACATAATTTTGGAGGAAAATAGGAAAAATTGTCTTGTTAGAAGGCCAATTTTGGTAATTATAATAATGTTAGTGGTCTAAAAAAGTTTGTGGGATGCATCAAATCATTCAAGATTTCCCACCAAGTGTAGTATTATGTAGATCATGAATCTAAGAGAGGTTAACCAATCGTTAGTGAATGAATATAAAATAACTTGAAGACATAACTTCTTAAGCCCAATCCCTAGGTTGAGATATTTGACTAAAAAATAATAAATGTAAATTGGAAAGGTAAAAATATTATTTTTACCTCTGTTTAAGATATATTTGAAAATTGGTTTAAATGGTTGAGTTCAAATTTTAAATATATAATTCTTCTTCGATGATTGAATCCTTATGTGGGAATAACCTCTCATTGTCTATATTTGATCTTAGATTTGGCATGGCATGAAAGAGAGATAATTTATGAATATTATGGGAATAATCCAAATAAGTAAGTTTACATTAGGAAGCTTGATGAAATGCAAGGTGTGAAGGTTCTATTTATAGATTCCCTCAGCTGATATGGACCATTCATCTCATCCTAAGATGGAGAGTTGAGTATTAATCCTAAAATACATCATTACACATTTGGAATATGTAATATATGCCATTTAAGGCCTTTTTGCAGTATGGAAAGAAAATTGGAAAAATTTGATTGTCATTTGTCCTCTTGAGTGTGTAAAAGGGGAAGAGTGTGTAAGAAGGGTGTAAGAGATGTAAGAGTGTGTGTACATATCCATGTCATAAGACACCTTTCCCTCACTCCATTCTATTGACTATCCCCTATTACATCACCTATGTGAGGCCATAATTCATTTATTTTATTTTAGGAAAATAAGTTACTTGAAATCCATGTAATTTCCTATTAGAAGAATGATTAGGATAATCAATCAAAGTGATTAATTAGTAATTAGAACAAAGCTAAAGTTTTCAATGTTTATTTGTTAATTAAGTGTTAACTTCACTATCTTATGAACACACATTCAAAGGGATGATTTAATTTTATATGAACTAGATAATATAAACTATGCAAGGTAATCCATTGGCGCAATTATGGATGTATCTTTGCGATTTTGGTTTAAAGTGGTATTTTTATCGATAAATTATCTCTATTTGGATATTTATAGTTAAACTTTCATGTGATTATGGAAAGTTATTTTGAAATTTTAGACATGAAATTAGTTAAAATGAATTATCTATAAAGGATACATAATTCTTGCATGCTATACAACTCAGCCTTTAACTTTAAATTCATGTTGGGATTCAATCTGTATAGGATATTTTTGACAGGTCATGTTTACTATTTGAGTTCAATGTTCATCTCCCCCAATGATGGATATACCCCTTTCACCTATATAAACTTAGTAAAATAATCATCTTGATAGTCCTTGAGCTTCTAAAACCCTTTAAAATTTTTATTATGAGTCTAGTAATCTCCCAAAGATCCATGATTTGTAAAATACTCTATTCCAATATTATCAATAATTTTTTTTAGTGGCTTCTAGTATATCCTATTAGATTCACTAGGAATGGATTAATTCATATTCCTTTTTTCTTCCTATCTTGTAATATTAAAATCTCATACCTTCTCTTCCTTATTTTATTTTATGATTTTAAATTTGTTTGGCTTAGCTTCTCATTTTAGTTCTAATAATCCATTTAACTTGAGATCCTTATAATTATCACTGGACTCTATCAAATCATAATGAATCTTATTAAAATGTTTTGTAAGAAAATATTACTAGTTTTTACTAACCTTATAATTTTCTATAGATGCATTCATATCACAAAATGCTTTTTGATGTGACGATGAGTCTATCACAATACTCAATTTTTATGATCACTAATGACATAGAAACATTATTAATATTTGTAAAGCATTATTTACTACAAGAATTTCATCTTAAAAAATAAATGTGTGAATATATTATTTTTTAACTTGGTCCCAATGCTTAGTTTATTGCATGTGTTTTTTATTCATGTACCATGTAGTAGGAAGTGGTGCCAAAGTGTATTTGAAAACATGCACCTAGTATTTAGGTTCCACATCCTACCTAGACCATATGTCCACATACCTATGTACTTGTAATTATAGACACTGTTCTTACTAAATAAATGACCAATATATCCTAATAGTGATTGGCATCTGAAAACATGATCACATTAATTCATAAGCCTTATAACAAGATAACTTAGTTTTCCTATGAACTTCCCACTAGGTCGCATTAGTTCCCTTCAAAGAATAATTGAGTGCACTTACTCTCTAGTCCATATTATGTAAATGATTTTATAATAAAAAAATGATTTAATTGATATCATCAATTAAAAATTATTTTCATAGTTTTAGTTTAGTGCTGAACACCATTCACATAGGGTGCACCTCATGATCTATAGAAAAAAAATTTAGCATATGTGTATTTGAATTACCTTCCAATGTTGGATTTGTATAATCCATATATGTCTCACCTAAATCATACAATAAATCTAGCTAAAATTAATTTTTAAATCACAAAAAATGTGTCATATAT
The DNA here is from genome assembly GCA_037957365.1 of Torreya grandis. Taxonomy (NCBI): domain Eukaryota; kingdom Viridiplantae; phylum Streptophyta; class Pinopsida; order Cupressales; family Taxaceae; genus Torreya; species Torreya grandis. The sequence continues at coordinate 335,568 of JARHVA010002275.1, forward strand.
TCTTCAATCTAGAATTGGTGTTCAAGTGACTTTGTTATAATCAATATATACACAAACTATTCCATTGTTTGTGGTTGTACTTGTCATAATGATGGAGGATTGAATAACTGGTATTCCATAGCTCACACACAATTTTTTATTATATTCATTCACCTTGAACCCACTATTATCATCATACACATAAGTTAACTTTGGTTCTCTATGAATAGCATATGGCTTATGCTATGACTTTTTCAAGGGTATCACAATTATCTTATGTCCTTGGTGCACCTATAATTTATTTTTCACCATATTGATAATCACTTGACAATCACAATCCCATTTATTACCAATAAAATAAGTATAATGGGCCTCATATATTTTCTTATCAATTACCTCCAAATATCCTTATAAGCGTAAGTCAGTAACCTTAATTTCTACATCTTCACATTATCCAATTGGTTATAATCTTCCATAATGTATGAGACCGATAGTAACTGGGATATAACATAAGTTTGGTTGACCAATATCCTCCCATGTAGATCTAGGTATCATGTTTAATATACTCCCAATTTTAAATATAACATTAGGTACCTTGCACCCTACAAGTTCAATATCTATTCTAAAATAAATATCCCATGTCTTTTTAGTTTTTACATACCATACAATGTTGTAGGTATGCTATTGCCCTCATTGTTTGTACTCAAGAATATTATGTAAAAAAATTACAATTTTATGTGAAATATATTCATTTCATAAGGTGGACAAGATTTTTCATATATTTTTTAATTCAATCAATACTCTTTGTTATGTTATGCACACAATCTACCCATACATTTGTGTAGCAATAGTTTTAGCATCCCCTTACAACACATTCTATTGTTATACCAAATTCCATGATTTACTTCCTTACCACATTCCATACACCATATAACCATATTTATATTATTTTTATCATGAAGCTCATCCATGTTTTTTGTGAAAAGAATTTATTTTCATCTCAATTTTAAAACTAGCTGATGGAGCATCTCCATAATCTTCGATTTGTTCTACCAGAGTGTAGTTGTTTGAGAATCCTACTTATTAATAAAATATGACTATTCAGTGCCAAATCTGATTCCTAATCATGATATTTATACTAACCAAACAACCTTATATATGCCTTTCATGACAAAATTAATCTTTTTCATTATGTCTAAAAATATATGATCATGTTCCAATATTGATTCTCCACTTAATTTATAAATCTCATTAAGGTAGTAAATGATCTATTTCAAAAACTTCATATTTAATTCTAAATTTATATGTAATTAACATACATTTTACAAATTATCTCTAGACATTCACCCATTATGGCTCATATGAGTTCGCATTTATTCACATCTTCAGATGTCACTCCCTTAACCTATTATTTCATATCATAGGTAAAAAAATAATTTTTAGGGCCTGAAGACCCATTTTATGGAGTTAAAGCTATAAAAATTCATGAATTTAATTCCATTTTTGGCACACTTTTATCTCCTACTATGGGATTTTACGCACTAGATTTTATAGGTGTTTTGAAACTAATTTGAATGGGAATATCACCTCTTCTTATATATTGATTAATTATTTTATATGTTAATTTTACCAAATTTATATGTAAATTATTCATATGATTTTATATATATCCCTTCCTTGTAACTTTTTTTTGTCTTCTGTGATGAAAAATTGGGATTAGGGGATGCATACTTACAATATGAACAATCTATGTATTTAACTTCTTATGTCTAAAATCTTGAAATATTTTTGTGATTGTGAATTGCCTCCTCCATATAATATTCCTTACCTTATCTAAAAAATATCATTTCTTGTAACTAATATCTACCCTTATCTTCTAACTACTATATTACCAATCTATTTTCCTCTCTCTCCTTGCTCTGGTCCAACACCCCTCTATCCCAATTTATGTCTTCTTATTTCTCATGTCCTTTCATTACTTACTATAATAATATACACATTATCATATTTATGTAACTTTTGTAGCCTATTTCCAAGCTCTCCTCTCTTCATCATCATCTATATTACTCCTAATTATATTTATAACTAGCTAAAGATTATCTGATTTATTCCATCTTTTTTTGTTGTCACAACTCTATTTCCAATCCCATAATTTTATTATCATTTTTATGATCTACGTTCTCCATATTTTGGGTTTAGGTAAAATCTCCTCTACTCATCTCTACATAATTCACTCCTACATTACGTGCACCCCTATAATGCTTAAAGTGACTAATCCATGTTGGTAAGGGTAAGCACCATCATGTTTTCAACAACCAACATGTAGATTAAAATAGGTAGTCATTAAAGAAAATTTCCTTAAATTAATATAAAAAATAATACTTACACAAATTATAAGGCTAATTACCTTTTAAAACAAAATTTTTAATGTAATTATCGATGGTAGTCTTGGTCTAGTGATCAACCACATGGGTCTATTAATTATATAGAGTTTTTAAGTTGTGTATCTTTTCTTCCATCAAAACTATAATTTTTTTCTTTATTGTCCAAAAACATTAATACTCTATTATGGATAATTATGTCAGTAATATTCTAGGCAAATTGTAGTAAATGATTTCATAAATTTTTCCATATATATGATCTTGAATGTCTTTTTTCGTAGTCTTCCCAATTCTTTTTTCTTATTATTCTATAAAACTTTCAATTATTTCATGTATCCATATCTTCAAATATATTTAACCTAGTCACCATATCAACATGTTTCAATAAAAATCCATTCTCACCCCACCATTATTAGAAGAGGTTCCTAAAAAATCCATCATAACATGCTAATATAGGTATAATAGTGTGATAAATGATAAAAGAATACAACAAACTATATTATAGATTGAACTTATCCATTAATTAACTAAAATATAAATATAGATGAAAAATATGTAGGTTTATTATATAAATAACATTAAATAGAATTTATGTGAGTAACAAATTTATATAACAAAATATCAGTGTGCATAGAACAACCATAAAATACATATAAGGGAAACTATTAAAACCTATATATTAAAAATTATCACATCAAAACCATTTCAAAATAAAAATAAACATTATATAAACAGATTTAAAAATCATTTCCTCTTCATATCACAAACTTTTGCTACATCTAAATGAAATAATCTTTACATTCTATAGACTATTGATATGCTTTTGAAGAACCGAATACGTACACAAAGATATAAAATATACAAAATTATTGTGATTCATAGATGTTCACCAATTACATTATGTGATTTTTGTAGCCTTAATCTACATCTAAAATTTTTCTAATCACTTCCTAACAAATTTAATGCACACATAATTAATCAAAATAAATAAATATTAACTCTCCTCACACATGTCATCACCCCATGTTAACTCCTCAACAAAAATAAAAATACACACTCATAAATAGATGAAATTAGTTAATACCTTGGTTTAATGATTGAACATCCAAGAAAGGAAATAGCATCCATCAAAATTCAAACCAAATCTCAATCATTCATCCTCCCATCCAAAAATCTATAAATTCACCTTGCATCCTTCATTTGCACATCATATTACATATTTTACAAATATTAATAATTACTATCACCTTGAAATTAATCACATAATAGGTACATGCACCAAAACACTCGAGTGATCGGATTTGATTACAAACATGAGAAAATCCACTCAACAAAGGAAATATTTTATTTGTAGGTGAAGGTAGTTATTTTTATCATTTATGTGATCAATATAATATTTTGTATTGATTTGGAGTAGGATACTACTATTTTTCTTAGTTTATTTCATATCTCTAATACATTTGTGGCACACTTAGTGGGACCCTTCCCCTTTTGATCTATTTTAATTTTTAGTTATTTTGAGAGAGATTTTCTAACTAGTTTTGATGTCTAACATATATTTTGATATTCATAAATTATATTGGAGTCATTTTAATATGAAATATATAGTGTTGTTTACTATTTCTTAGCCTTCATTTCTAGTTTATTGAGTACTAAGATTTATTTTTATCTAAATTAGTGTTCCATTATCTGGTGAAGGTCCAAGATAGGATTTGAAGTTTATGTGCTAAAATTTGGTGTTTTTATGTTTTGTGTAGGTCTTAGACAGGATTTTAAGTTTAAGTGTTTAAATTTGGTGGTTATGTCTTATTATTTAGAATTTTATTTATTTATGTAGGTCTTAGACAGGCTTTGGAATTTTTGTGCTGAATTTTGGCATTTTTTTCATAATATTTGGTATTTTATGTTCTATGTAGGCATCAAAAATAATTTGGAAATTTAATTCTAAATTTTGGAATTTATATTCATAATTTTTTTCTTTTATTTCATTAAAAATTATGTTTCTATTACTAATATTTTTGTTTTTATTATCAACATTTTTTGTCTATGTTTTAACATATTTGGTAGTTTTATATCTTACATGGAACATCATGTGATGAATAACTAGACAGTGAACTATTAACATTATTTTTGTAACTACATTGAAAGAAGACTTAAAATTAGACAAACCTAACACAAACATTAAATTATAAATTATAATATAAAAATTATTTATATGTTTCTATTTATTATGATGTGTGCATGACCTGACCATGTATTTTGTTATTTGTACCTTAAGGTAATCTTTAAAATCAAGAATGGTTCATTAACTTGTGTCTCCTAGTCCTAATCGACATATGTTATTTCCTCACATTGTAAGGTGATATTAGAAATCATAAATGGTTAAACATTTACCTTTATATTTTTAATTATTTACCAACTTGGATTTAATCACCAAGTGATATAATATTTTTGTGTTCTAGTGGACTAGAAATCTTATGTGGAGTTGATGTAGCAATCGTCTACGAGGAAATTCAGTTTTAATTTATTTTCATGAAGTGAGGTGGTTAATAAAAAATACCCTGGCCTCTAAAAACACCCTTGTTTCATGGATTTGAGCCTCACGTACCACAAAGTATATTTAGGACTCTCTTCATGATCCTCTACAGTCTGATTTTAGGAGCTATCTAGCCATAATCATGCAATTTTATTAGGAACACAACATTCCATAAGATTACCAACTCTTACCCTCAAGATATAATTATGGGCCACTATATTATTATATATATTACTTTAATATAATAGTGTGTTTTGGCATGTGTGTTATCCTTCATTGTGAAAAGTGCATTTAAAATCAAACCCAAAACAAATCAATGGCACCTAAAATAATATATCAAATTATATGAGACCAATACCCTCATGTGGAATACCATTTTAAATAAAATCCATTTAGTCAAGATCAAACTAATGCTGATGATAATAATATCCTCTAGAACCATAGTGAGTTTAATAATGACACCATGACACCAATTATTATTTTTGAAACATAACAGGGTAACCAAAGTATAGTAGTTTATGTTTTAAAACAAAGATGGCATATTTATGAATCTCATATAAATATGAGAAAATATTCCTTAAGATTATAACCCTTATAAAATAACAAGATAATCAATTAATATGAAACCCATCCAAATAAAATAGCATGCCACCTCTAGTAATATTCTTGTCTAGAATAAAGCTAATCTATAATGAACCAATGAAAACCCTATTTTGATTGTATCACATGTCAACTTGAGAAAATTGAAGTTGGTTCTACCACTAAAATATCATAAAAACAAGAATAAAATTATGTTTTAACAAATTTAATAGTTAATTCAACATTTTTAAAACTTATCTTTGCATGTAATTCCTATAATATCGTATCCTTAAAAATACCATAAAAAATCCTATAATCAATAATATAATAACATTCAGGCCTCTGGGTAACCAAATCTTAACCTTATTCTACCCCAATCATCACCATTTAATGGTATTCCATTTTATAATTAATTTAAATCTATGAATGATTATCTCCAAGGACTACATGTTGCAACTCACAATCAAAAAAAAAATTGAAGTTAGTGCCCATATCTATTTAATAAATAAATGTTATCAATACCCTTTCCCCCTCACTTTGAAATACCCAAGTTTGAAAAGAATAAGGAGAAGGTAAATCCAAGAGAACATGTCAAATATTTATTCATGCCATCCCAATAGGTTGAATAAAATGAAAACTAATTGATCTGATTATTCACTTAGAGTCTAAGTGGCCTAGTTATAGAATGATATTTAGATCTTACTAAGGGACCCATCATAACCTTTGAATATTTATGTGAAATATTTTTAAAACACTTTTCCTACAATGTTGAACATGAACTAATAATGATATATTTATGTAATTTTAAAAAAATGAATTGGAAAAGCTTTTCTTCATTATAACAATGATGAACAATCTTAGCTAGCAGGTTCCTTTAGTTAATCCCTAAACATTAGCTAGTCAACATTTTTTTCAACCTCAATAAATAGATCAAATTTCATCCAAAAGTCCATTGTGTTAATAAATTTTATTAAATCATACAAAATGGAGTTCATATTGATAAATTCATTGTTTCTAAATTAGCTGTGAAACTCTTTTATAAAGATCATGAAAATCAAATACAATTAGAAAAAAACAAGCTATTTAGTAAATAAAATGTTGTTAGTGATAGATCTAATGATTCAAAAAACTTTCAAGTTGTTTAAATAACTTCAAAAATTAAAATTATTATGATCTAACCTAAATAAGAAATAAAAATAAATCACTAAAGTCTTCTGGGGGAATCATTACAATCTATTTTTCATAAATTGGTCACTAAAAACATGATTATTTATCCACAAACCAATCCCTTTGACTAAAATATACAAAAATCCACATGGCACAAAGATAATGAATAGAGTTAATTTAAAAAAATCAAAGGTAATTCAAATAATCAATATATGAAGTTGAAAAATCACATTCAATTATTGATTAGTAACATAAATATTAAAATTCAAAGAAGTGCATCCACATCAAAGAATAAAAAATTGTGGATATAGCAAGATACTTTTAAAAAGCTTTATCAAACTCCTCCTAAATTAAATTAATGTTAAAACACCCAAACCAATAGTGTCACATATAAAATAGACACCCATTCATGTGATGTAGTATTTGGTCACATCTAACATACAAAAAATTATGTCAAAACCATAAAATTGAAACCCTACATTATGTTGTCTCAAATAGGCACACAAAATGACAGTCAAAAGGCCTCCGTAGATAAATTTAAATTAAAATACAACCCTATTAAATTTATTAAGAAAATTCATACCCAAATATCCATCCTAGATACTATCAAAACATTCTTTGTTTCTAAGTACATCATGTACAAAGCTCTTGAAGAATCAATAGTCCCTAGCGACATTTATATATCCCAATTAAAATAAATTGTTGGAAACTTGTCTTAAACTCATAAAATCATCTTAAAATATCATGACATACCTCTTTTGTTTTCCCATAACATAATATCCCCTTGTATATTGAGGCCTTCATCACCAAACATAAAATGAAATAAAATGAAAAAGGTAATTGTATACAATATATTAGGCTTGACTATTTTTTATTTTGACCATATTCATACATATAGCTTATTATGAATTATAATTGGACCCAAAAACCATCACCATCAAGTCATATGACAATGTTGAAAGGGAAGCAATAGTAAATCTACATCTTCCTATCATGGTTGGGCATGCCACATAAAAATAATTGATACATGTAATTTATCTTAATCTCCCTTCAAAAATCCTTCTCAAATAATCATGGATTTATGGCATGCAATCCATCTCAACCACCTTCCATCAATGCATCAAAATTAAACATTAAATAATGGAAGTAACTATCCCTAATGGTTGTCAAACTTTCCAATATTCAAAAATGTTAGAATCATGATACCATAAAACCAATTAATAAACCATTACCATAAATTCATTTTAAATATACATATCCAAAAAAATACAACCAAAAAATTTTTCTTCCTACATACATCTAGATGACCTCCCATCTACATCTAAAACCCCAAGTTCTAAATCCTGTTTCAAGATTCTGAATAAATGTTGTAAAGAATATAAAATCCAAGATGCTTTCCAAGTGTGTAAAATCCCAATTTATCCTCGCATTCATGGTAGGACCAACATGAAAAATAATAAATAATAAGTATCCTATAGTTTTGGCCCAAACATTTTGTAAATGTAAGCTTTCTTGAAACTGAAAAGAGTGAAAGCTCTAATGAGTCCTAGCTATATGATGACCACCTAAAAACTTATTTTCAAAGTAATCATTATAATATTATAATTGAGATATGTCAAATCATGAAATTAAAATTAAAAGGACAATGAATTTGTTAATAAGGAAATCATGAACCTATACATGCTCATGAAAATATATAATCTTAGTATCATATAAAAAAATACTCTAGTGATAAGTATGACAATGCTAGTAAAACTTTCATGATATTTGAGGGATATTATTATGGCATTCAAGCATGTTCCTCTCATAATCTCTTTGAAGGTATTTCTTCTACAAACATTTTCATTGTCACTCTTTTCCTTATCATTAATCTTGACCTCCAATACCCTAAACTTATTGACTATAACCAAAAAAAAAACATAACAATTTGATTATTTCAAAATGATGAAGTTAATTTATATTTCACTGTAATTTCAAATTCCATCCTACTAGGGGATCAACAAAATGTGGCTAGAATCAACCTAGACATGCCACTATATTTCAAAATAGGAAGAGATCCTTATTAAAAATAAATTTAGAAATAAAAAAAATAAACAAAAAAAAATTAAGAATTGAAGGCCCTTACTAACAACCTTTTTTAATTTGTATCAAACCAAAATAAAAAAAATCAAGAAATTAAATACAAGCATATTGGTCAAAACCTTTAGAAATCACTAAGACATGAGAAATTAAAAATTACCCCTACCCCATCACATTTATAGTATTTCTCTAATTTCTTTCAAGGAAAATATTAATGTCAACATTGGAAATTAAGATAATTCTAGGATCATTGAACTTGTAGCTACTCTCAATCCTAAGGAACAAGAAATTTTTGTTTCCCTCCTAATATATTTTTTAGAAATTTTTATTGGTCATATGTTAATATTCCAATATTATATCCATCCCTTATGGTTAATCACCTTATTTTACATGTATTTTATAAACCATTCAAATAGAAACTGAGAATGATGCACCCCAAGGTGGTCTTTCTTTTCAAATCATAATTATAAAAGATATTGGAATTTGGGTTTATATGATCAATCCAATACTCTGAATAAATATACATTTTTTCCTATTTCTAATAAAACATGTATCCAAGTGTGCAAAGACTTACACGACATAAATAGGGCATGTACCAAAGATAATTTTCCTTTACAACAATCATTTTATTAAATTTAAACATATTCTAGCTAATATTGAACACCAAAACTATTATTATTATTTTAGTATATCAAGTATTTAAATATTAGAATCCATTTTCACTATTATGAGATTCTAGTTTTGAGTTTATTGGAATTAAATTTCAAATTTTATAGATTCCATTTTAAACTACATTTAGTTTAAATTTATTAAATAACTAGTAGATATTATTCTAGAAATTTAATTTAATCTGATGAAATAATTCAATTTTTTTAAAAAAAAAGGGTTAAGTAATTAACATTTCATTTTGATGTAAATGATTCAAAATAAAATAAAGTATCTTCCCATAATTGGAATATGATCTAATATAATCTTGGAACCAATAACATTCTCAAATAATGCTCCCAAAATTCAATAAAATGGAAAATAATCATTCATTGAGGGATGTTAATCAAGCTATTGATATCATATCAGATCTAAGGGACCATGCACTTAATAATTTATTGCATGATATTAATAATTATTATTTAAGATAGTATATTTATGTGGCCTCATTCATATTCATTTTCTAAAGAGAATATTAATTCTCTAACATGATTAGGGAGGTCTAATATACATGATAAAAGAGTATTTAATCTCTGCCATACATAGAGAGGTCTGATGAACATATTATAACAGAGATTATTAGCTCACCCAATCATAGAAAATTTAAATGATAAAAGGAATTATTTACTCTCCCATGCTCAGAGGATGGTAATCATATCAAGTCAATCCTTATTTCTCTATTAAATTTTTCATCTTTATCAATTATGAATTTATAGAGATCCTTTAACTCTAAATCATGTAATTCCCCATAGTTTCAACATGTAATATATTCATGATTATTATCCTAGTAATCTAAATTCTTTAGATTATATTTTAAGCTAATTTGATGTTAATTTTGAAGGTACTCCCCAAAATAAACTTACCATTGAGGTAGAGATTCTTCCTCCAAATCCCTTACTAAAATATCCCTCCAAGAAGAGCCCTAAGAAAGAACATCATTAAAAGATACGTAAAATGATATTGCCCAAGTAGGATGAGGAAGGATAGAGAAATAGAACCTTAGATAGAATCACCAAGAAAAAAATGACTAAGCAGGAGAAGGATACTGAGGTTGATAAGGTACTCATAGAGGAATCCTCTCTCTAGGATTAATTTCTCTTTTTAATTTCCTTTTTTTCTATCTTCCTCTATGATAGTTAATTTTTTGTTTTGATACAATGGTTTTTGGCTCTCAGCCCATGTGGCTTGAAACACTCTTTTTAATTTTGTTTATACTCTCATTCTTAGTCCCTATAGAACTAAGTATTTTACCTAATCAAATAAAAAATATCATATGTAAAAGACTTAATAATGAATAACTGATGGTATTTAGATTAATAATCAACCCACCCATTACTAAAAACTAATATGAGACATAATCTAATATTTGTTCTTTCCCAAATTTGTTGGCATTTAACACTCTCAAAATCATTATGAGCTAGGTGATGGGAGAAAATAATATTCTAGATCAAACAAAAGAATTCAAGTGATTTGGGAGCTCTACGAACTAGAAAAAAATGTAAAAGAAATCTCACTGAGCTATGCGAGGTGGAAAAAAATGACTTGGATATATCCTTAAACACCAATATAAGATCCAAGACATTAAAAAATAATGGAAAGCATGACAAGTCCTTAATTCTATATTGTCTTCAATCCATTGATACTAAGATACAAAAATCATTGGGTTGATGTTCATGTTCTAGGCTTCTATTGTAAACCATAAAGTTTTCATGAATCCCAATGTCTCAAACTTAGATGAAGATAGATCCCCATTAGGTGTCCATTAAATTGTTGAAATATGTTAAAGGAATTGAGGTAAGAAAAATAAACATGTTGACCTTCTTGATGAACATTTATGGAAGATTGAGCATGTTGGTCATCCTCCAAGGATACCTTTAATCCAAATTTTTCTCTTTAGCCAAAAATTTACAATAGATGATCTTATCTCAAACTAAAACATGTGAGTTATATTTTTTTAAGAGTTTTATTGGATTCTCATGAGCAAGGACACATCAGGTGAATTATACTCTCACATAAAGGCATTCTTAGACTAATATGATGTAAGTGTATCTTAGAAGGAAAGTAAAAGTTAAACTGTCTAATGAATGAAATATTTGTGTTATGTTCTATATTACATACCTTACTCTATATTCCTTGACATTAAATTCTTTTCTTATACTCTTTATCATTCTTCTCATATAAAAAATGTGAATCTATTAAGCTATTAATGTATTTATATAGGTGAGGGACATAATAGAGAACTCTTACCATATTAAAAAAATACTTATCTTGATATGTAGAATGGGCAGGTGACCAATGTACATAATATAAGAATATATTGGCTTATTAGATTCATAAGTGATATTAATATTATATAATTATGTATTGTTAATGGGAAATAATAATATGGAAGAATTCTTTATATTTATTGATTATAATCCATTGGTCTTCACAGTTATTCAAAATTATTATTAATACATGTTTTAATTATTAAATTTTTTTAGTTGTTCATAGTATGACACATAGACATGATGCCAAATTTGAGAGAAGATGCCACTTCTTTTGTTAATCTTACAATATTTTTAGTCTTCACATCATTTACCTTTTAAAATTATTTGCTTCCCAAATAGAATACTATTTTTCATAGGTCCTTTTTGAAATAATGTTTAATTCACTATAATTTTGAAACGTGTCATTTTTATCTTAGTATTAAAATCTTCATACAGTGACTACAAGTCACAATGAGATCATGTTGTGTGGCATAATACCACTCACTCAGAAAACTTACTATAATGTTTAAAGATAAAATTTTCAAATGAAAGAATGCGATAGAGTGACATGATGATATGTGTCATGATCTTACTCACTTATAACCACACACTTCATGGGAATTGATATTAGGTTTAAAAGTACAATATTACAAGATAGTAATGGCATGCCATGTGTAACTTTTTTTGCTTTCTCTTATTTTTTATAGAAATTTGATGCTTAGAAGCCTTATAGTTTAATGTTAATCTTAATTATTAGTTTAGTTAATTATTATTTACTTATAAAAAATGTAGTACGTTTCTTTGTTTATACACAATTTCATAGGGAAATTTATGGATGCACTTAAATTAGACATATTAACAAGTTTAAAAGTGATGCTTTAACTTTTTTTATGTCAAAATGGAGAGCTATTTCACTTCAAATTCAATTGTAATTTTTATTTGATATATTTAAATTTTTATTAATATATTTTAACTTATTAAATGAGAAATGTTATATCATGAATAAATATTATGTGTAACTATTATTTAATTTTAGTTTTTGTTTTTTTATTACCGAGTAGTGTTTTGATAATGTAAGTATGTGAGAATATTCAAAGTTTCAGTAAAATGTGTCACTTTTTCACTTAGTACTCACATATTATTACTATTATTGTATATAAATAAAAAAAATATTCACCTATACTTTACCCTTGAAATTGAATAATATTGAATGTGAATGAGTGTTGACATTAAGTCTACTCTATCTCGTGAGTTCATAGTTCAATTATCCTAGTTGGTACTTAAGTTATGTAAGCTAAAATGGAAGTATGACTTAGGTTAGTTCCACATAAAATAATTAATTAAGCATAAGTAAAGCAAACATTGATTATAACACATAATTTACGCATAAAATCACACATGATTAAATTAGCATTAATATATGAAACAAATTTAATATATTGGTATCAATCTCAATTCAAGATATCAAGATATTGGATAGTAGGATATATTCCTTACAAATAATTTTTAAGGATACATATAATATAATACATCTCTTCTTCATGTATATACATTTGTGTTTGTGTTCATGGGATGCCACAAAGTAAATTCTATGTCGTGAAAGATGTATATGGATGTTTGATGTCATGGTATGAAAGTAAGCTTCCATAATTTTTTCCTTTAATATGCTACACACTCATTCAATAATAACACTAATTCAAGAATAACACTAACATTTTGAATGTATATAGGTTATATTTATTTGAAATAATAAAAATAATGCATGTGGATCCCACTAAACCCATTTTTTTGTAAGTTACCACTATGAGACATGTGAATGAAATACAATGTCATTCTAAAAGTTTCATGATCAACATAGGATTATATGAAATGAGAATCTTTTTTGGGGTGGCCATCCCAATGATTATTATATGATATATTTTACATATAAAGGATATAATTTAAATTTCATTGAAATAGTAATTTTTTAAAGGTTTGGGTCATTTTAAATTTCATCAAAATAGATAAATTATGTTGATGAAGATTTATGGAAAAATTGTGTGATTTTTTTAATCGACATTTCATATCATGATATATGAACCATCATTAATATTATAGTGAAAATCTAAGTTATATTTCAGACTAAGGTCACCATTTGAAAATATGACAAAAATTGAGTGGAAATATTATCCCATCAATATAGATTAATTTATCAACTTAATAGATGTTAAATATTTTGACCACAAGTCAAAATAGGTCAAAATCCTATATTTGGGTCTACTAGGGTCAAAATGTGTTCTATGGTCCTAGATAGGAGTCTTATAATGTGTCTTTAGCCTTGGTAATAGTCAGTTTTAGTCCTTAGTGGGTTATATGTCATATAAGGTAATTTTTGGCCATTTATGATGATTATATAGTTTTACTAGAGACACAAGTATTATAAAGTGTCTTTCAATATCCCATGTTTCATTCAAAGTTAGATATACTGCTTCATAACTAAAAAAATGTAGGTGCAATGTTAGAACAAGAAAAATAGGTAGTTAAAGGTAGTTTTTAGTTACTTGTACATCTTATATAGGAGTTTTAGTACATGTGGAGGGATTTATAGTAACCATTCAGGTCCCTTCAACTCATTTCCATTCTTGATCAGATTTGAAGGTCCCAAAAATGGTATAAAACCATTTCATTCTTCCATCACTCTCTTAAGTAGATAGAAATAGTTAGTTGGTTTTCTAATGGTACGATCAGTAGGAGAGGAATCAAGTTAAACTATTTTGAGTAATGTTATTCTTCCTGGTCTACTTCCATTCCATGGAAGTAATTCTAGGATTAGTTTGTTATTCTTTATGAAATAATTCAAATAAGTCTACCTTTACTTTTTGCTTATTCATTTCCATGCCCTACAGGTTTCCTCTATATTTGGATTGGTCTATACAAACCAAGTATGACACATGTTATTATAGGTTTTGATGACCCTTATATCATGGTTTATAGCCTTTATTTTAAATGTAGAGGTGAATCTATGAGAAAAATTATCTTAGTTTTCTAGTTGAGAGTTTTATATCTAGTCTATAGATAATTTCATTAGTTATAGAAGCTTATCTCCCTATGTTGACCTTCATAATAATGGTAATGAAAGATAACATGTGTTTTAACCTCTCACTACATAGTTATCAATCTATTATTTGTAGGTTTTGTCTCAAAGACTAATATTGATGAATATCATAGTTAGGTTATGAAACACAGTCAGACTTATTTGCAAATAGTCATCATAGTCAGCTAGAATTGAGGCTTGCATAGTCATTATTATTAGGCATGGATATTTTAAGGTGGTAACAAGTCCCATAAAGGGTGAACAATAAATTTTTAAATTTTCAAAGGGTTTTATATTGGTTGAGTTAATCATTTCTTCCATATACATAGTTCTTAGCTTTAATGTTCACCTACATGTGCTCTAGAGAAGACTGAGAATATTCAAATGAAAGCATTTGAACTTATTTGAAGTCTAAAAATCAAAAGAAGGTCAGTTTGGAATTTTAGGAGGTCTAATATTGGTTTTAAAACCAATTAATCATGCAAATAATCATATATCATATCTTAACATATAATTTTTCTGCATGTACACCTATAGGTTGTTCTAATAGAGGAAAAAACATTGAATGTTAGGTGTTTGAATTATTTTGAAGCCTCTTTAAGGTATATAAACATGGAAAGTACCATTGTGACAATGATGAAATCATAAGGTGACATAAAAACTTAAATCAATGCTCATAAGTCAAAAAATTCGGTAAAGGGATTCTTTACCTTAAACTCTCGAAAATAGGGATTCTACCCTACTTTTGATCTTCTCATGGTGGATTATCTTGAAGTGTAAACTAGTATGGTGGTTTCCATCATGAAACCATTATATATGGGTGGTGATTTAATATCATAGGATGGTTGTTTTGTTAGGATAAGGTTCAATAGAAATGCCTCCATCTCAATCATTCTCTCACTATAGAATGTTAGTATACTCTATATTATTTGGAATTCAAATGGCCTTACAACATAATGAAACACAATGAAAGTATAACCTATAAGTAAGTGACTTTATTGGAATGGATAAGATAACATAATATTAATATAAACCAAATATTAATTAATGGGATTTATTTTCATGTTTTGACAGTGATTACCACCTACATGCCCCTTTTTGTTCCTAAAAAAGAGCACTTAAATTTTGACTATATGCTCATAGTATACTAAGCTTGACGGTTTGGACATGGACTTATCCTAAGCATGATATAAAAAAGTATAAATAACTAAGGAAATTACCTTGATGAAATAAATAAGGGTCTAAATGTGACATAGTTCTAATTCATAAACATCACCTATAGGGAACATCCAAAACTATCACCTATAGTACATAGTTTACTAACTAGGATTATGTAGTGGAGAGATTTAAGTTTAGAAGTTGGTAGAAGTTGATGAGGTTTTAACATGGTGGTCAGTATGATATAGGTAGTGAAATCCACCTCATAGTATTATAATACAAAATAAACAAGGTATTAAAAGTTGAACCAAGCAAGTCCAACCTTGAATATAGAGAACCTTACATAGTCACTCCTAAGTTCTAGTTAGGTAAGTATAGAAAAGTGCAAGTTGGGGGTTGGAAAAAGTTGTAGAATGAACTAAAAATGAATAAAAAACCTAATATTAGTAGGGATAATTACATGTGTTCTTGGAAGGATATAAATAGATCCAAGGTAACTTTTAGACTCTCAACCCATAGTCAACTCAAAAATCCTACATGGTCATCAACTCTTTGAGTTTGTCTAGAAGTTTGTGTTGATTGATGACTCTAAAGAAGATATATAGATATGAATTTTTTTTTAAAGTTTCGACATGACCTATTTTATCCTCTCATAAAATTTCTTTGATTGACACAATAGACAATGTTCCCTCTATTTTATATCAGACAGAGGGCACTCCCAAATAGACTACACTATAGGTTTAGTATGAAGATGGTAGAAGGATATGTCACAGAGTATTAAATTTATTTAAATATTATGTACATAGTTTATTTTATCAAATAAAAACATGGATAATACCCTATAGGTTTTAGAAACTAATTAGTGTGTTTTTATGTCATGAAACACAAATCAAGCCCATTAGGCTTAGATTAGGTGTAAAGTCCTAAAGGGGATCAATCTCACTTTTAATGAAATATGAACATACCAACATATTTTATAAAATTTAGGGTAAGGAATTATATTTTTTAATCCATTATTGTGCATATAAATGACATAGGTTGGTCAAATTTAACCTTTTTCACCTCATGCTTACTTAGAATACACTCTCAAGCTCGAGAGGCTAATTTCAACAACTCACACCAGTAAGGACATTGTGAATGATAATATAAATATTTTGGAATATTTTAGGAAGTTATTTATATTTATTTTAGTGGAATTTTTTCATAGGTCTGATGTTTTGTTTTTATGAACAAACACTAAGAGTCAAAAGATGTTAAAACCCTTTTAAACACATACTTGTTACCTGATTGGAAAAAAATGAATGAATATATATTAAGGAGGCATATTTTGGTTTTAAAATGGTTTTTAACCTATATAGGACTCTTCCATACTCCTTATTATATTGGTATGTACCCTATTTGTACGGATAGGTCTAAAACTAGATTTTTGTAAATTTTTATGTGTTTTACAAGTACAAAGTAGAACTGAAGGATGTTAATAATTTTGGGGGGTAAAATGGTACTATTAATAAATCCATATGTCCATTTATCATATAAAATTTACATGTAAAAAATTCTACTAACTCATTCACTTTAGACAGTCTATGGTAGATAGTGAAAATAGAGAGTGACTGCTAAGTGAAGAGATGTGAATTATAATTGAGGGGCCTTTTAAGGTATACCTAATGTATTAATAGGTAATGGTACTATTTAAAAGTTTCATATCACTCCTTAAATTAATTTTATTAAGAAACTAAAGACTATTTGGGTGATAAATGTGAAGACATACCCATAAGGCTAGTGATGGTGACTTCAGATGGTGAGAGAAATTGTCCAAAAAAAGGCCATGAGTTAGGGAAACATAATATTATTGATGTGGACTATTTAAAAATACTCATTAATATTTTAAATGTGTCATCTCTCCCTAATCTGGTTTGGATTAGTCAAAAGATGCCTCATGATAAAGTCAGTTTCAAGGAACCATTTAAAGACCTCTACACCAAGTTAGGAGAGTTTTCATGCTTCAGGAGGAAATTCATCCAAGAGGACCTTCTAGACCTCTATTATCAAATTTATCACTCTATAATATAACTTATATTCATGATTTTAAAATTTTAATTTTTACCCTTGATATCAACTTTTCTCTCTCCTCTCATACATTTTACAAATGCAAGCCATCATGGATCTTGTATAGATTTCCACACTTGGTATGGAAAAACCCTATTGGTTTGATATTTTATTTTTCATTTGAATAATTAATGAAATATATATTTTATTTCATAAACATCTTGTGTAAGTATGTGAAGTGATGTATGGGGAAGTCTAGTGATAAACATTTTTCCTTGCCTTCTCTTTATCCTTTCATATTTGGTCTAAGTAGTTCTATATTTAACATGTCATATGGAGTGTCACTAGTGTGTTTTATTACCTTCAAGCATAAAATAATCATTAGTGTCTTAAATATTACCTCTAGACCACTTAGCTTGAGTAGTTTCATTCATATCGCCTCCATATTTGAAACACTAAAGTTAGAGTATTCTAGGACTTTGAGGCTAGTGTTGTAGGTCATGACTCTTAATGAAATATTATGGTAGTCAAGTGGATATATTAATAATGTATCACACCCTTATATTATCTTAATTTCATGTCAAATTATATCCCTTGTCATCCAAGAAATCAGTTAGTGTAGGTGATAGACACATAAGGGTCAATCTAGGGAGCTAGCCCTTAAACCTAGAGGTCTAACTCTACTATAGGTAACCCATAAAACTAGAGGTATTCCAATGTTTCCAAAATATTGGATTAGGATTTTTAAAACTCCTTTAATGTGAAATATTTTGTGATAATATCTATGCCATGCTTGGTGAGACCATTATCCTAAAGACAATTTTTCAAGATGAATGTTGGTATTGACAACATCAGAGTTGCATATGGTGTTCTACTCAATATTTTGTGACTCCATTGAAGGTAAAATCCAGTTTTAAACCTTTCATTTTTCATATCTTTATGTTCATACTACATGGTCATTACTAGGTCATCTTATAGTAGAGTTTTCAATCCCATAAACTCACCTCTTCAACTTAAACTTGCTCTTAAAGTTCAACATCCTCAATCTATTTTCCCTTTGAAGAGTAAGATGACTTTGATAGGTAAAAATATCAAGAAAGTGAAGAATAATTTTAGGAGAACATGGCTAGGTAGCATGACTTCTTATCCTTTTACATTGAAAATACAATTCATCTCAATACATATGATGGCATTCCACATAATGATACAAATAGTGTTACAACATTAAATGGTGAAGGTCATGTCACACCTAATGAGATTATTAATAACATATTAATCTTTTGTAGTTTTCACAATGTCATTGAGGTTAATATCATTAATAGACTCCTTGTGATGTCTCTTAGAGGAAAATAACTTGATTGGTATAGTATTTTTCCTAGAGGTTGTATCACAACTTGGGATGATTTTCGAGAGCTTCTAACATTAATACTTAAATATAAGAGTGATCACACATCACTCATTCATCAAATCAATGCGATTCAAAGATATACCAAGGAACAATGAATAATTTTAATGAGATATTCCAAAGCACTTGGCATAGGTTACCTCCTCCCATGAGGCCACCTACTACCTTTGTGTTTCCCACATATTTGAGGGTTATTGTTATTGACATAGACATTATGATACAATCCATGGGTGGCTACACCTTACTTGAAGCATATGAGATTACCATTATAGCTAGTAATGGCCTCCTATAATATGTAAATTTACCTCTAAAAGTGTATATGATTCTATTTCAAATTACTTTTGTTGTTTCTCCAAATGTTTCCCAAATTCTAACCCTAAGTCAAGGACTTCTCCTAAGAAGGTAGAAGAGAAAATTGATTGGTAATCAAGGTCTAAATTCTTAGAAGCTCAGCTTAGACAATAAAATCTATAACATGGTGTGAATTAAAACCAATACCCCTATCCTCAAAAGGAAATAGGTTCTTACCTCAATAATAATTGAAAGGGAGAGGTTAAGAGCAAATTAACTTCAATAGGCCTACCATTAAATATAATCCAACCTTGACATCCAATACAAGAGAAATGGTACCAATGCATATAAGCTTGGTGTAAGGAAAAGAGTGGAAACAAGGTCAATTCATGGATGTCAATAAAGGTGGAGAGAAATATTTAGTTTCTCAATGGGGAGTCACTCCTCAACTATCAATATAAGATAAAGTATTTATGTAAATAAATGAAGGGAGGAAGCCTCATGGAGTGAATTTCACTAACTTCTTAGTTGAAGACACCTATGTTCTCTGCTAATGTAATTAATTTATAGATAATACAATTTTAGAGATGAAGGATATAGGAGATGCTAATGGTGTGCCTACAAGTTTAACTAGTCCTTCTATAAAGTAGTAAGGCATGATTGTAAGAATGTTAGTACCTAAAACTACTAAACCTTATCTAAATCATAATGTTGTAAAAGTGACTTCAAGTGCTTCAATACCTCAATTTCCAACCACTTATTTGCCTCTAAGGACTCAATAAAATTTAAACACTCTTTTTATAAACATTTTGGATTCTTTGAAGAATTCCATGGAATCTATATCTATTTGGGATATCCTTCACATGCCTGGCCAAAAAGAACACTTAAAAAAGTAATTATCCACAATTCATGTTATCCCTCCATCATCAAGCCATAGTCATGTTGATTATTATCTCACCAATGCTACTAATAACATTGTATAACCCTTTACCAAATTTGATAAATTTCCACCCTTCTACCTCACTCTCATTATGGGGGATAAGCTTGTTCATAAATACATAGTTGATAGTGGATCTAGCACTTTGGTGATACCCAATGTTGTAACTAATAAATTATGCCTATAATATTAACCATATAGTAAGAGGGTACTATAACTTGATGGTAAAACCACTAAATCAGTCGTACTAGTCAAAGGATTGAGAGTCTTAATACATGATTATCTTAGCTTCCCTATTTTTAAAGACATTGTGGTTATTGAATTTCATGCTCACTTTCATATATAACTATCAAGACCTAACCACTAGCTAAGTTTCACATTGAGCCCTATGTAAAAGAAAGATCCAATTTAAACTATGTCATCAATGATCATAAGGAGTCAATTATGGATGATGGACATATTCTAATATTGAGGGAATATCTGATCTATTTTTGGATGAGTATGGTGCAAACACATATGTACATGATCCATACACCTATTTTGGGTAAAATTATATTGGCACATATATTATTCATGAGGGATCATATGAGAAATCTAAGGTAAGTATTGAACATTCTTTCTCACAAGACTTTTTGAATGCAATTACTTGATTCATGTATATGATGATGATAGTTTGAAAAGAATGAATGATTAATATGGTGAGAATAAAAATGTATTTATGCCTATACTTGATGAATGATTACATGGAAATGATAACCATGAAGAGGAAGATGACCTATGTTAAAAGTTCAATGCCATAAGTCAAGATTTTCAATAGTTGGGTAAGTTAGCTTCTCCTCCAAATAAGTGGGAATATGATGATATGTTTTATAAAAAGCCTAAAATACAAGTTATTGAGTGTCCTATTAATAAATAAAGAGATTATTATCAAACATGAGAGTGTATTTCTTACTACTATTAATGAATTTGTAGTCATAGAGAAACCTAGTGAAGTCAAGATAGACATATTTGTACTTGAGGAATAGTCAAGACCTCAACTTGAAGATGAATTGATTTCAGATGAGATGGAACAAAATGAAATAAATCTTGATATCCTCATACATCAATAACATCATGTCCAAGAAGAGTGCAAGGTTGAGGCAACTTTGAACACACCTAGATTGTAGTTTGAAAAGTGGAAATTAGACATGGAAAGAGTCAAGAAGGTTGTAGCTTCAAACAATATCCTTGTGAGGTAAAATTGAACATCCTTAGAAGCTAAAAATAGTACACTTTTATAAAATAGAAGACATAAGGGTGGTAAGCTATCTCACCATAAACACAAAAATTTTTGTTGACAAGCATGTTCTACATGCTATATTGCTTTCATAGAGCAACAAAAATGTAAGAGGAACCATCTTTGACCCTGGTCTAAGCATGGAAAGTTTTTCTTCACCTCAAGTTTGAGGTCATGTAAATATTAGGATAGGTGTGTGTCTTTGGTCCTATTTTGTGTCTGTATGTTCCATAAGTGTTCTTAAGAATATGTGTGTTTTATTATATGTCTTGTTTTGTGTCCTATTATTATTATTTGGTTTGTTTTTAAAGTCAATTTAATGTCAAATTTATGCATAGGTGATTCCATATCATAATATATAGTAGTAGGCTATTGGTCATTAGCAGAGCTAGCTTTCCACCCCAAGGAAGTCACCAAGATTATTGACTATTTTGACCACAAGTAGATTAGATCAACCCCATATAGCTTAAAACATAGTTAGGGGTCTAATAGGGTCAAAATGTGTTTCATATTCCTAGATAAGAGTCTTATAATGTGTATTTATCTTTGGTCATAGTCATTTTTAGTCCTTAATGGGTTTTATGACATATAAGGTCATTTTTGGGTCATTTACAAAGCTTTTACAAATTTACTAGAGATACCAGTATTATAAAGTGTCTTTAAACATCCCATGTGTTAGTGGAAGTTTGAGATATTATTTCATAACTAAAAAAATATAGGTACAAAATTAGAACAAGAAAACAAGGTAGTTAAAGACAATTTTTAGTTAGTTGTATATCTTGTGCAGGAGTTTTGGCATGTGTGGAAGTATTTAAAGTGACCTTCAGGTCCCTTAAACTCATTTACACTCTTTATCATCTTTTAAGGTCACAAAAATGGCATAAAACTATTTCATTCTTCCATTACTCTCTTAGGTAGACAGAAATAGTTAGTCAATTTTCTAATAATATGACCAGTAGGACAGGAATAAATTTGAATTCTTCTAAGGAATATTATTAATCTTTGTCTACTTCCATTCCATGGTAGGAGTTATAGGATTGGTTACTTGCACTTTATAAACCAATGCTAAGAAGTCTACCACTACTTTTTGCTTGCTCATTCTCATACGCTACATGTTTCCTCTATGTTCATAATGGTCCATACAAACCAAGCATGGAACATGATCTTAAATATTGTGATCACCCATATCTCATGGTTTAAATCCTTTATTACATGTATGTAGGTTAATTTATGAGAAAATATATCTTATTTTTCTAGTTGAGAGTTCCATAGCTAGTCTATAAATAGTTTCATTAGTTCTAGAAGCTTA
Source organism: Torreya grandis (assembly GCA_037957365.1). Classification (NCBI taxonomy): domain Eukaryota; kingdom Viridiplantae; phylum Streptophyta; class Pinopsida; order Cupressales; family Taxaceae; genus Torreya; species Torreya grandis. The sequence goes on from JARHVA010002275.1 coordinate 358,738, forward strand.
TCTCCCTATGTTGACCTTCATAACAATGGTAATTCAAGTTAACATGTTATGTTTAGACATATCACTACATAGTGATCAATATATTATTTGGAGGTTTGATCTCAAACACTAATATTTATGAAGATCACAGTTAGGTTAGGAAACACAATCAGACTTCTTTGGAAATAGTCATCATAGTCAACTAGAATTGAGGATTATATAATCATTATGATAAGGAATCAATATTTTAAGGTCGTAACACATATCATAAAGGTTTCAAAACCAAGTTCGAAATATTTAAAAGGTTTGAGATTGCTTTATACAAATAGTTCTTCCATATACATAGTTCTCAGCTTTGATGTCCACCTACAGGTGATCTAGAAAATACTAAGCATATTGGAATGAAATCATTTAAACTTTTTTGAAGTATCCCAAGGAGGAGAAGGTCATTTTGGACTGTTATGAGGTCTTAGATTGGTTGTAAAACCAAATAAACATGCACACAATCATATATCCTATCTTCACATATATGTTTTCTACATGCACACCTAGAAGCAGTCTCAATAGAGGAGAGAACATTGAATGTTAGGTGTTTGAATTAGTTTGAAACCTCTTTTAGGTCTAGAAACATGGAGAGTATAATTTTGACAATGTTGGATTCATAAGGTGAAATACAAACTTGAATCCATGCTGATAAGTCAAGAAAGTTGGTAAAATGATTCTTTATGTTAAACTCTTCAAAACATAGATTATAACCTACTTTTGATCCTCTCATGGTGGATTATCTTGAAGTGTAAACTAGTTTAGTGGTTTCTATCATGCATCCCAAGCATATGGGCAGTAATTTGACATGATAAGATGGTTTTTTGGCTAGGACAAAGTTGTATAGAAGGGCCTCTATCTCAAGCATTTTCTCACTATAGAATGTCAGTATACTCTTTAGTATTTGGAGCTCAAATGGCCTTACAACACAATGACACCTAATGAAAGTATAACTTGAAAGTAAATGACTCTATTAGAAGAGAGAAGAAATAATTATATTCATAGTAGAAAAAGAGTAATTTATGGGATTAATGTTCAATTTTTGATATAGATTACCACCTATAGGCCCCTTTTTGTTTCGTAAAAATACCACCTATAGTTTGACAATATTCTCATAATATGTTAAACATGATAGTTTGGACATTGAATTAACATAAGAAGGATATGAAAAATTATAAAAAAACAAGGAGAAGACCTTGATGAATTAAATATGGGTATAGACATGTGACATAAGTATAATGACTAAACATCACTTATAATTAACATCCAAAACTATCACCTACAGTACACAGTCTGCTAACTAGGCCTAGGTAGTGGAGAGAAGTAAGTTGAGAAGTTAGAAGAGGTTGATGAGGTTTGAACTTGGTGATCACTATCACAAAGGTAGTGACATAAAACTCATAGGATTATTAGACTATAGAAATAGGGTATGGAAAGGTGAACCAAGAAAGTCCAACCTTGCATATAGAGAACCCTACACAATCACTACTAAGTGTTAGTTACATGAGTGAAGAAAAGTTTAAGTTGGGGGTTAGAAAAAGTTGTATAAATAATTGACCATGATTAAAATAGCCTAATAGTGTTAGGTAAAATTACATGTTTTCTTGGATGGAGAGAAATAAAGCCATGGTAACTTTCACACTCTCAACACATAGTCAACTCTAAAATCAGGCACAATCATCAACTTTGTGAGTTTATTTGGAAGATTGCATTGATTTATGACTTTAAATAGGTGATCTAGATATGAATTTTTGTATAAAGGGTCCCATGAAGTATTTTATCCACTCATAACATTGGTTTTATTAAGATAATATGGTAAGTTCCATTTATTCTATCTCAGATAGAGGGCACTCCCAAATAGATTACCCTATAGGTTTAGTATGAAGATGGTAGGAGGATGTGCTAAGGAGTCTTAAGCTCATTAAATGATTATTTACATTGTTTTTTTGTGATAATACCATCATGGAGAATACCCCATAGGTTCTTGACATTACACAAGGTTTTTTTAAGTCATTTAACATAGGTCGAGCCTATTAGTTCTAGTGTAGGCCTAAATCCCTAAAGGGGTTCAATCTCTCTTCTCAGGCAAGATGACCATATTATCCTATTTAATAGACTAAATGGAAAAGATTGAGACTATTTGAATTCATTGGTATGAAGATAAATGGTATAGGCTGGTCAAACATGACCTTTTTCACCTCAATCTTACTTAGAATGCACTCTCCAACTTGAGAGGCCAATTTTAATAGCTCACACCAATATAGACACTATTCATGAGACTCAAAGGAGTTAGGGATATTTGAGGAAGTTATTAATCTTGAATTTAGTGGAATTTTTTCATAGGTTAAATGTCTATTTTTTACGAATAAATGCTAAGAGTCAAAACATTCTAAAACCCTCCTATACCCTTACTTGAGACCTGATTGGAATGAAATGAGTGAAGATGCATTCAAGAGGGATAGTTTGGTCTAAAAATGGTTTTCAAATTGTATATGAATATTCCATAATCTTTATCATTATATTGGTCTATACCCTATTTGTATGGATAGGTCTAGAACTAGGTTTATTTTCAAGTTTATATGTTTTTTACAAGTATAAACTAGAATTAATGGATGAAGATCATTAAGGAGGGTTAAATAGGACTTATATTAACTTTCAATGTCCATTTATCATATAAAATTGATATGGAAACACTTTTTATAACTCATTTACTTTAGGCAATCTATGGTAGACAGTGAAAATAGAGAGAGACTACCAAGTGAATAGATGAGAAGTCCAATTAAGGGGCCTTTTATGGTCCTCTTGATGGATTGGGAGGGAAAGAGATTTTTGGTAATTTTCACCACAAGTAAAAATGGGTCAAAAACCTATAGTATTGTTGACCATTTGACCACAAGGAGCCTTAAAATGAACATGTTATTGTTGAAGAGTCTCTAGGAAGCTATTGGCAAGGTAAAATATTGGTTGATATAAGTGGCTTTCCTTACAATCATCCCAAAGGATCAATTCCCCATGAGCTTACTAGTGCATTCCTCTTTCCTAAAACCTTTCATAAGCCCTCCAACACACCCTATTCTCCATATCCATCTTATGGGCCTATCCATCAACTTCCCACCTCATCCTTTCCTAAAAAGGGACTCATATTAAGGGAATCAAGTGAGGAAAGATCTCAAGATATAGCTGATCAAGCGGATGTCATGAGTGAATATGAATAATAAATCATCATAGGGACTCCCACTTATGAACACAGGTGAAACTCCACATTCTTAAATGAAGAGAAACACATTGAAGATCTTATTACAATTATCTATACAAAATTTGATGAAAACATGAAAGAGGAAGTACTTGATAAAGACCTCTTACTTGTTTTCCATGATGAAATAGATCTTAAAGATGATTCTCATGAGGAAGATCACTTATGGAAAAGGTTTAATTACATACGCAAGGAATTTGATAAGTTGGGTAAAACTCATCCTTCTCCAAAAGATTGCATATCTAATGTCAATTTTGTTGATGAGTCTAATAAACATGATCTTGAGTGTTCCATCAAACATGAAAGTGTATGCCAATCTATGGTCCATGGGTCTATAGTCATATAATAGTCTCATGAGTCCAAGGCAGATTTTTTTATACCTAAATAATAGTCAAAATCCCCATCTAAGGTAAAACCACATTTCATGATGTTGGAACATGGTGAAGGGAAGCTTGATGCTTCCAAACATCAACTACAATCTATGATGAAGGAGAGTAAGGTTGAGAGGATTGTCATATCTCCAAAATTGTAAATTAAAGGCCAAACACATGAGAAGGTCAATAAATAGTTTCTTATGGAATTTAATGAATAAGATTGGGTGGACTATTTAGAGCTCCTTGATGAGCTTGAAGAATTCATAGATGAATAGAAACCCAACCTTATTGAGAGAATCATAGAAAATAAGAAGGTATGAATTATTTAACCACCTTTAAAATTTATAATTTATGGTTCTTATGAAATTAGAGTTCATTTCCATAGCTAACCTAGTTGGAACTGCTTGGTTCTAATTCAACATCATGATAATGAATTTAGAAAACACCATGAAAAATATGGAGGCATAAATGCCAATGGTCAAAAGGATACATGCGTCACTAAATTATTAATTTCATGAATTAATAGCATTTTCAAACTTCCCATTTTATCTAGGAGGAGGTGTTTCTCTTAGGTTAGTTTGTGTTGAAGTTAGTTAATTTGGTTTTTGTGTGTGTGTTCGATATGTGCTCATGAAGACAAGCATGTTTTTATTTAGTTTCTTGTCTTATGTGTCTTATTATTTTTGTTTTATATTGTTTTGTGTGTTTTAAAAGGAAATTTTTGTGTCAAAATGGTGTAAATATGACTCCATATCATAATGGATAGGATTAGGCAACTCGTCTTAGCATAAAAAGCATACCACCCTTGGGAAATCACTAAGAATATTGACGTTTTGACCACAAGTCAAAATAGGTGAACCCCCTATAGTAAAAAAATTATAAAGGGGTCTATTATAATGTCATAGGTTATTTCATAGTCTATTTTATGTCATTTTATATGTTTCTATCTTTGGTCATGGTCTAGTTTTATCCTTATATCAATTTGTGTCATTTAGGGGTCATCAATGAACATTAAATGAATTTCCATGGTTTTCAAGGTGTAAAAGTTTTTTATTTTTCCTTATAACATCAAAAAATTTATATTCCATATTAATAATGTTAGTTTTATTTGAAACTTGCAGGTTCTTTAATTAAAAATTAAGAAAATAACTGAAAAGGAGTTTTGGCACTTGTATAGCCTATAGGGGAGTGTGACACATGTGGAAACCTTATGGTATGACTATTAAACTTACTTGTAAACATATCAACATTTTATCATCTTTAGAATTTCTAAAAATGGTCCAAAACCATTCTAATCCTTCATCGCCCTTCTAGACAAGAACTAGTTAGTAGGTTTTTAGTTGGTATGACTAGTAGGAAGACTTCAAGGTAAAATTATTCTTAGGGTGATATTACACTCAATCAGATTATATTTAATTCATGTAATTAAATTAATGATGTATTAGACTTTATAAACCATCTTTGAGAAGCTGACTATGTTTTTATACCTATTATTTCCCATATCCTATAAGTTTTATTTTCATTTGAGTTGGTTCATATAGATCAGTTGTTAAATCAGATTCTATACGGTTTTTTATCTCTCATCTTATGTTCTCCATTCTTGGTTTCATGTTTGGAAATCATTTCATGGATCAACTAGCTAAAATTGGAGGAATGTGTCTCCATGTGAAGTTATAGTCAAGTTTCACCATTTAAAGAACATTTCCTTATCTAAAATGGATCCATGTGAATGAGTTATGTTATAATTCATGATTTAAATTTCATGACAATATCCTTATTCCCAAGTTAAATCTCAAATATTAGCATCATAGAGGTCGTAGTCAAGTGTGAGACACAGTCAGCTCCCAGTTCATTCTCACTTATAGTCATGGATTATAAGGGTCTTGAGAACAATCATCAAAGTATAATGTAATTTTTAAAGATTTTTATATCCTATTGTAACATTTGATAGCAAACTAGACCTCTAACATGTCATTTAATGGATTGTGACAATAAAGCCTCTCATATGCACAACCATACACCATTGGTGGGCACTCTCAGAAGAGCGACACACTATAATAGAGGTATTTTTAATTTTTTAAAGTATTAAAAGTTTTAAGAGGATCCATTTAATCATTTTTATAAGTTACAATACTATTTGTAAACTCATACCACAAAAACTACTTGTTTCTGCACTCATTGCCTATCTGCAACTCAATGCATACCTATAAATACCTCATACATGATAATAACATTAAATGGGATATTTGAATTGATGTAAGTTATCCATAATTAAAATAGTACATTTTAAAATTGATGGATGGTCTAGAACTCATTGAAGGTTCACAATCTATGCACACTATCATATTCATGCCTATTACCTGTAGACTATAATGACCACCTATAGGTGGCTCATAAAAAAGTATGAAGGTGATATATAGAGAGTTTTAACATGATTTGTAATTTTCATAATGTTATTAAAGCCATATTAAACAATTTAATTCATTAATAATGCCTTGAATAGGCAAACAAGTTGGAAGAGACTAGGTTCAAAGTTGGTGATTATGTTTAGGGATTTCCATAAAACATAAAAACAAATCCCTCAGTGTTTTTGGAGGTGTCATATAATGATGTCATGTTTAATTTTTATCAAAGCAATTATTTATATCTAATAAAACTATCATAGGATCATAACCCTTAAAGCAATAGGGATGTGTGACTTATATAGAGTAGTTTTCAAGGGCCTCTAAATTGCACTTTTGACCATTGTGATCATTTAGTGGTTTGTTAAGTATTGAGCCTCAAATAAAATTTATACCTCAGTGGAAACGTAAAGAATTTATATGTAGGTCCAGTGGTTATAAATAGGTTAAATATCATATAAATGAGTCTAAGGTCATAAATAATGTTGGAATTACAAGGTCTTAACTTCATTGACACCTACATGTGTCCTTTACTTTAGACAACTAGTCTACATCTGACTCCAAGGTCTCACAAGTATATACTAAAATATAAATCATGGAAACATATAAAAAATAAATTCAAATACAAGTTAATAAAGGTTTAAAATACTCATATGATATAGTTTACAAGGAATATTTACACCTATAAGACCCTTACACAGTCTATTGTAGCTAACATTATTTTGACAGTGAACTAAGGAGTTAATGTCCTTGATGTTGGAATTGAATAAACATGATTTGGATATTTATAAATAAATATAAAGTTACCTTTCAAATTTTCAATAAGGATTATACATTGTTTCCAAATCCTACACCATGCAACGTCACCCACATGTACCTCTCTCAAATAGAAAACATAGTCAACATTTGCACTCAGTCAAAAGTAAATATATGGTTGAGGGTGAAAGGAAGGGTAGATAAGGGTTTTGAGAATTATAAACACCTTAATAATTATGAAAAACACATAAATATACCCCATATACTAAAAATAGGTGAATGAGATGTTCCTTTCAAAGTAACATAAAACTCACTTTTAAGACCCTACAAATAATGAGCTCACCTAAGGGTTTGTCTTAGGTTTTAAAGGAGTAAAGGGGTCTAATTACATGATCGAGAGATGAAAAATAATTAAAAAAACTTCCTAATGTATTATATAATCCCCTAAAATATTCATTTTATTTGATAAAATAGAGGAAGTACCCTTTATTTTGTCTCAGATAGAGGGCACTCCCCTTGTGAAAAGTGCAAGTAGACCTATTACGTCTCAACTAGGCCTAAAGTACAATGAGGGGATTAATTTAATCCATAGTGTTAGATAGAGATTAAAAATCACTGGAACATGTTTTAAGGATGTATTAGGTATGTATAATACCTTTTTATGAATAGAAGCCCATAGGAAAGCCACTTTTAGCCTAAGACTAACTCATGCCTATGTAGAATGGTATACAAAGCTTGATAGGTTGGTTTGAAATGCTCACATCTTCTTCGATGTTATGCATGGGAGTTAAAGGATCTTTTAAAATATTAAGAGGGTCTTGAAAAAGTTTTTTGTGTATTTTTTCCCTCATTTTAACATCATAACTCTATCAACAAGGACTAAGGGTGGAAAGAGCTTAAAATACTCCAAAACCCTAATTCATGACCTAATGGAGAAAATGAAGAAATAAATCTCTCTAAATGAAATGTAATGGGCATGAATGTGTTTGTATGTTTCTCAAAACTCTCTAGGGATCCTTCCCATCCTCATGATTTGTACCCTACCTATATGAGGGGGGAATTTGGATTTATTTTATTGGTTTTTATGTTTTATAGGATTTATGGAGTTTAAAACGATGAAATAAAAATTAGGGGAGATATTAATACTTAATATAAATATCTATTATAATTTAATTCTTTACAAAAACTCAAAATTCTTTCTACAATGACCATCTTAGCTATTCAAAACTGGCATAATGAGCAAATTAGTGAGAGGGCGAAAAAGCTAAGTGTGAGGTCTTTTAAGTTCTACCCAATGAATATAATGATATGTAAGGTATTAAAATGTGTCATTAACTCCTTTATATTTATTTTCATGGAAAGATAAATCCAACTTTGAGTCCAAGTATGAGGGGTGAGTGAAAAAGGAGTTACTTGGATTACAAGCAGTGGTAACTCATGTACAGAAGAATCTAGATGATTAGGGATGCAAAAAATGAAATGCGGAAAATTTTTATAAACCTTATTTCTAATTTAAATCATGATATCTATCCATATTTAGTTTTTGGACGTTCCAAAAGGGCCAAATGATGAATGTAGTTTTTGAGCAAGTAAAAGGAGTTTTACGCCACATTTCAAGAGTTTTCATGCCTTGAAGGGACATTTGTCCTATTAGAACTTACATGGTCTATCTCAAATTAATTATAATACATGTGTAACACATCCTCTTATCATTAAAAATGGATTAGTGACCCTTTAACTTCATTCTCTTCTCCTCTCTCTCAAATTCTATAAGTAGCAGCCATTTGGCTCTTGTAATCTAATTCCACTCCATGTATGGTAAAGACCTAATGGAATGAAATTTTATTTTTCACTTGAAAAATAAATTCAAGTTTTTTTTTGAGTTTTTTAACATTTTCATAAGTTTACAAAGTTATGTATGGTGAGGTTAAGTGATAATCTTCTATCCTTGCTTCCCTTACCTTCTCATGTTTATGCAAGAGTTTCTATTTTAATAGGTCATAAAAAGTGTTGTCTAGTGTATGGTTATATATTAAAAGTGTAAAATTATCCTTAGTGTCTAAAAATATCCTATGGTTCACTTACCTCGTATATACTTCATGCATCTTACCTCCATGTTTCAACACTCATGCTAGAATATTTTAGGACTTTGAAGCTAGTTTGTATGCCTTTTTTCTTAGTGAAAGATGTATGATGGTCATATGAAAATAATATTGGTATATCACCCCCTTAGATTAGTTTATTTTAATGTAAATTTATATCCATTTTACCACAATAAATAATTATATAGGTGATAATAATTTCAATATACTTTTATGGAGCTAGCCCTTAAACCTAGATGCTCACTTTCACTATAGGTACACCCACATACTTAGAAGTGTTCCCATGTTTCCAAAATATGGAAGAGGATTGAATAAATTTTTATAATTTATAATAATTACTGACAATAAGGACTCATGACAGGGGTCATATCACTCCTTACATGGATTTTATTGAGCAAATAATGACTATTTGGGTTACAAATATGAAGATAAAACCAAAAATCTAGTGATAGTGAGTAAAGATTTCAAGAATAAGTGTCTAAAAGAAGGACATCACTCAGGAACACATTTTATGATTGTTTTTTTACTATTTATAACTCATCCTTAATATTTCACATGTGTGAGCTCTCCCTAGTTTGTGCTTGAGCAGTCAAAAGATGCCTCGTGAAGAAGGTAGTTTCAAAAAAGCATTTAAAGTCCTCTATGCCAAGTTTGGAGAGTTGTAATGCTTCAGGTGAAATTTTTTCCAAGATTACCCTCAATACCTATATTTTCCACTTCATCCCTCTTCAATATAACTTATTTTTATACTTTGACAAGTGGCATTGTAACCCTTGATCTCTACTTCTCTCTCTCCTCTCACACATTCTATAAATACAAGCCATTTTGGTTCTTGTATATATTTCCACACCTAGTATGGAAAAGCTCTGCTAGTTTTATATTATAATTTAACTTTTAATAATACATTAAATATATTTTTTGGTTCATAAACATATTTTCTAAGTATGTGAAGTGATGTATGGTGAGGTTTAGTGATAAACATCTACCATTGCCATTTTTTTGTCCTTTCATGTTTAGTGCAAGTAATTCTCACTTTAATATGTCATATAGAGTGGATATATTGTGTTTTATTACCTTAAAGTGTACAAGTATCCTTAGTTTCTCCTATACGACCTTTGGTCCACTTACCTTGAGTAGTTTCATGCATATCACCTCCATATTTAAAATACTAATATTACAGTAATCAAGGACCTTTAAACTAGTGTTGTAGATCGTGACTCTTAGTGAAAGATTATGGTAGTCAAGTGGATATCTTACTAGTATATCAACACATTATATTAGATTAATTTTATGTCTAATTCTATCCCTTTTCATCCAAGAAATTATTTAGTGTAGGTGATAATCACTTAAGGATCAGTCTACGGAGTTAGCCCTTAAACCTTGAGGTATACATCTACTATAGGTAACACAAAGGCCTAGAGGTATTCAAATGTTGCCTAAATATTAGATTATGATTGAACAACCTCATCTAAGGTGAAATATTTGGTGAAAACAATAGTCTAACAAAAAAAATAATTGCCTCTATTTATATATACAGAAACAATTCTAACTATTAACTAGAAAATTAATCAACTTTCATATAAATATGTAACTTAATTAGTATTATTTTATATCTTATACCAATCAATTTTTTACTTAAAAATAATTCCATATCACACTATAAAATTTAAAAAAATATTATTACATCTTTTTATGTAACTCATTGTAATAAATACAAATTATGTAATATGATTAAAATAACTTAGTCAAAGTCACTAAGTATTCATTTTATGATTCCAAAGAGAGATTAATATTTAGGTGTGGACCCACATGAACTATTCATATACATATTTTTTTAATGTATTTATATCAAAATTAAGTGTGCCATCAAATTACTAGATTAGAGGTAATCTAAAGAAAATGGATTTTATTTTGTTGTAAATAAAGAATGTTTTCTCTCCTATGAATAATATGTTATTTTTACCATAAATGTGTGTGTAATTTTATAAAACATTTTCCATGTATTTAATTTATACTAGTAGAATATTTCCTTTCTTTTATTTGATACAATTTTCACTAATTTCTCACTATGATATCCCCCATGTAAAAAAGCAAATTTCATCACTATTTTAGGTCTAGATTTCACTCTAGATGAAAGCATAAGTGTTCAAGTCCTAATTCAAAATTTATCTCAACATGGGACTAACCCTAGACTATGGGTATCTTATAATGGGGTTAGATCTATAGAATTTTTAATGAGGCTAACTCTTCTGATGCATCATTTTTATCTCATTTCCACTACTAAAACCTACTAATGACCAGGGAAAAGGGAGAGAGAGATAAAATGAAAGGGAATCCTAAGATAAAAATGGTTTTTCAACTAAATTATGGTTGATCCACTCAATTTGATCTCCTATTAAACATTAATGAGATAATAAAATGACTAGATCTAGGACTCCAAGTATCTATCATGCATCACTATTTCATGAAGAGGTTCACCAAATGATCAAAAGATAAGGGAAGTGATGGAGAGGTTTGGTGCAAGACACTAACTAGTAAAATTATACACATGGAAGATCCAATCAAAATATATTTAAGCACTAAACATGACCTACATAACAAGATTATCTAGTAACTAGGTGAGATCAAGATTTAACAAAGGAGATATTTCTACCACATATACAAATCAAAGTAATTTTACACACTATACCAAAATAATGACATCTAAAAATAGTCTTGTATTCATCTCAAGAGGTTACAATCTCAATCTTGGTAGATTTTATTCATGCCCAAGAGAGGGAATAGAGGGATCATTTTTTAGGATCCAAAGCCTATATATATATATATATATACAGATATATATATATATATATATCTATATGTATATATATATATATATATCTGTATATATATATATATATATATATATATATATATATATATATATATATATATATATATATACAGATATACATATATATATACACACACATATATATATATACATATATATCTATACATATACATATATATGTATATATACATACACATATATATACATACACACATATATATACATACATACATATATATATATATATATATATGTATAGCGAAAAGTGAAAAAGAGAGATGGGAACAATGTGTAAGAGAATGGAGAAAGGGTCAGTCATGTGGTGGCATCGCATTGATTAATTTATGAATATGCATGCCTTCTTAAAATTAGGATCAATCCTTATCACAAGATAAGCTATTTTTTTTCCAATAGGCCTCAAGCTCCATGGATCCATGTTGATAGATGAGACCCTTTGCATTAATCACATATCTACTCCATTTTCATATCTATATCATAGGTTTATTTTGAAGATGGAAAACCAATCTAAGAATATTGGTTTACATATATTTGTCATATCAATGTAGACCTATATACTACATATCCCCTTTTATAGATTGTAATAGGTCCAAATAGACCTATTGTCTTTTTTTTTAGGGATTAATAGCTCACAATATGAATGGATCATTCTTTAAGAATGGTGACCATAATCATAGAAATAACCATGCATGATACAAAATGTTGAAATAGAGGACCATATTAAGATTTAATGGCATCCCTTTATGTTATTGATCACTTTCACTACATCATTATGTCTTTTATATGGCATTTGATCAGGCTTCAATGATGGCATGTGCCATTTAAAAATATTTCATCGATAACAGCTTAGGCCAATCAAATTGTACCAAACTATCTTTGCTCTAATTAGTCCCTATGATTCTTTCTATTAGATTTTAACCTTTTGACCTCCTGCACACCATAGGATCAAGATATACAAATGAATTATATCCTTTGATCTCCTACTATGAAGATCCTTTGAAATGTTAACTCAAGTTTGCACCATTGGATTAAGATGCATGATTGAATACAAACCATCATATTTGTTTGGACCTACCATTTGAACCCTAACAACTATTTCACAAAACCCAATTTTGATGTCTACATGCCTACATTTGACATCTGTAAATACATATTTTATGTTTTCATGACCAGCATTAGGATCTTTTAACCCTAAAGAATATTCACCATGTCTTAAATTTGACTTCTACACACCCATCATTTTACATTCATGTGACCATCATTGATTTTCATGCAAACATCCACTTTTGAACTCTATATAGTTAATTGTTGAGCTATATTTTGATGCCTGCATGAACATCCCATTTTTCAATTTCAAATTTAATGCTTATATCTAGAGTTAAACACCTCATCAAGACATGAAATTTTCAAAGTATGTTCCCAACATGAAAAACTCCATGGCTCTAGAATCTTTTGGTTTGAATGACTTTCTAAGGTGCATTTATAAAATGTTCAAGTGAGTTGGTCCATTCATTTTTTAAAGACATCCTAGTGACAATCTAGTTCATTAGTCTTGCCCCATTGATCTTTGACTCAATCTTTCAAGGTTTTGATGAATTATAAGGCCTGTGTAACTTGGTTCATGTTCTTGAATGCTTAAACACATTATAACTTGCATGGTCTTTTCCACTCTACAATCTTAGACCCCTTTTCCAAGCCCTCAATCCATTGCTTCATTAAACCATGAAAAAACTTTATATGTGGGACAAATTTGGATAATAATCACCATTCAAAGTGTTGAATGAAGCAATGTTTTACTTATGAGTTTAAGTAAATAAAACACAACCCAATATTAAACTTTACTTGAAATATTCAAAAAGTTAGATTTAAATATAAAACTAAAGTATTTGTAACATGAATATAAAAAACTAGGGTGTTTAGTCAATGATATAAATTTAATGGTCCCTAGAACTTGAAAAAACACTCCCACTCCCAATATCAACAACCTCCTTTCAAGTGGAATGATAATATCTAAAATATTCAACTAATACATTAATTATTTTTCAATAATTAGGTGAGATTATAATATTTTATTAAAATAAATTTATTGACACCATTGTGATAGTTTATTTTAAACACTTAAGCTTACAATTTAATTTAAATATTCAGTTAGTTATGATAGATTCATAGTTACAAAAACATTTGGGGAGAAACTCCTAGTGGTGAAAATTTTTAGGGAAAAAACTATTTTTCAATAGTACCTATATCAAAAAATAATGATTAATTAGAAAATATTAATCCTTAATATAAAAAATGATGAAAAATTACAAAACAAATATATTTATATTCAAAGTATATTTAATAATATTATTTGGCAACTAGACAAAATATGAATGAAAACATGTAAGTATTAATGTTAACATCAAATAGTAATGTAATTTAAAAATTTCTCAAAAAATTTATCTTATATAATAAATGTAAAATTAAGTTCATTTATTCCCTGGTTAAACACTTTTCATAAATAAAGTTGTATCTTCTTTATTAAAAAACATACATCATCTACATCCCTAATCAAGGCTAGTTGTCTAAATAATGCCCCCATAAGCCATTTTTTCATTTCTAAACACTTTTATTGAAGAAAATTTCATTGGAAAGGTAAAATTTAATTGAGGTACACCTTTTATAATTTTTAGAATACAATAGTGCTTTCATATCTAAAATTAATTTCGAGTTCCTTCCAAATCATTCCCAATTTCTTAATAAGTATTTCTACATTTTATTTGCAATGCTCATAACCCCAACAAAAGAAGTGAAATTCATCCACTTTATCATTTATTAGTTGTTTATTTATACATTTTTATATGTTTACATGTGTATTCTACATAGAAAAAAATCATATTTTAAATTATGTAGAGACAACCATTAAAAATTGGGTCAAATATTTTCTTGGTTGTATATGCTCATTGTTAACTTGGAATGTAGTGGTATTATTTTACAATGATTTTTTTTGAATTAAAAATAATTCTAAGTTGAGAATAAGAAAATGATTTTTAGAGGCACTATGTAAAATAATAATATTGAGATTTTGTATTACATTCAATTTATTTTTTAATGTTATTATCACATGTCACCTTTTTAAAGGGAAATAAAATAAATTACACCATGATTAGACCATTAAGATAGATAGTCTATCAAAAGTGGATAGATCAAGGGATCACTAATAATATTTAAGAGGAGCTTGATGGTAAAACTCAAATCCAATATTGAATGATATTTTAATTATATAAGAAAATTTTAATCTCTTGAGATGTTTAAGATTCACTTCTATTAAATTCCTTCTCAACTTTTTTCAATAGATTTTTTTTTCTTTGTATGCCCTTAGCACATGGATACTGAAGTTTCTTTTTTGACCTTGGCTAATAGTTTCCTCCTCATATATTTAAACATTTTTGAATAAAAGGTTTTTTCCTTAATTATTTATCCATATTCAGGTGCTAGGAAATGAATGAAGTGAAATCATATTTATAACTTATTTTGAATGTTATCATTATTCCATTACAAATAATTTACCATTTTCCACTCTAATGGTGTGTCCATATAGAAATAGTTCAAATTTCCAAATTTAATTAATAAGAATATTTATAATGTTTCTCCAAATGAACCATGCCATTTTTAATATATAGTATAACTTATAGCTTAATTTTAATTATTTTTCATAAGTGTCCATTATTTTATATGTGTTGCATATGAACACTTATCACATTATCTAAAATGCATTTAATTTTTATCACTACTCTAACCACTTGATGTTCCCTTGACATGGAATGAAAAAAACTAGATGTAATTATGATATTTATATAGAGTATATTTTTAAAAACCACTCTTCATCTCTTTTATCTAAGTCTAATGTGCCTTCTAGAATTGAAATATCTCAGTAGGTAACACTACCCACAATAGCCATTATAATTCTTATTGTAACTAATTAGTCAAAATTTGTTGACTTGAATAGGATTTTAAAATTTATAATATATCATGATGATAGTTGAAATTTAACATGTTTTCAAACCATGTGAATATAAAATATCTAGATGCACTACTTACCATATCATATATTTTCTAAATTGATGGTTACAATTTTAACCTTTAAATTCTTGACATATGAATGATAAAAGAACATGAACATCCATTACTATTTGTCACTATTAATAATATTATATACTTTTGTATATTAGTGGGAACATGCCCATTTTAATCAATTGTATAGGAATAATATAAACATCAGAGGCCTATATTATTAATATCTTGTGTAGATTACACATGTTAAGAATACATGTTGTATGAAATTAATTATGATGGATCTACAACTTGTCCTACTTTGTGAATTCCAAGCTTAGAGAAGGTAATATTACCAATAAATCATTTCATAACAATTTACATTATGGCATGACCAATTCATATCCATTAAACCTAACCAAGGGATTTATTAGTACATAACACTAAGGAGAGAGTTTCAAATACTCTAGGAAAATGATATGATGTTGTAACCCTAGATAAACCTATAGTACAGAAAATAAATATAGTCTATTTCTCACTTAAGCTTATGCTAAAAAGGGGGATATTTAATAGTAAGAAAAACATACAAGAAAATAAAACTCTACTTGAGTCAATTTAGAGGTAAACAATGGAGTAAAACATTCAACATATTCATTTATTGAGTATCTATTTATCAATTGAAAGAGTAAATGTTAGGAATACTTAACTTTTGACAAACATGTCATGCCTCAATATGTCCCTTAGCCAATGGTTATGTTAAAAATGTTTTTTTGGATTTCTAAGGGGCATACTAAAAAAATTAGTTGTTGGATAAAATACTCCTACTTTTCTTCCAAGACATCACCACAAGACAAGATTCTTTCCTTCCAAGGTGAGACCTTAAGAAATGACCATTAAAGTGTGGAAATGGTATAATTGTGAGTTGTAACAATGAGAAAATATTTTTTTCCCTCTATATGATTGAAGTGAAGATGATATTTATATCCAATGAATGACCCTAAACCCTCCCAAAAATTTAGATGACATGATCAACTAGATTGATTTTATTGGGAAGGAAAGGTAGTCATTAGGTCTTGAACTAGATCATCTAGGTCAAATTAGTTTTGTAGTATATATTGAATCCATAATGAGATTGACCTAGATGATGTAGTAGGAAAAGGAAGAAAAATCATGTTTTATTAGTCAATAGCTAATTTGGAAGGGGAACCACTTAAATAAGTGGATAAATAGGCTTTAATTAATTAGGGAGTTGGATAAAAGTGACTTGTATTAGTTTTAGGTAATGGTATAGAGACCAAAAATCTTGTGAATAACTTAATATCTGACCACCCCTTTCCTAATACACCCTTTAATTCTTGTGCTTAGAGATATTAATATTTGATAAGTTCTTACGATAGAGACAGCTTCAATTAATGATAAAGTAATGGAAAATATTTTGTGTATACATATGCCCTACTCAAATTTCATCACATGTCATGTAGTTATAACATGGAATGATTCTTGGAGAAAGAACATAGCAACACATAATGTTGAGATAATAAATTGTAGTAAAAATTAAAAAAATATATTAATGTAAATAATTGGAAAATACACACTGTTAATCATTTTTACCATAGTCAAAATGGGTCAACCCCCTATAGTAAAAAAAATATATGGGTGTCAAATATGATGTCATAGGGTGTTTTTTAATTCTTATGATGTCATTTCATATGCCATTCTAGTTTTGGTCATTTCCTAGTTTAGTATTTATGTTATTTCATATCTTAGAAGTCATTTTACGGTCATGCATGAAAGTGGTAGGTCTTCATGGTGTCCACACCATTAAAGGATCAATTAACAAGTTTACACAAGCCTCAAGAGTTACTTAAATATTGAAATATCAAGCATACAATTCCTTGTATGGGCTTAATGGAAGTAGATTGTCACCAGGACATCATCCAAAAATAAGCAAACTAGATCACTTGTGTAGTTTTTATCTTCACTCAAGAAGACCCCATGAACCAATGAATCATGCCTAATTGTATCTATTAATCCCATAAACATGATTTAAAAAATTTATGCCCACATGATCTCTCTATCTCAAGTTATGAAGATTCAAAGTTGGACCTACAGAGTAAAATTTTCACACAAGCATCAATTTCAAGCTCTATAAAGTAGTTGTTTATATTTAAAAGGCCCTTAAAGATTTTAAAGTTGATCAAGATCAATGTATTTGTGCTTCATCATGCACAAAAAATCCAATGGATTGTAATGAGTTCAAATTATTGAAATGATATTTGAGTGAGTGCACAAGTGATAAGTGTCACATTTACGGATCTTGTTAGATAGAGACCCAATGAGTGTAATATGGTTCAAGTTAATTATAAATCTTGTTAGAAGATATAACGAATCAAGATTAAACATTCAAAAGAGATCCAATAGATTAAATAGACTCATATTCTATAAAGTCCTCAAGGTTTATCGACATAATGATGAGTTAAAGATCAAACAAGTGTAGGAAGATCGATGGAGTGAAAGTGATCTAAAAATACATGAACAAATGATATTAGCTCAAAGTGGTAGAGTTTAACATCTAATTCAAGGTAATAAATGTGTATATTTAGAGATCCAAAAGAATTTGGAAGCTAGGATATGGAAATCCAATGGTATGAAGGAGGTTAAAAGTCAAGATATGATAATGAGGATTAAAAAAATTAATAAGAACAAATGTGATTTGTTTGACTCAACTTTGATAGACAAATATCAAAGCAAAGAGTCATTTTTGACTAGATTAAGTGAATATTGTAGACATAGTTTATAAAATAATGAAAAACATGGAAAAGGAGTACCACATGAACACATATTTAAGACTGAGGATCTTATAGTGAAATAAGCCTTTCAAACTCATATGGTACCATGAAAGCCCAATCGAGGTCTAGGATGAATAGTGACTACCAAATGTAAATATCAAAGTCTAAAAAATTAATAAATGAATATAGATGGTGAACATAGGTGTTTAGAACATAGCTAAAATTTAGGAGAGTATATTATAATTATCATAACATGTTTCAATCCCCTTGAATAGTGCTTATGTATTGACTCTCTTGGTTCAGTTTCAAATGCTTGAAGGATGGTCCATGATGGAAATAGTTTCAAAAAGGTTAGTGGAATAATCATTGCATCATTTTGGAAGGAATTTGTCATGGTTTACATGGAAATTTGGCTTGGAAGGCATTCATTATCTATTACATACTCAGTTAAACCTCTAATGTAACTATTTCTCATGACCAAAGATGTGTTCTAGTGACCCTTGACCTTATTTATTTTCTTCTCTCTAAGAATTTATATAAGTATCTATCATTTTTTCTTTGTAAGATATACCACATCCATGTATAGTGAAGCCTTACAAGACTGATGTCATATTTTGACTCTGGATATTAATGCAACTTTATTTTTGAGTTCTTAAATAATTGTATAAGTGTATACATGATAATATTCTAACATTCTTTCCTTTATTCTTTCATATCTGATCAAGATTTCTTAGTCTAATAGGTCATATCGAGTGTAGTCAAATGTGTCAAACTTTTTCAAGTGTATAATTTTCCTTGGAATGCGTAACCTAATTTCTAGTTCATTTTCCTTATTTATTTTCACATATCTCACCTCTATATTGAAACACTTATGTTATAACGTTTTATGACTTTGAGACTAGATTGTATGCCTTGTTCCATAGAGCTTAGAATATGATGGTCATGTGGATATAATCTTGGTGCATCACCTTTATAGACTAGGTTCAATTTATTTTATTTTTAACTCTTTTCACTACAAGTAAATACTAGTTTAAGTGATAAGCTTTGCAAAGATATATTAAGGGAGCTAGCCCTTCAAATATAGAGGTTCATTTCTATAATAGGTACACCCACATACAAAAAAATGTTCACATGTTTCCTAAATTTGGAAGAGGCTTGAGCACCCTCTTCTAGGGTGAAAATTTTGGTGACAATAGTTCTGACATACCCAGTTGGACCTTGTCTTCAAGATAATTTTTTAAGATAGATGTTGGTCTTAATAACATTAACTATAAATTACTGACTATATATGGCCTAAGGCAACTTTTTTTATTAGTCCTACTGAAGGGGCTTCAAGAGGGATTGTCACTATTTGTAATAGTGCTAAAATCCAAGGATCTCTTATGGCCCATCATAAGCACTTTTGATTACCAATTTTTCCATGAATTCCTTGAACTGGACGTTGGTAAATGTTTATGCAATGAATAATAGAGATTTGAGACAGAAATTATGGATAGATTTGAGTAGCTATAGGAATATTCCTTAGAATTCTAAATTGATGTTAGCTAGAGATTTTAACACACCTTTATACCCTTCTAAAAAATAGGGTGGAATTATTGATTACTCAGACAACATGTTCGACTTTGCTGAATTCATCAATGATTGGGGATTATTGGACAAAGAGCTGTAAAACCAAAATTTTACTTGGACCAATAGAAGAAGAGGAGATCAAATGATTTAGGTTAAATTAGATAGATTTTTGATATCAAGTAATTGGAATGATTATCAAAATATGCAGGTGTAGGCTCTACCCAGAACCATGTCTGACCACTTCCTGATTATCCTCAATTAGAGAGATTAGGGACATCATAGACCTCCTTCATTCCATTTTGAAGCTGTGGATTAAACACAAAGGTTTTATAAAAATGGTGGCTCAATGGTGGAATATTCCCATTCAAGGTTCTCCCATGTTTAAAATAGTCAAGAAATTCTAGCACATTAAACAAGAAGTTTATGGCTGGAATAGATACAGTTTTGGGCAGGATTTCCAACAGAAGAAAAATATAATGGGAAAAAACTCAAGGTTATTCAACAACTGATTGATCAAGGGGATGACTCTAAGGGCACCTTAGAAGAAGAGTGCAGTCTATCTTCATAATAGAAGAATCTGATGGAAAGGGAAGAGGTTTTCTAGAAACAAAAATCTCATGTTCAATGGCTCAAAGAGGGTGATAGGAACACTACTTTTTTTCATCTCTCAGCTATGAAACATAGAAAATCCAACTCAATAACTAAGCTTGTCCTAGATAATGGAGACATTATTACTGAGGATAACAAAATAGGGGAGCAAGCTAGGGTGTTCTTTCAGAATCTACTTATGGAAGAAAACAATAATGATAGAATTGATAGATCTATGAGTTAATTCACTGATAGAATCCCTTGTTTGATAACATAAGAAGACAATTTGGAAATGTTAAATCATATAGCTAATGAAGAAGTAAATGATATTTTATTCACCATGGGTGCTTTTAAAGCCCTGGGTCCTGATGGCTTTCCTCTTATATTCTTTCAAGAATATTGGGAGATTGTTGGAGCGGACCTTACAGTTGCAGTTCATGATTTTTTCCAATTTGAAAAACTTTTGAAACAAGTCGATAATACCCTCATTATACTTGTTCCTAAAAAATCTCGACCTTTATACCTTGTTGATTTCAGACCCATTAGCTTGTGCAGCACTGTGTATAAGATATGTACTAAACTGCTGGTTTTGAGAATTCAATCCTTACTTGACAAAATTATTTCTCCTACTCAAAAAGGTTAAATCCTGAGCAGATAGATTCTTGATGTTGTGATCACCACACATGAGACTATCCACTCCTTAGATAAGATCAAAATCCCTAGGATGGCCCTCATGCTTAATATATCCAACGCTTATGATAGAGTCTCATGGACTTTTTTGTTCCAAGTGATCAAAAAATTTGGGTTTAATGATAAATTGTCTTACTTATTATGGAATGCGTTCTCTTCAACTAAATTCTCAGTGCTGGTTAATGGTGTTCCTAGAGGGTTTTTCTCCTCCTCTAGAAGAATTCATCAGGGAGACCCTCTCTCCCTGTACCTATTCATCATTATGGCTGAGGCACTGGGAAGATACATATAAGTTGATATAGTTTCAAAAAAGCTAGTAGGCATCAAACCTACCTCTTCCCTTCATCCTATGGTTATACAGTAGTTTGTGGATGATACCATCTTATTTGGTATCTCATCAGTGATCAAAGATATAATATGGAAGAATATACTTAATGATTATGCCAGAGACTTGGGACAAAGAATAAATTTCTAGAAAAGCAATGTGTACTTCTTCAACACTCCCAATGAACTTAGACATATAATCATTGATATCTTAGATTTTTCTGAGGCTAGCCTACCAGCTACCTACCTAGGTCTCCCACTCTTAGTTAAAGAGGTATCTTAAAGTTTTTGGAATGGTATTGTGGAACGTACACAGGGAAAACTTCTTGGGTGGAAGGGGAAACTACTCAGTAGTGCGGGTAAGCTGCAACTTCTTCAGACATCCTTACAAGGTATTCTTACTTACTTCATGTCTCTTTTTAAAATTCCTATGTATTTTGCTACAAAGATGGAATAGATCCAAATGAAATTTTTATGGATAGGAGTGGAAGATAAATAGAGAATGTCTTTAGTCAGATGGGAAAAAGTGTGTCTCCCAAAATCTCATGGTGGACTTAATATAAGATCCATTAGGAAAATGAATAAAGCCCTCCTCTCAAAAGTTAGTTGGAATTTGATTCACAACAATAGTGAGTGGGGGAAAATAATGTATTCCAAATACATGCATAGCATTGATGATTCCATCTTTCTTCAACAGGTGGGATTACCCCAGGGGTCTGTGATATGGAATAAAATGCTATAAAGTAGAA
Source organism: Torreya grandis (assembly GCA_037957365.1). Classification (NCBI taxonomy): domain Eukaryota; kingdom Viridiplantae; phylum Streptophyta; class Pinopsida; order Cupressales; family Taxaceae; genus Torreya; species Torreya grandis. The sequence goes on from JARHVA010002275.1 coordinate 381,238, forward strand.
GTTTTCTCAAACAGGGAATTAGGTGGAAGCTTGGAAATATCTAGTAGATTAAATTCTAGGAGGATAATTGGTTAAGGGACAAGCCTCTCATCTCCCAAGGAAACTATGGAGAAATCATAGGCCTAACATCTCAATTCTTTGGTGATAGGGTTAGGGATTATATAGAAAATAACAATGGGATAAAGAGCTAGAAAAACCTTTTGGATTGCTATGTGCACAGGCCTAAGCTTATCCTAAGAATTTGGGAGATCCAATAATGTGTTTAAGAGATCATAATCCTACTCTTCCCTTAGGAGGATGAATAATCTCGGTGGCTAGATAAGAATGGATCGTTCTCTATCAAATCTACCTATCATCTGCTTACACCTGAAGCTCAGAATAAGGAGGTATGGAAAAAGGTTTGGAATCATAAACTGATTCCAAAAATTAACTTGTTTTGGTGGGCTGCTACCCATAACAAAATCCTTACTCAAGACAACCTTCAAAAGAGGGGGTTTACTTTGGTCAACAGATATTTTTTGTGTGGTTCTAGAGAGGAATTAGTTTCACACCTATTCATACACTGTGAGTTTACCTATGATTTATGGGGCAAAATACTTAACAACTTTGGCATTGAATGGGTTTGAAATTCTAACCTTAAAGAAGTAATTCTCAGCTGGAACTCAACCTTCACACATCCCTAGATTAAGGAACTATGGAATTAAGCTCTACCATGCTTGAGCTGGACTTTATGGAAAGAGCAAAATCATAGAATTTTTAGGGACACTGCTAGAAATGATGCTTAGGTGTTTAACTCCTTTGCTAGGACCATCTTAGAAAGTGTTACAACAACTCATATTAGTGTTGTGGAGAAACCCTTATCTAAATTTGAAAGTCAAATTTTTTCCAAATGGAAGGTTTTAAACCTTATCCCTGGGTATGATAATTCTAAAATTCTTCAGAGACTTCATACTAAATGGATACCACCTAAACCCAATTGGATGAAACTCAATTTTTATGGGGCATCCAAGTTGAGTGGTAAAGCAAGTGGAGGAGGAATAATAAAAAATGAAAAAGGAGGGATGTCTGTTGTTTATGCTGGTGGCATGGGTTGCCAGAGTAATAACTATGCTGAAGCTATGGCTTTACTTTGGGGATTAAAGTTAGTTATATCCCTAGGAATTAGAAATTTGAATATTCAGGGAGATTCTAAGTTGATCATAGATGCCATTAATAAAGCATCTAATTTTGGTATCCATCTAAAATACATCATTACAGACATCCAGTTTCTTTTACAAAAGTTTTTCAAAGTTGAGATTACCCACACCTATAGAGAAGGTAATAGGGTTGTTGATGCTTGTGCCAACCTTGGTTAGCAATTCTCAGGATAGAGGGTATGGTGACAAGGGGCTCATATATCCCCAAAAATTATAGAGATCATTCAAAATGAGATGATGGAGCATGAATGATGCACATTGATGACAAAGATAGCTTTCGAAGGTGGTCCACACGGAGAAGGCCATTGTGGATCATGGAAGTGGTGGGTAATCCAGGGAATGCTGACAATGTGAATAATGAGAATCTTAAGGATCTTGTTAATTTTATAGTTATGTAGTTTCATCCTTGGAAGAGGAAGATGCCAATGGTATCCTAATCCCAATAGGCATGCTAACGCATACAATCCTAATTCTACCACCAATTCAAGAGATATGGTACCCATTCATAATATTTTTGTGTCAGGTAAAAATTAGCCATACGGCCAATTTATGGACATCAGTGAAGGTAGAGAGTATGATATTATTGATCAAGGAGAATTTAATCCTCTCCTATCTACTAAGGATGAGGTTATGATGTAGACAAGTAAAGGTGGACACCCTTAAGAAGAGGTTTTCACCAACTTCCTAGTTGAAGATGATTTTATGCTTAATCAAGGAATATCAGTTATAGATAATAATAGAGAAAAAATAAAGGATTTGGGTAATGATATAAAAGTGATTATTGGCTCATCTAATCCTCTTACAAGTCATCCAGGCCTAGTTACAAATGGGACAGTTCCAAAGGCCCCTACACTTAAATCAAATTAGAATGATATAAAGACTGTTCAAATCACTCCAACTCCTCAAGCTCTAATTAGTTCTTTGCCTTCAATAATGTATGAAAATTTAGGTATGGATTATTTAAAAATTTTAAGATTCATTGAAAATTACTAAAATTTCCATTTCCCTTTGGGATGTTTTGCATATGCCTAGTCAGAAAGAGCTCCTAAAAAATCAATTATCTACTATCCCTACTAATGTCTCTCCAAATCAAGGTAAAAGTCAAGTTATCATTTAAAGTGTCCCTAGTAAAATTATTGAAACATTCACCATATCTGAGAAACATCCATGATTCTACCTCACCCTCATAGTGGGTGACAAGCTGGTCCATAATTCCATAGTTGATAGTGGAACTTCAACTTCAATCATATGAAGGTGGTAGCTAATAAATTAGATTTGAATTATGAACCCCATAGCAAATGAGTTATTAAATTATATGGTATAGCTACCAAGATGACAGGAATAATAATAAACTTTAAACTTTCTTACATGATTGTCCCAATTTTCCTATCTTGCAATATATAGTTGTTGTTGATCTCCCAACCCACTTTACAATCTACCACTCGAGGGAATTCACTACCAATATTGGTGAATATATTTTCTATAATTCATATTTATTCACCTTTATAATATTTTATGGGACTAAAGTGACAATTAGGACACAACCTCTTTCAATGTTTCATATAGAACCTTACAATGAGATAAGTTCTAATCTAAGCTATGTAGTTTATGAAGAGAAGGATTCTATTGTAGATGATGGCACTTATTCCAAGATTGATAGCATTGTATAATTATTTCTTGATGAATAAAATAATAACACTTATGATCATGATCATTATTCTCTTATGGAGGAAACTGATCTAGGAGTCTATTGCATACATGAAGGAGGAATACCAACACCTTTACTTGTCAAGGAAGAAGGTAAAGAAGATGAGATGTGGAAAATGTTTTTTGATGGCTCAAGAAGTAAAATTTGTGTAGGATATAGTGTCATGATAGTCTTTCCATATAAATATTAATACTATGCTCCATATACATTTAATTTTAGTTTTACTTGTAATGTAGTTGAGTATGAAGGTTTAATTCAAGGCCTTTAATGGGCAAGGAGAAAAGGAATCAAGAACATACAAGTGTATGGATACAATGAATTAGTTATTCATCAATTTAGGAATGTGGTTACTACCAAGAACCATGTAATTAAGGCTTAAAATCATAGGGTATAGGATAATATTTAAGATTTTAATGCATTCAAGATACAGTTAGTCCCTAAGGAGTAGAATAATCATGTTGATAGACTAGCTACCATAAGAGCTCAATTTGATAATCCAACTATCGTAAAAGAAGAGGGGAAACAATTTCATATTAACATAATTATTAGACCCTATATAAATAATAATTATCTATCTTGGAAAATGTTTGATAGTGACAAGCACATTGCATGTTTCTTATAAAATAAAGTTGAGTTCTCCTCAAGGGATCAAAAGAGATTCCAAGAGTAGTTTGGTGACCAAGTTGTGCAGCTAAGGAAAAATAAGATACCTAATGGTATATTGACATTATAAAGTATCTTTAATGATAATGATCATAATAATAAGGAAGAGGTGAGTATATCTACAAAAGATGATAATTATGAAAGATTCTTGATCTCCAAAGTTAGACTCCTCAAACTAGACAAGGTATGTTCTACATTAGAAAATCAAGCATTCATTGATTTATGTAAGAAGTTTCATGACATATTTTCTTCAGAATATAAAGACCTAAAATTATTTTATCCTAGTGTAGAAATAAATACTATTGATTTATAATTAGGATTTAAAATGGTTAGACAAAAGTAGAGGCCCACCAATCTGAAGGTTGAACAACTCATGAGGTTAGAGCTCAGTAAAATCCTTGAATATAAAATAATGTCCTATCAAACATTAAACATGGGTATATAATATTCTTCCTATTATAAATAATAATGTGGAGGTAAGACTTTTTGTGGAATTTAGATATCTTAATAGAGTGTCACTCAAAGATCACTATCCCCTACCCTCAATGGAGCATATTCACAAGTAGTTTCAGGTTTTTAACATTTCTCTCTTATTGATGGATATTTGGGTTATAATTAGATCCTTTTGAATGATGATGATCATTATAAGATAGAATTTACCACTAAATGGTGAACTTATATTGATATAAATATACCATTTGGTTTGTCAAATGTTGGTGCTACCTTTCAAAGAGCCATGCACATGGCCTTAAAAGGTTTGATTAATGAGATGTTGCTAGTTTATCTAGATGATATAAAAATATTTTATAAGGATGCTAATGAAGATATTTAGCACTTGAGATAAGTTTTTTAAAGATGCAACCAATATTGAGTATCTCTTAATCAAAATAAATGCATATTTTTTGTCTATGAAGGTAAGCTCTTGGGACACATTTATTCCAAAGATGGTTTGGCTTTTAATCCTGAAAGGATAGAACCTATGTTTGGTCTATCAGTTTCATTGCATAAGAAAGTTATTAAAAGTTTCTTAGGAAAGATAAATTTTGTAAGGAGATTCATTCCTAGGTTTGAATCTTTAGTGAAACCCATCATAGCCATTCTCAAGAACCAATTATTTTTTTAGACTAAAGAGGGTAAGAACAATTTTGAAGCCATAAAAAAGGCAATTTCACAAGCTCCTACTCTTGTGAATCCTAATTTTTTCAAACAATTCATGTTTTATTCATTTTATAACCTTGACACTCTCTCAATCATGTTAATGAAAAAGAATGATAAGGGTGTGGAGTAGCCTATTGCATTCATTAGTTAATGTTTATAAGATTATGAAGTCAATTATGCCTTTCTAGAGAAACAAGTCTTCATTGTTGTAATCAAACTAAAGAATTTTAGGAATATGGTTTCAAATAATAAAATTCATGTTATTATTTCTCATCCTAATACCAAAAATTTCATTTTGAGTAAATATCTTAGTGAGAAGAGAGCAAGATGGATCACTAAGGCAATGGAATTTGATGTTGATATCAAGGTAACAAAGTTGGTAAGAGGGAAAGGTATTTATGACAGCTTAGTTTCATATTTTCATGAGTCAAAACAAGAGGTTTTATTCAATCATGATTGCTCCCAACCAACTGATTTGATGCATATACAAAGTTAGACACAAGATGTGAAAAAAATTCTTCAAAATGGTGAGTATCCTAATAATATGATTAGATCACAAAGAAGATATTTTATATTTCAATCTATTCCTTTTTGTCTTATGGATGGTGTCCTTTTTAGAAGAGACATTAATGGTGTGCTATTGAGATGCATTGATAATGATTTTTGGGGTATTTCTAGAGAAGTTTCATGATGGGGCAGTATGAGGTCATTTCTCCCAAAGAACTATAGTTATTAAGATCATAAGAGTAGGATATTATTGGCCTAACCTCTTCAAGGATTTTCATGTTTAGAAGAGGAATGTACAATGTACTTTCTTTATAGGAAAGTAGAAGATTTCACCTATCTCTTTGAAGCCTATCCAAGTTGATCAACCTTTTACCCAATGGGGTCTTGATTTCATTGGTATGATAAACCCTCCATCAAGTTTTGATCATAAATGGATACTCAAAACAAATTATTATTTTAAAAGATGGGTTGAGGCAATACATTTAAAGGAATATAATGAGAATGTTATCTTAGAGTTCTATGAGAGCATCATAATAAGGTTTGGCACTCCTAATATTATTTTAGATAATGATCTTAATTTTATAAGTGTTAAGATAGCTAATTGGGTAAATATTAAAGGAATATTTTTGAGAATTTCATCCAAATATTACCATAAAGGTAATGGATTCATTTAATTTACTAATAATAACCTGATCATAATCATCAAAAAAATCTTGGAGCATAACCAGAGGGCATGGCACACCAAATTTAAAATAGCCTTATGGGCTGATAGGATAACTCCGAAGAGGTCAATAGGGAATTCTCAATTTTTGTTTTTATAAGGGAGAGAAGATAGGTTGTCTATCTCTTAAAAGCTACATGCCTTAGAGTTATCACACCAACCAAAATTGCTTAAGAATACTCCAATATAAGTGAGATTGATAGAATTAATGGAATTTTAAGAGACCAGAGATAAGGCTCATTGAGCTTTGGAGCATCACCAAATACTAATGAAGAAGTCTTTTTACAATAGGAAAACTCTAAGCTCATTTAAATAAGGTGACATAGTGTTGAAGTGGGATGAAGATAGAGCAAAACTAGCAAGACATACAAAATTTAATACCCTATGGAGTGGAATATATGCCATCATCAAGTGAAAGAAAAATAACTCTTTCCAACTAGCAAGAATGAATGGAAAAGAGATACTTATCCCTATTAATGGGATACACTTGAAACCTTGATATTGAGTGGTAAAGTTCTACCTATAACTAGTAGATTAGGTGTGTGTTTTATTTTAGTTGTGTGTGTAGTGTTCCTTAAATGTTATAGTTGAACATATGTTTGATTTTTTTTGGTGTTTTTTCCTTGTTGTTTTTTTGTTGTGTGTTGTCAAAGGCATTTGTGTGTCAATCTATTGTACATGTGAATCCATATCTTGATGGATAATATTAGGCAACTGGTCATGGCATAGCAAGCATGCCACCCATGGGAAATGGCCAAAATGCTAACCATTATTACCACAATCAAAATGGGCTAACCCCTCTATAGTCAAAAACTTATATGGGGTTTTGATATAGTGTCATAGGGTGTGTTGTTATTCATCTAATGCCATTTCATGTTGTTATTCATCTAATGCCATTTCATATTCCATTCTAGTTTTATTCATTGCCTAATTTAGTATTTATGTTATTTCATATCTTAAAGGTCATTTAGGGTCATGTATGGAAGTGAATGGTCTTTAATTGTGTCCAAATAATTTAAGGATCAATGAATAGGTTTGCACAGGCCTCAATAATTTGTTTGAGATTTAAATATCAAGCATACAGTTCCTTATATAGGCTCAATATAAGTAGACCATCACCAGGATGTCATCCAAAAATGAATGGACTAGATCACTTATGCAATTTTTATCTTAAATAAAGAAGACCTTGTGAGATAATGGATAACACAAAATTGTATCTCTTCATTCCATGAACATGCTCTACAAATTTCATGGATGTACAAGCTCTCCAACTCAAGTTATGAAAATTCAAAGTTGGACTTATAGAGTAGAATGTTCAGGTTAGTGTCAATTTCAAGCTCTATAAAGTAGCCATTCATATTTAAAAGTCCTTTAAAAAGTTTAAAGTTGATCAAGATCAATGATCCATGCTTCATCATACATAGACAATCTAATGGAGTATAAAGAAGTCAAATTTTCAAAAAGAGGTCTAAGTGAGCATGCAAGTGATAAGTGTCGCATTCATGGAACTTGTTAAATAGAGACCCAATGAGAATAAGCTAGTTAGATTTAATTATCTATCTTGTTATAATATCTAATGTCCCATGCTTAATCATGAAAAAGATATCCAATGGAGTAAATGGACTCAAATGTTATAAAGTGCTCAAGGTTTATTGACACAGTGATGAGTTATAGACTGAACAAGTCTAGGAAGATTGATGGAGGTAAAGTGATCTAAAGATGAAAGAAGTAGTGATATTAGGTAAAAGTGTTGAATTTTAATGACTAAGTGAATATAAATAATGTGTATCTCTGGAGATCTAATTCCATGTGGGAGCTAAGATATGGAAATCTAACGACACAAAAGAGGTCAAAAGTCAATATCTAATAGTGAGGATCTATGAAATCAATAAGAATGAATGTGATTGGTCCATGTTAGCTTTGATGGACAAATTTTAAACCAAAGAGTCATTTTTAGTCAGAGCATGAGAATATTGTAGGCATGGTTTAGAAAAGAATGAATAGTGTGGTAAGGGAATGTCACATGAGTAAATATGTAAGACCAAGGATCTTGTAGTGAAGCAAGATTTTCAAAGTCATATGCCACAATGAAATCCCACTCAAGGTTTGAGATGAATAGTGACTACCAAATGTGAAGAGAAAAATCTAAGGAATCAAAAAACTATTACAAAAGGTGAACATAGGTGTCTAAAAGATAACTAATAGTTAAAAGAGCATATTATAACTATCATAGCATGTTTCAATCCCCTCAAATAGTGATTATGTGTTGACTCTCCTAGTTTAGTTTTAAATGCTTGAAGGATGGTCCATGATGGAAATAGTTTCAAAAAGGTTAGTGGAAGAGTCATTACACCATTTTGGAAGGAATTTTTAATGGTTTACATGGACATTTAGTTTGGAAGGCATTAATTATCTATTTCATACTCAATTACACCAATAATGTAACTATTTGTCATGCCCAAAGATGTGTTCTAGTGACCCTTGAACTTCATTCTTTTCTTCTCTCTAAGAATTTATATAATTAGCTCATACCACATCCATGTATAGTGAAGCCCTACATGATTGATTTCATGTTTTTCCTTTGGATATTAATGCAAGTTTATTTCTAAGTTCTCAAACAATTGTCTAAGTGTGTAAGAGATCTATAATGATCTATAGTGATAATATTCTATCTTTATTTCCTTTATCCTTTCATATATGATCTAGATTTTTTAGTCTAATAGGTCATATAGAGTGTTGTAAAATGTGTCAAACTTTTTCAAGTGTATAATTATCCTTGGAATGTGCAACTTGCCTTCTAGTTAATTTGCCTTGTATTGTTTCACATATCTCACCTCTATATTAAATCACTCATGTTATAACCTTTTAGGACTTTGAGACTAGTTTATATGCCTTATTCCATAGTTCTTGGATTATGATGCTTAGGTGGAGATAATCTTGGTGCATCACCTCTATATACTAGGTTCAATTCATATTGTTTCTAACTCTTTGCTCTATAAGTAAATACTAGTTTAGGTGATAAGATCTACAAATATATATTCAGCAAGCTAACCCTTTAAATATAGAGGCTCATTTTCATAATAGGTACACCCACATAGTTGGAAATGCTCCCATGTTACCCAAATTTGGAAGAAGATTAAACACCATCTTCTAGGGTGAAAAATGTGGTGACAACACATACATTCTCTTACATTGTTGTTGTGAAATAAGGATTACATGAGAATAAGGTGGAAGCGGCATCCAATGTAAGATACATAAGGTGGACTTTAAAATAAGATAGAGTTAAAATGTTTTTCAAAAATATGGTGTAAATATAATAATTTATCTACATTATTAGGATTTTATAACTTCTTGTGGTTTGGAAAAAGAGCTGACAGAAATTTAGATATGGGAAGAAAGTAGATTTTTTAGTAAATAATTTCTAGATAAAAAATTTAAATTTTGAATATACAATAGAATTATAATTATTAATTTTCATAATTACTATTTTGTGAAACTAGATATTTTTGTGATTTAAAATATTGATGAGATAAATTATGGAATAGATGTGAGGAACATAATGAGGAGGACACATTAAAATTGTTACAATATTAGTATAGGTAAGTTAGAGGTATAATCACTGAGATTGGCAGGGAGGGGGGTGAATCATTGATGCAAGATATTTCAACTTTAATTCCAATCCTTTAAAACCCTTATTTAATTACCACAAACATTCATAGAATATACAAGTCATTCATAGCAATGAAAAATAGATAATACAAGATCATACACATAAAACAAGATCTATGTCAGAAACCTTCTTGGGGAATAAAACCTACTCTCAATCTTGCAAACACATGGAGTACTCATTTTATAAGTTATTAAAAACATGAGACATGGTCAAGTTATTTTGACCAAAATTTATTGAAACACCTATTCCAATAGGAGCAGATTCCCCTAGGATGATCAAGTCCTTCTGACCACCTATTGGTCAATTCATTCTGACCAACTTTAGTGAAACACCTATTTCACAAGGAGCACCAACCCTTAAGATGATCAAGTCCTTATAACCACATATTTGTCAAGTCCTTATAACCTAGATGTTGAGTACCCTCCCAACACATGAAAAAAACATCTCTTGGTCACTGATTTATTGCCAATCTAAAGGAGATATAATGCAAACATAACCCCCATCACATCTTCACACACTCATAAACATCAAAAACCACAATTTGTATCACTCTACACTTCTCAACAATAAATATGTTACAGCCTTAGAAACATGACAAAATGGTCATACATATATTCTACAATCTAATCTTACTCTTAAATCAACCACCAATCTTACATAGACATCATCTATCCTTATCTTACACTCAAGGCATCCAAAACATCCTTTTGGATCACTCTAGACCTATTCACTCATCCTTTGTCTTCAAACCCACAATATCATTATTATAACATCATAAATATGGCTCAAGGGTCATATACATAGTCATAAACCTACTATACTCTATAAGCCATCCACTGGGTACCCACCCTTTCACTCCATAACTCTCACACACACTTCTTTGCTTAGGTCTCTTACATCTTTAAAAATTACCACATTTGATTTCACCTTTTATAGAGGCTTCATGATTATTATATTCTTAATTAGCCTTTAAACTCATCTTAACCCTTAAGACATATAACATAACTCAAATACATCTTCATAGCTCACCCATAGCATCCATGGGTCATAATTAAGCAATGATACCTTTTAATTAGGCCTTATTATCCCTTATAAGTCTCATGGAGACCCATCCATCTGTTTGACACTTCTCTAAACAAATTAAGAACATAATAACACTTTACCAGTACATATATCCATGCCACATGATCTATATTTCTTCCTTAATTAACAACATCCATAACAACACCCTTCTGCTATATCATAATTAGCCCATATATCATTCTATACATATGATCACCAAGAATGAACACACATTCTACTTCTAAGCCGTTGATCATATAAAATCTAGATTGTTCAAACCTTCATAATCAAAATAGGTGGCCCTCATTAATTCAAAAAACATTATCTAACACTTAGTTCATCTTAAAAAAACAAAATACCTTCAAGAACAACTCAATTACCCTTCTTGGGTTACTTGAAGAGCATGAACACATAAATATTCAACTTTGGAGTTTAATATTTGAAATAGTAATGATAGTAAAACCTTATAACTAATTTTTATGAATTCACCTTGAAGTCCTATACAATTTTTGTTTTTAATGCATCAAGAAATTCATCCTAGAAAAAAAAATATAGCTCAAATACTAAGCGTTGATCTTCCCTCACAAAATCAAATATTTGAATTCCAATGGTCATTAAGCAACTATTAAAATTCAAACACTTTGCCAACATCTCATGCCCTCTCATACTTTGATCAAATACACACCATTGATCTCATTACAAGGACGTCAATATTTACCTTTGATTTACTATTAATTATTGATTACTTGTCATCATCTTATTTCTTCCTAATAATTTTGAACAAACACACTCTGTCAATTTCTACTAAGTTGCTCGATCTTTATGTTGTAATTCTCACCGGTAGATCTATATCAGAAATCCAATGATTAAGACACTTGACACTGTCACATGCCTTTTTAAAAAATTTATGTCAATCCATACACTTATACCACTTGGTAGTCCCACGTGCTTTGTTGACTCTTTGATTTGTCCTGCACCATTGACCTTCATAAGTATGAGTCACCACTCACCATTGATCTTCTGTAAGATTAGCAATCTTGTGACACTTGTCACCAATGTATGCAACCTTTGACATGTTGAATTCATATGCACCATTGATATAAATATGTATGATTAAGTGATTACTATTGGATATTCTAGACCAATGATGTCAAACTTCAATGTGATTAAACTTGAAAGTCTATGGTCCATCATAGTTTACAAGTGTAACTTTAAATATTTATAACTTGATCTAGAAATCACTTCAAGACTCTAAATTTTTAGGGTAGCTTCTTGGCAATATATAAAATATCTCCATGTAAACCTTTGACAATTATTAACTTTCATCATACCTAAATTAAATACACAAAATTACTAGTTCATATATATATATATATATATATATATATATATATATATATATATATATATACACACATGCCATGCAGTGACGGTCTAGCTAAGTATAGAAACTTAGTGAAATTATATTTGAAAAGCCACATTTGCACCCACATATATTGAGCTATGCTCAAATTCATGACTTAAAATTTTAACCATATGATATCCTGTCATAGGGGAATCCATCCATATATCAATATGACCCTAAAACCTTCACACATATGAAATATGATGTCATTAATCTACTCACATAGTCTTATTTTCCACAAGACCAACTAGGCCTAGCTGACCACAAGAAATAATGTAATGAACACCATACATTCCTATAATCACTCAAAACACTCTTAAAACCCCATAAGACCTATAAAACATGATCTCATCATCCACAACATTCATCAACATCCTATCCAAGCATATAATGAATATCCATGCTTACATACTAGGCTACCAATCTTATGCTAACACACCATTCACATGTTTATCTTTTATCCTTGATCTAAAACCACATCAACATGTTATATACAATATTATAAGCCTTAGACATTACTTAACTTATCTCATATGCATCAAAATCCTACCTTGCACAACTTGATATCCAAACTCATCATCATCATGACATCACCACTTTTTCATTACCTTTAACACCAATGCACACATGACATCAATATTTGACATCAATGAAAACACTTGCCAACAATATCCCCCTCTGTCATTGATGGAAACCTCTTAGTTTCCTTCTCCCCCTTTGACCTTGTTGACATAGTAGGCTAAATATCCACCAAGGTCCTCTTAACATCATGAATGTATTCAAATATACTTCTAAGTGCTTTAGATACTTACATACCTCATATGAAATAATTGATCCCATTTATGACATACACTAATCTAAACTTGGGCTTCTATGATCCTTAAACCTGTTAACCTATAAAACTCAAAATCTCCCTTTGTTTATGTATGAATATTTAACACATTTTCTTAGTGACTAAAACCTCTCACAAATTCTTTCCCTTATGTCATGTATGGATCTATAAATCACTCAAACTATTTGAGTTAGCTCCCCTAACTCTATGCATACCAGCTTGTACTTCTTAACCATGCACCATGAAAACACTCTTATTTGATCATGCACTACTATTAATGATTAATAAATACACCTGAACACTAAAAATTGATTGAAATCATCTTGAGAACACTAAGAGGGACTCCTCCTAAGATCTCAAAGCCATTACACCACTTGAGCATCCTCAGATATCCACACACCATGAAGAACCACCAAACAAGCTTACTAGCCTTCTCTTTAAATCCACACACTAAATAATACATATGTTGTAAATTAACCATATAAATTACATCAAAACACTTATGACTTACTCTTTTCGATAAACTAAGCAAAAACATCAAATCTTCACACTAGGCTTGTCTAGACTCCTTGTAACCCTGCCTAGAAATTATGGAGCCCAAAAATTTTAGTAGACATACTTTCAAGACCTAAAACTTCATATCTAGATCACTCTCATATGCCTCCTTAATCACACCAATATTCATCACATAGATCATCTTTTTTAACATACATCCTTCACAAACCTACTAGCTAATTAGGCTTCCATCTTAACAAAAACATGAATAATTTGAAAACCAAAAACCTTAAAATCTATGTGGATTTTTATTTGATAACACATTTGAACCATTAAACCTATTAAGAAGCCTTAGACCTCAAATCTTAAGGAAAATCACTTTTCTATCAAAACCCAAAACTCTAGAATCTTAAAATAAATAGGGTCAACAAACCTTCTTTTGGTCAATTCCCACCTCTAAAACTTATTTCACACTTAGATACAGCCATCACACACTTCTAGACCAATATATGATCTTCCATAATTTTTGGAACCTATAAATTCTATAACCCATTTTGGGTATTGTTTTTATTAAGCCAAATATTAAGAAAATCAAGAGCACTCAAAAATATCTAGTTTGATTTCAACATACCTTCAGACCACAAAACCATCTAGAGCATGCTATAATAAGGTCAGCATACCTCTCTATGAAAAAATATCATCTTGACAACTCACATATGCTCCTTTTCTACTAGGAAACCTTCAATCTGACCCTATAGATTGAGAACACCCTTATAAGACCACATGCTTCTTTAAACTAAGAAATGTATTGATGAAGCACAACAAAGACATCTCTACTTCACAAGGACCTAGAACATAGGAGAATACTAGTCTTTATCACATGGCTAAATAACCTTCTTCTTCTTCCTTGTCTTAACCAAAACAACCTACTTGGCATCCATCTCTTCTTTGGCTTCCTTGAAAATGCATGATGAAAACATAGGTTCTTGGCATATCTCTTTAACTAACACCTTCTCCTCTTTGAAAGTGGAAAAAAAGAACTCTTAGAAGTCATGAAACTCCTTACCTAAAAATTATTCAACTACAACAAATAAACCATCAGATTCATATCCTTCTTTTAAATTCTCCTTGGCCTTAAATAATATAACTAACTTGATTATTGGGTCATCCACCTTCTCCATTTGAATTGATATCAAACTTACTTGGCACTCTTAAGACACCTCCAAAACTGATTCCTTTCCTATATTATCTAAATTTTGATTCTTGAGGTCAATAAGACTAGCCTTCACTACCTTAGGTCTTCACATCATGTTTTGACTTTTGATATGCTTTCTAGGAGTCTCTCCTTTCTTCTAATGAATTGAGGGCTTATCAAATTTCCTAACATTTTTTATAGCAATATGACCTTTATTATCACAAATGGAAAAAATAAAAACATTCATATCTTTTGATAGATTTGAAATGTGATAAATCTTTTTATAAAAACTCCTTTTATTATAGTTACATGAGTGTCGATACCTGATTGACTTCCTTCTATAGTCCTTAGCTCTATGACCATAATTATTACATATATAATAATTGGCATGGAATAAAATATCATACCTTTAATCATTTATTTATCTAACAAACCTCCTTACGTTGCTTTCAAAGCCTACATTCTTCCTAGCCTACTTAGGTTTTGTATGTTCCTTTCTTAGCCTGTCTAACTTATCTATGATTTGTTCATGCTTTACTCTCAAGGAATCAAGATTAGTCTTTAACTCATCATGATAACCTTTATTTTAACTCACCTTGGTATTGGATTCTTCTAACTAATTCTTGAGATATCTGCACTCTTCTTCTCTTGATTTTAGGCTACCATTTGAAAACTCTAATTGACTTCTGAGATCCTTGATGACCTCCTTATAATCCTTAGCTTCTTTAGATATGTTGTCCTTAAATATACATGTTTTCTCTTCAACAAAATTAATCATATCTTGATACTTATTATAATCTCTCTTGTTCTTGCCTAACAAACTTCTCTCAAGAGAATTGACTTGTGCCTCAAGACCTTCAATCACATACCTCATCTTGTGATTCTTTTTTATGAGCTCAACTTCTAGATCCAATTATTCTTCCTCATTGTAATATAACACTTCCTTTTCTCCACTATCATGGAAAAATTGATCATACAAGATGTCCTTTTCTTTTGAATAAATTTCTTCTTTTAAACTCAAACTTGTCTTGGCATCTTCTAGCTGAACCTTGAGATCATTCATAACTTTCTCATCCTCTTTAGCATCTTTTTTCAAAGTACATATTTTCCTTTTAAGTGCCTTGATCACAACATTCCACTATTTATTCTCTTTCTTCAACTAATTAGCCATATTTTTCTACTTAGGATCTCCTTTAATATATTAAGCTTCCTCAAAAGGACCTATTCTGATACTAATTATTAGAGGTATAATCATTGAGAGGGGGGAGGCATGAATCAATGATTCAAGACATTTCAACTCCAATTATAATCCTTTCAAAACATTATTAAATTACCAAAAACATTCATTTAATAGACAAGTCATTCAGAACAATGAATAATAGATCATGCAAGATCATGCACACAACACAAGATGTATGTGGGAAACCCTCTTAGTGAATAAAACCC
Organism: Torreya grandis; assembly: GCA_037957365.1. Taxonomy (NCBI): domain Eukaryota; kingdom Viridiplantae; phylum Streptophyta; class Pinopsida; order Cupressales; family Taxaceae; genus Torreya; species Torreya grandis. The sequence goes on from JARHVA010002275.1 coordinate 397,296, forward strand.
ACCTCTCAAGCCTTCAAACACAAGGAATACTTATCCTATAAGGTATTAAAAACATGAGACATGGCCAAGTCCTTATGACTATAATATAGTGAAACACCTATTCCGAAAGGATTACTTTCCCCTAGGATGATCAAGTCTTTTTGACCACCTGTTGGTTAAGTCCTTTTGACTAGATTTAGTGAAACACCTATTTCACAAGGAGAACCTACCCCTAAGATGATCAAGTCCTTATAACTGCCCATTTTTCAAATCGTTCTAACATATATGTTGAGCACCCTCCCAACACCTATGAAAGTAACATCTCTTTATCATTGATTACCTACTAATTTGATGGATATACAATGTAAACACATCCCCCTTCACTTATTCACACACTCACAAACATCCAAAAACACATTTTCAATCAATCTACACTTCTCAGTAATAACTCTATTATAACCTCAAAAACATGAACAAATCATTATACACACATTTCACACTCTGATATACCTATCAAATCAACCACTAATCTCACATAGACATCATATATCCTTTTATCACACTCAAAGCATCCAAAAAATCCTTTTAGATCACTATAGACCTCTTCACTCATCATTAGTCTTAAAACATGCAAGAGCACTATTCTAACATAATAAATATTACCTACAAATGCTACACATAATTATCAACCTACTCTACTCTACAACCCATTAACTACACACCCACCCTTTCTTTTGATCCACAACTCTCACATACACCTATTCTCTCATGTCTCTTACATCTCTAAAAATCACCACATTTGATTTCACCTTTTATAGAGCCTTCATGGTTATTATCTTCTTAGTAAGCCTTTATAATTGAATTAAACCTTAATAGATCTAACATAGCTCAATTACATCTTCACAAGTCAGCCATAACATCCATGGGTCATAATTAAGTAACTATGCATTTTAATTAGGCCTCATTAGCCCTTATAGGTCTCAGGGAGACTCATCCATCTCTTTGACACTTCTCTAAGAAAATTACTAATAAAAGAAAACTTTAACAATACATAGATCCATTACTCATGATCTATGGGTCCTCCTTAAGTGAAAAAATCCATCACAACACATTTATGCTATAACACAATTAGCCTAGACATCATTTTATACATACAATCACCAAGAATGAACACATAGTAAACTTTTAAGCCTTTAATCATATAGAATCTAGATTGGTCAAACCTCCATAATCCACACAAATGGTCCTCAGTAGTTCTACAGCATTATTCAACACTTATTTCATATTAAAATAATAAAATAACATAAAAAAAATCAATTACCTTTTTTGGGCTACTTGCAATGTATGAACACATACACAGTCAAATTTGTAACTCAATGTATATAATTGTACAAATAGTCAAACATTATAACCAATTTTGTTGGATGTACGTTGAAGTGTTATATAAATTTGATTTTTACTTCATCAATAAATTAATCAATGATAAAAATTTATATCTAAAAAAATAAGCACTGGTCTTCCATCACAAATTTTAATATTTGAATTCCAATGATCACTAAGCAACTATCAAACTTTGAACACTTTTACAATATCTCATGCCCTCCTATATTTTGATAAAATATGCACCATTAGTCTCCTTGGAAGTAGCTCATTCTTTAACTTTGATTAAATTTTAAACATAAATTACTTGTCATCATCTCTCTACTTCCTTACAATTTGGTACAAATGTGCTCTATTTATCTCTTGAGTTCATCGATGTTTACCTTGCAATGCTCACCATTAGATCTAGATCAGAACTCCCATGATTATGACACTTGGCACCCTTATGTGCCTTTTGATAACTATGTTATCATTCCATGTGATTTTACCACTTTGTAGTCTCACATCATTTTTTAACTCTTTGAATTTTAATATATCATTGATCTTCATAAGTAAAAACTACCACTCACCATTGGTCTTCTATTAGATTAGTGAGCTTGTGACACTTGTCACCAATGCATGCAATATTTAACATGTTGACTTCATAAACACCATTGATATCAGTATGTATGATTAAGTTCTCACCATTATAATTTAAATACCAATGACCTTATATTTTAACATGATTAAACTTCAGGGTCTCTAGCCCATCACAATCTGCAAGTGTAACATTTAAGCTTTATAACTTGAGCTAGAAATCACTTCAAGACTCCAATTTTTTAGTGTAGTTTCTTGTAACTATAAAAAATATATCCATGTAAGCCTTTGATAATTATTAAATTTATTTTTAACTGAATTAAATTCAAAAAATTACTCACTCATACATATATGCATGATGTGTAGTGATGGTTTGGCTAAGTATAGAAACTTAGTGATCTTTTGTTTGGAAGGCCAACTTTGCACCTGCATATCTTTAGCTATGCTCAACCTCATGATCTAAAATTTTAACCATATTATCTCATTTCATATTTGAATCAATCCATATATCATCCTACTCCTAAAACATTTACATATGTGAAATACGATATCATAAATTTGCTCACACAGTCTTATTTATCATAAGACCAACTAGGCCTAGATGACCATAAGGAAGAACCTAATGAACACCATGCACTCCTATAAGAACTTAAATAAATATATACACCCCATAGGACCTATTAAAAATTATGTCATAATCCATAAAATTTGTCAACATACTAATCATATATTGAAGATCCATGCTTACATACTAGGCTACCAAGCGTATGCTAACATAATCTTCACATGCTTGTATTTTTTTCCTTGATATAAAACTACATCAACATGATAGATACAATATTATAAGCCTCAAACAATACTTAACTTAACTCATATATATCCAAATCCTATCTTGCACAAATTCATGCTCAAATTGATCATCGTCATGACATCACCACTTTGGCATTACCTTTAACATCAATGCACACATGACATCAATCTTTAACATGAATGACAACACTTTCCAACAAGTTAAAAGGTATATTTAATATAGTTTTTTATATTTTTTATTTTTAAACAAAGTATGTTTTGAAAACTATGTGCTAGGTTAAATCCATGTAATGGAATTTGCCCCAAAATGTTTGGTGATATAGTAGAAAAGGTAAAATTCATTTCTAGGAAATTAGTGATGAGTTAATTAAAATTCACCATTTAATAATTAATGGTATCATATAAGAAAATTTAATTATAAATTGGGAAGTTGATTTAATGGTCGATTGTTTATATGTTGGTTGATCTAGCTAGTTTTCAAATTCTCGACTATGTATATGTGGGCTGATATAGTATAATATAATATAGGTAGTTGATTACATATATCATGGTAAATCTAGTAAGTTATTTATGTATTTGATAATGTGTATGAAATGGATAATTATTTTTATTTAATATTTGAATTCATAATAATTAGTTGATGTAATAAGGTTATCTAGTCAACTTTGTATTAAGATGCCAATGTAGTAGGGCTAGATGGCCAATTTTATATCAAGTGGCTGATGCAATAGGGTTAAGCTTGATGACTTTTTATTAATTTAATGATGTATTAGGATTAGTTAGATGACTCTATACCAAGTGGTTTATGTAATTATAAGTTAATAATGGCCAACATAGTAGATAATATGTATGTGGATGACTGGTTGGTTTTGTGGCCAATATGGTATAAAGTGATAAAAATAGAGAGTATAGGTTGATGAATTATTTCATTTAGATATAAATTCATGTATTATTTATTTGATTAATGTAATTTTATGACTATATGATATATAGATTTGAAATGTGTTTTTTTATTGATATGTTTCATAGATGACAAAGGCTGTGGTGATTAGTGGATGTAGTTTGGTTACCTGATTTATTAGATAGATTGATAGTGGTAGACCGATCATGGTTGATGAAATTAGTATTTATAGGCATTGTGTATATGCGGTTCATTCCATTAATTTTTGATTTATTTTCCATGTTCTTAAGGACATAGGAGTGGTTAACCAACACCTATAGGTGGGTGGTAGATTGGGATACCATTGAGGTGGGTATCACTTTGGAAGATGTCCATTCTATATTATAAATTATTATTATAGGGATACCCATCACTTGTGATACTCATAAGAGAGATATTTTGTTGTTTTTTAAGTTAATTTGTTTGATTTATATGTCTTGGCCATTTTATATATATGGAAGGCCATTATTAATCTTTTGAAATCTCATGTGATTTATCACCAGTCAGATGGGAATGTTCCATTATATGTGGTTACCTTGTGCTAATATATATTATATCAAGGTATGATTTATGATCTAGGATCAATGATATATATGTAGTTAGTTCATAATATATATATTATCTTACATGAGGGAATATAATTATGGGCCTTGTGATTTTGTTGATCATTTGGATATATGTGAGGTTTTTGATATATAAGCTTGTAGGATTTACACATGTAATAGATAGTATTTTACCTCATGTATTAAGGTGGAAATAGGATCATATAATATGGGATTTTTCACATGTTCCAAATTTTTATATGATTACATGATGAGAGACTCTTTGGTATCCTTATTTTAGTATTGTAGATACTTAGCCTTCTTTCCCATATACTTTTAAAATATAGGTTCATGCATAAATTATATGTCATTATACATGGTGGGTAGAGACACATCATATTTATCTTTTACCAAGCTAGTTTAGGTTACTAAAACCTATGGTTCCTATAGTATTTATTTAATTGAGGAATGACATGTGAGTGAATGGTGAGGTAGTGTAGATGAAGGAAGGATTGTGTATATGCCTATGATATGGCCATGCCAACTGATACCTTGGGATGATGACATCAATATTAAAAAGGAGATGAGGAAGAAACATAAGGAGAAGTAGAGGTAGTTATGGTTAAACCATAGTTAGGTTTTCATCTAATACCATGAACACCACCATGATTACATAGAGAAAGTTAGATGTAGGTCGAGGACCATCCACATGTATATGGACTACATGAAGAAGAGGCATGAGCTAAGGGATATCCCTTAGTATATCATAGAGTGATTTGGTTTATTATGTAGTAAATTGATAGTGGTATGCATAATTCTCATGTTCCCCATCCTATTTTTTCCACCCCATAGAGCCATGCTTCATAGGAAGTTCTCTATGGGTGAGCAGATGGAGAGAATGTTGGTGAGAAAATTATGTTTTACATGTCATTTATGTTGACTAATTTTTTAATAGGTAGATACACACACACACACACACACACACACACACACACACACACACACACACACACACACACACACACACACACGTACACCAATAATAAATAAATAATCATGCATTGAGGATAAAAACCATTAAAAAATCATCATGATATATGGGAATTGATGGTACAATAAAATAATCGTGATATATTAGATGATGTATTATCACATCATGATACTAGGAATATGATTGATCATTTTTTACCCTTTACCCCTGATAATGCAAGTTGGTTTCAATTGGTCAATTTGGTAGCATGAGAGATTCAAAGATTGGAAGATGTAGCATATGTGAAATTACCACTAGGAGTGGGTGATGGGGAGATATGGACATGGAATAAATTCACTAAGTAACATTCCACTCATTTTGGTACATCTAGAGAGTTATCATGTATAAAGGGTCAAGGGGATAATTTATAGTGACACATTCAGGTATTATATACATGGACATATTATTTTCAATGAACTATTTAGAGGGAATATTTATAGGCATCTATGGGTATTCTGGCCCATCCACCATTAGATCAATATGGTGGATCATAACCATAAAGCTAAGATTGTAGCATTTTTTTATTGTATCAATCATTTGAGACATATATATATATATATATATATATATATATATATATATATATATATATATATATATATATATATATATATATATATATATATATATATATGTATGTATGTATGTATGTATGTATGTATGTATGTATATTTTTTGTTATGACTCATCAATGTTATGGATATATGTATTTTATTTCTAATATGTGTTTAATAGTTGATATATGTTGTGATAAAAGTGTGATGTATTTTTATTCTTTTCTATCAAATGTGAATAAATTCATTGTTAAAAAGAATGCTAATAGGTGTAAGATGTAAAAATGTAATGTGTGTAAAATATAAATTAAAGGTAAAAATGAAATGAAAAATATAACACACTAAATCATGTTGGCAAGGATGTAAAGCATAAATGATAAAAATAAAAATAAATTACAATGTAGAAAACAAAAAATCAAATTGGGACGTGTGTAAAATATAAATAGACAAAAATGAATTGAAATATACAACAAAATAAATCTTGTGGGGAAGAATGTAAAACATGAAAATAAATTATTTGTAATGTAAGGTAAAATAATGTGATATGGAAAATAGAAAAGTTAGGGATTTTTGTAATAGCTCATTTGAAAATAATTATAGTTAGTTTTTGACTTAAGACATGGTATGAAACTTGAGGATACTTTGTGAGGAAAACGTGTTCCTATCCAAGGTCTTACACTAAAACTCACAAAGGATAAACTAGTTAGGTTAATGGTAATTAGGGTAAATGTTTCTTAGGAAGGCTTGGTCTTATCTAAGGTCTTACATTGTAACTCACAAAAGGAGAACTAAAGGGTTATGATCAGATAAAAATCAATATTCATCAAGGAGGAATATTGGGAATGATATAATGAAAAATGGAGTGTATAAATAATGACACATACATTTTTAATAATCCTTATTATCTATGAAAAATACCATGTAAATAAGTGATAAAAATATTTTATATGATAAAATCATCAAATACTTGTTTACAGCAAACACAAAACTTTTGGAAATATATTTATAGTACTTATATATACAAGAAAATTAAAATGGGACTACCTTATTAAAATGTGTTCCCCATTCCTCAGGACCCCTTATAGGGTCCTCCGTCTATTATGAATATTTGGTTCTTGTGTGAGAAAGTAGGTGTCACTATATAGATGTTTGAGACCTTCTATCCCATTTTAAAAGACTACCACACACCGATGTACCTTAGATATATCATGAGTCCAATTATGGAGTTTAAGCTTCAATGAGAAATAGGATATGTGATAAAATAATAATCATGTCTTTTGGTTTGATTTTGAATTTTGAATGTTTGTTTTTGAATTCTTATCATTGTCATTTTCTTAAATGATTTGTATTTTAACTTATTATGGATTTTTCTATTCCTCCTCCATATGGATTCAAAATGACCAAACGTGAGTGATAAAATGTGATAAACATAGATAGGATTTAGGCTTTGGTTAAATGATATAAAGTGCTTAGAGACTTTATTATATTTTTGAATAATTAGGATTTCCCATAAACAAACATGCAATCTAAAGACTAACCATATCCATACTTAGTATGAATTGAAAATAAAGGTAAAGTGAAGATCATGTGTGTGTGTGTGTGTGTGTGTGTGTGTGTGTGTGTGTGTGTGTGTGTGTGCGTGTGTGTGTGTGTGTGTGTGTGTGTGTGTGTGTGTGTGTGTGCGTGTGTGTGTGTGTGTGTGTGTGTGTGTGTGTGTGTGTGTGTGTGTGTGTGTGTGTGTGTGTGTGTGTGTGCGTGCGTGCGTGCATGTGTGCGCGCATTCATGCATGAAATGATACACTAATAAATATGATTTTTATTTTATCATAAGTAAAATATAGGATATTAAAGAGTGTGGGTTTAAAAACATATCAAAATAATAACTATATAATCCAAATGAATGATTTAGAAAATGCAAATATAAATCATCCAAAAGATAATAGGGAAAATGATAAGGAAATTAAATATTGAAACAATTTTAATTGATAAGTGAACCATAAGATTAATATGTACTCATAAATTAAATCTAAATAGTATGAAAATGTAATAAATAATGTGATAAAACACCATGATGTGATCAAAAGTAATAATAAATTTTTTGGTAAAAATCATCCATAACATATGATAGATCCTCATCTATCTTTAATATGAATTTAATCAAAGCCTCATAAATCTTTGAAGAGAAATGTGAAAAGACTTCAAGATCTCTATGGAGAAGGGGGTATGCTAGAATAAGAATGATGATCATGAGGCAACTCTTATAATTAATACTCAATGTGTGGGACCAATGCCTATGAGTAATATCCTCATATATGTTAGGAGATGTAGGATTGGATAAGGTTTATAATTTGTAAATGAACTAGAGTATGTGGCTAAGCTAGTGAAGGCATAGGCTATAGAGAATCATGAAAGTTTTCCTATAACACTCAACATTTATCTATATGATATGTGGTACATTTATGCCAAAGACAATAAACATACATGTATTGATATATGTATTATATCATTATCTTAGGAGGAGGTAGGATATTATTAGTAGATTTTGTATTCTCTAGATGAAGCATATCAATGTACTAATGAAGCTATCACCAATGACTAGAAGAATTTTTTCACATGCCATGAAAACATGTACATATATGAGTAAAATAATATGAAAGTTAGATATCTATAGTAGGATTCGATCTTGAACCTTACTATTGTGATATGAATTTCTGATGTGCATAAAAATCCTTGGCCTAATGATTGACAACCCTATTGAACTCACAATATGGATCATTTTCCCATCATGTTAGTAGAGGATAAAACTTAGTAAAATGTGTTATGCCATCACCATTATGAGTAGAAGTCATATTAAGTAATGACTAAGCCAGGTCACTACAAGAGATTAGATCAATCATGTTGGTGAAGTGTAACTAACTTTTCTAGAGTAAGTATGCTACAAGGATATAATAATATAGTGAACATGTAAGTTCCCATCATAACATGGTCAAGAAGCATAGTTTAAAGTGATGAGATGATAAGTAGTGTGGGTTCACTCCATATTATACCTATGAACACTAGGAGAAGAATAATTATTGTTAGGTGTCATATAAGGAGAAGGAACTACATGAATAAAATTAACAAGATGTTGTAAACAATAATGATATCTATGTATCTATGGATTATTAGTGTTAGAAAATCCAAAAAAAAAGGGATCATATAAATAATATAAATCATCATAATAAAGAGTGTGAAGATCAATATTAAATTCATCAATAATTTTATCAGTTGAATATGCATGATGGATGGAGTGTTTAGTCTTTGATAGAATGAAAAAAAATCATCTAATGGTTTCTGATGAGATTGAGGCCAGAAAGAAGGATGTAATTGGGAAATTATGTGAAGAGAGATCAAAAGTTTTAATTTTTCATATTTATCTCATCAAGCTAATCATTTTCTAAATCTATTAGGTGAGGTTGTAAATTTACTATTAATTTTAGGAAACCATTATAACCTCTATTATATTTTATATGGTAATTAAAGGGCAATAAAAGCAATGTTAGGTAAAGATTTGATGGTAGGTATTTTAAAAACACCTTGTTCTTGAAATTTTTAAAAACTCCAAGCATTATTATCTACTTGAATATTTTATATAGCATAATTATAATAAAATCTAACACATTGGCATGCCAAAGAGGCTACATCTCTCATGTGATGTTTCTAAATTAGATCGAGTAAAATGATATATGAAAATGGTAAATTAAATATCATGACTTTGATGTGCACCATAACATAGGAAACTATCTTAGGAATCCAAACATAACCTAATGAAGACATTTTTTGTTTACCATTCTTGAAATCTAACTTGAGTATATTTTATATTATATCCAAAATATCCAATTGTTTTGTTGAAATCAAGGGAAGTCACACAATTGCTTGAACCTTTGTCAATAAAAATATGTTTGACTTTTATATCTCCTATTTGGAGACTAATCAATAATATAAGATCATTTGCATGAAGCAATATATCATTGAGAATCATTTAATTGATAGGTATTTTTAGTGAAAGATAATCTTCTACCATTTTTTTAGTGCGGATAGACATTTCTTAACACTTATTAATAATGTTATCTTAAAACCTAGACAAAGCATATTCTTTTCACCACAAATGGGGGGCGAGGGACATTCATTTCAGATAAAATTTTCATCATTCAATTATGATGATGATGTAAAGTTCTCATAAATTATAATAAAGGTATTTAAGATGGGATATGTGACATTTTGATTATATAATTCCATTCATCGTATCTAGTTATAATTTTATCAGATTAGGGTGAATAGTGTTGAAGTAAATCTTATGAGGGTGTAGCAAAAGTGAGTCTAAATTGATGTTGGTAAGCTATAGTAGATTAGAACTTAGACAATATGGGTTTATTGATTATGTCTAATTGTGTTGACTTAGATTACATGATTGAATCTTTGGTTGTTTCTTAAGAGGAAGAGGTACCAACAATAGATGAATTATTAATTTTTGAATAAGGTGTCTTATTCTAGGAAGGATAAAAGTTATATTGATAGAGAGTGAGTTAGTTCTTGACTATATCATTTGATTGAATATGTGTGATTAGGTATATTGTGTTCTATAATTGATTAAATTTGGTTTAATGTGCCCCAATTCTATAAGATGTGATGGGTAATAATCTTGAATAGTAGAAGAACTTGGGAAATTGGTGTATTTTGAAATTGGATAAGGATAAATATAAGATATTAATCTCATAATATTATTAATTTTAAAAAAATTATCATCATGAATATTAAGATTAGGGTTCACATAAATTTTGACATTATTATTAGTGAGAGGTTGGGTATTAATAGCTTAATTATTAGGAACGGGATCCTTATAAATATCTAGGTGAGCATTATCTTGATTAAGGGCTTCATGTTTAGTTTTGGTTTCATGAACCTTGGATACCACTTAATAAGCCTTTTGGTGTGTATTTATGAGTGATTCATGATCAAAATTAGGTCCAATAATATATTCCATAGCAAAGGTTTGTATTTGGAAAAACATTTTGTTAGAATGGCCCTTATTAGCATGATACCAATAAATTTTGTGTGGATCATACCAATGATTGGAATGGAAAGTATGATCAATATCTTGTGGTGAATTTTGATGATAATGATTTTGAATATCTTATAATAAAAGTGTTTTATGGATATATACATTATTTACTTATGAAAATGTATAACTATGATGAGGATTGCTATAAATTGAGGAAGAAATAATAGACCTCAAGGGACCACTAGGAGTAATGACTTCAATGTTGTGTATGGAATCATAGGCATTTATAACACCATCACTAGTTTCATATATATTTATATCTTTAATAATAATTCAAATTATTGTGGGAGGGTGTGAAGGCTAAAATTGTCATATAAGAAAGTATTTACATTTGGCTTGATTGAGGGATTCATCTAAATATTTTGGAGAAAGATTCTTCACATGATATTTTAGTTTGGGGTGAAGAACATTCATGAATAAGTGAGAGATATTGTCACTTGACATGTTATACTCAGATTTTTTATAAACATATTTTATAGATGATATTTATGTAATATATAACACCTCGGTCTTGTACACTTGCAAAAACATAGACCTTGGTTGTTCCTCTTAGTTTAAGGACTTTCCCACTTCTACAAGTCTCATATCTACTCTATATTATGCCCATTGGCCTATGTATTAGTTTCAATAGTCTTATTTTACTAACCCAATCTTTCTATCTTACCTAAAATGCCTTAAATGTATGTATCTTACACCTCTACAATTTTTGTATCTATACCTTCTTTCCTCCTCCATGGACACTAATATCTAGGATAGACACCAGAATCAACATTAGTGTCATGACCTGATGTAAGTTTCCAATGCCCCAAAATCATATATTTTTAAAGTGAAATATATCCTAATAACTAGACTAAGTGATTATATGCAAGTTAACTCTCAAACTGGACTGATATGTGTGTGTGTGTGTGTGTGTGTGTGTGTGTGTGTGTGTGTGTGTGTATGTATATATGTATATATATATATATATATATATATATACATATATACATACATACATATATATATATATATATATATATATATTATATACATATATACATATAAATATATACATATATACATATATATATATACATATATATATACATACATACATATATATATATATATATATATATATATATATATATACATACATACATACATACATACATACATACATACATATATATATATATATATATATATATATTAATAATATTAATCCTTATTCATTCTACATTAAGCCTCATAATATATATGGGAAATATACTTAGTATTCATACCAAAGAGTATTCAATTAACAAAATGTTTGATATTTCCTCCTATTTACATACTAGTCATAGGGACATCACATCTACTAATTTGAAGTACTAAAGGAGCAATTCAAGTGATTGATTTTATAAGTTACAATCTAGGTCATTATTCTACTTTCTTCACACATGTTGTAATATTCACACATAAGACAACACATAGGGGAGAACTATATTAGTCTAAGGCACTATTTAGAGTATTGGATATGTAGGAATTAATCACTAATAGAGTTATATTTGGGTTCAACATGATACTATGTTCCCACTAACCCATTTTTCCCCAAGGTCACTATAAAGATGAAGAAGTAGGGTTTTTTAATTTCATGAAGAGTGACAATCCATGACCCAGATCTAAATGCACCAAAGTGAAGGAAAATATAAACCTAAAAGCATGTAAGTGGTTGCATCATTTTTCATAAGGTATTACATATATAATAATTTAATCAAACCTAGAAAATAACATCAATATAACCATCCCAGGCTAACATAATTGTCCGAAGCTTTAGAAGCATCAAATCTATAATATAACAACTGTTATAGAATATTCTTCCAGTCTGTTTCATGCTTGTTCCAAATCCAACATTGCGTTAGCATCTAAACCAAATAAGTATATTAATTATTTGTCATTTCAATTCATATCTTAGTTGTACTTTATATATTAGCTTGTTATCAATTTTATAAATTTAGCATATGTTATATCTAAGTTTAACACCCAAATGGCATGTTGTGGATCTTATTATCCCCCTTGTGCATTATAATTTATATATTCCCCTTTAATGATAGATATAATACCATTAAATATATTGAAAACCCATTTTTAGGGTTAAACATTTGGTGAATATGTTCCTTCAACATCAAACCCTAGGAAAATTAGGGTTTCTTGAATCTTTTTTTATTGATCATTGATTTATATAATTTGACAATCATGTTAATTATTTCATGGACTATTAACTTATAGTTGTTATGGTTTCATACATTAGTTTCCTTGTCAAAATTTTCAAGTGAATATTTTCCAATCATGAGAGGATTTTAAAGCAAAGACAACACTTTATTTCTCTTTGGAATTAATTTTACAATACTATAGAGCTAGTATCTATATGCCAATATACATGCTATAAACCATTTATTCTACCTAAGTCTTATTTTATTGACAACTACCATCATGCTCCCGATAATGGAACACCAAATATATTAAATTCTATTGTTCATGATATTACTACTTGAAAATGTATATTTATTAGCCTATTTCCCAAACTATTGGTACATAATAGGTTCCTCATAAACCTAAGATTATAATAAAATCTAAGGGATATGACGTTATAGAAAATTTTATAAATACACATGAAAAAATTTCAATCCTTGAGCTCCTAAATCAATTTAATGTTTATAAGGATATCCTATATGAGGCATTGTGTGACACATAAGTTACAAGTGATATTAAACTTGCTTAGTTTTCAAATATTATGAAATATCTCAATAATAATAACAATTTCATCAGCTTTGATCCAATATATTTACCATCCAAAGATATTATTGGCCCAAATTTTCCTTTTTTAATACAAGTGAAAGTGTAAAATAAATGTATCAAAAGGGTGCGCGTTTATAATGGATCAGGCCTAAACATTTTCAACATACAATTCCTAACAACCATGGGTAATAACACCAATATTCTTCAAAAAATATTTATACACATAAAAGGGTTTGATAATTCACACAACCCTCTGGCTGGTCAAATCACATCAGATGTAACCTTAGTAGTAAAATGATGTCAACTGATTTCTAGGTCATGTATGAATAACCATATTATAATTGAATTGGGTATACCTTGGATATATTTAATGGAAGTTATCCCATCTACACTTAATTTATGTTTAAAATTAATACATGAAAGGACATTATTATCCATTCATGTTGATGATGAAGCTTTCAAATTTTGCAAAATGATACATTCTAATACTAAAAGAATCCCTATAGTGGTACCACCTAAATAATCCATCCTTATTGATTATATACATACATATGAAATAGTTGAGTCATGTACAATGGCTCCTTTGTTCACAAATGAAAATAAGACACTAAAATCCTAAGCACACACATTATATATATATATATATATATATATATATATATATATATATATATATATATTCATAAGTATAAATAAACATTTAAAGAGTCAATAAAACTACAAGATCCCCTAAAAATTGAGCTCCCTTTATTTGTTAATATTGATAAAAAAAAGATAGCAATGTTCCTGATTACTATGATAGTGATGATGATAAAACTTATGATATGACAAATGAGAAAATAAAAAACTTTAAATTTTATCCACTAGATCCCTGAAACACAACCTATTAGAACCTAAAAATCTTAGCACATTTAAATTAAATCCACTTATATCAATTACAAAATTTAATCTAGATAAGTGAAATAAAAAATTAGTGGATAAACATGTAAATTCTTGTTATTCCATACATCCCTCTTGGATGAAAACATTAAATAAACCTTACACAACTCAATTTTAAATTAATCATGCAAATAATTTGTTGTCTTCTCAAAATGCTTCATAATACATTTTACAGATCACAACACACAAGAATAATCTAGACACCATGTTATATATGTTACTTTAGCATAGAATGATATCTTTACCTTCTACCAAACATAGATCATGCAACAGACTTATACCCATAGAAGACATGGTACCATACTATAAATATCAAAATATCAGTGGCCAACATACCAATCAATGTGAGACATTGAAGAACCAAATACAAAAATATAAGAACTAAGTACACATACACATTGTGTCCAACATGAAAAAAAATAAAAATAAATCCTATATTTCACAAATTAACTCTCTTAAAGTGACCAAAGCATGTGAATTTAAATATAACTACTAAAATTGATGGGGTATATTGCCACCATATCTATTTTGATAACAAGTGGGATACAACTTGTGGTACCACTTTTATCGCATAATTGGGACATTATATAGATGAACTAATATACTCTCCCTTAATGCTAAAATATCAAGGATACATATAGTTGCCTATCTCATGTGGCCCATTTGTGGAAACTTTGAACATATGGATATTAGACCACAAACCACACTTAAAACTAGAGTTTGGACAAATTTATTTAGACAAGTGGGTGTTAGGCTATATACCACAAATATGTGTGTTAATTTTTTAATATGCATATAGAAATTTACATATGATGTGATGAATATATTATTTTCCTACACCATCAGTTCTAGGTAAACCATTAAATAGAAACATTAAAGTGGTCATATTGAAATGATATAAACAAATATTGAGAAATTTTCTAGGTGGTCATGCACATTTTAATGATGAAGAATTCCTTGATTACAATTTTAAAACATTCTAAAATATCAAAAAATAAATAAACTTACAAAATTCATAAATAGTATTTGACACTTATATGTTCTATTGGCTCCTTGACATATATGTGTTAATTCCATGTGGATGGATGGCATATTTACTTACTTTTACATACACATAGATATGTCACACTTATTTTTTACTTTGATAAAATCATACAGAAATACATGATCTATTCTTATTTAACATGTTAGGCCTTCCATTTACTCATGTCATGCATATATTGGGGCCATATTCTTCTTTGATCTTGATACACATAGGTTATATGGTTCCATGATCACATTGCATTATCATGTTTGAGCTTACATATGTATTTACACATGCATTTATCCATTATTATATCTTACATAGGGTACTTGATATTCTACATGCTTGACAATTTGATTTATGGGCTACTATGACATGTTTATACCAGTTTTTTGTTCTTTAATTTATGCACTTCCTTATGTGTCTTGACTTGCTATTATATTCCATGTTCAAGCATTTGAATATGTTCCATTAATTTTAGACCTTTGGATGATGTATTATTTATTTAACATTTGCATATATCATTATTTGTTGTGTGAACATTTAAATATGTCATTATTGCCCTTATGGACATTTGACTAAGTCATATCCCTTCAATTGTGTATAATTTGAATGTCTCTTATTTGCAGTCTCCTTTGACCATTGCCTTTTGAATTAATATTGAGTGCAGTTGTGTGTGTGATTGTTCACTTCTTGAGATTGTATTATTACTATCTATATTTTACATGATCCTTATCATGCATATTAATACTTTATGTGATAACATTGGTGTTATGTGCTTTAATGTTATATCTACCTAGACATGTTCCTTCTATATGCTACATGATTACATTTATAGATTATATTCTTGTCTTATCATTTCGACGTGAGGTAGCTACAAGTTCGTATCTTTCCCTCACCTCAGAGGGGGGAATATTAGTGGGGGTCTGATTTATAAGAATGTTATCACACTTAGTCATTGTTCATCATCTCCAAATTAAATTGGAGGAATTTTTTGGAAGCATGTTCTCCACACTTACATGGTTTTTGAATTTACCAAATTAAATATTTAGATGACTCAGATTTATAGTTGTGATAGAATTATATACATTGGTACCATTTTTATATGTATTTTAAACATGAGACATATCTAAGGTGAATATATTATGCAATTTGTGCCTAGTATTGAAAAATCCAAATTAGTTTCATATTCCAAAACCCTTTTATGGACATTTACCACATCATGGACATTTACATATTGATAACCCAGTCAAACTTTTTTAGACTTTATTGAGATAATCTATTGTAGTCATTGGTTCACTTTATTGTATGGGTGAGGTGATTAAAACACTTCGTGTTTCCATATTTTTGGGTTGGAATTGATTATATCATCTAGCCTCATTAGTTTATAGGTATCATTGGGTTGCATAGTTAAGATAATATCAATTACCAGGTGGAAACTCACCTTTTATCCAAGGTTTGGACCATGGTCCTTAAAATATCCCTCTCTATATCTATTTATCAATCTATACCATTAGATATGTTCACTTTTATAATTTATCTATATTTGTCTTAATCTCAATTTTTTATCCTTAAAATGATACATCTTTCTCAAATGAAGTTTTCAATAGGCAAAGTACTTACATCGACACACAAGTGTACTACTAAACCTTGCTCTTTCAATTTAAATCTATTTTAAGTACTTTAACTTATAGATATATGAACTAATTATATAATTTAACATGACCTTGGTTTCATTTAAATCACTATAAAAGAACTCAAGTTGGGCACACATAAATATAATTTGTGTTATACATACCCAAGTACCCTTTCCTTTCCTTTAAACAAGTAGTTTCATTACTAGATTAAAATGCGGGTTTACATGATATTTATGGATTATATAACACCTCAATATTTTACTTATAAAAGCATAGACCTTATTTTTTACTCTTAGTTATAGACCTTTCCCACTTCTGCAAGTCTTGCATAAACTCTATCTTATGCCCCTTGGCCTATCTCTTAGTATGTGTAGTCTTATGTTAGTGACCTAGAATTTATATCTTTCAAAGAATGCTTAAAATGAACTTATCTTACACTTATTCAAGTTTTGATCTTATACCTAATTTCCCTATTCCTAGACACTAAGCTTTGGGATAGACACTATCATCGATCTAAGTGTCCTAACTTGATGCAATTGTCTAGTGACCTAAAGACATCCATTTTGAAAATGAAACATGTCATAATGGATGGAATAATTGTTTTAATTTGATTTAATTCTCCAAATTTGTTGATATAAATATAATATCAACCCTCATTCATTCCCCACCTAGAAACATGGGAAAAATACTTAGTATTCGTACCAAAAAGCATTAAATTAATCAAAACTCACCTATTTTATCCTATTTCCATACCAGTCATAGGGACAGCATATAAACAAGTATAAACTAATGAAGTATCAACATGATATCTTGAATTTGAAAGTTACAAGTTAGGTCATTATTATAATTATTTTGCACATATTTCATGATTCACACACAAGCCAATACATATGAGATAACTGCATGAGTCTGAGCCCCTCTTCAAAGTATTAGATATGTGTGTGACACTCATTGAAAGAGGGGTATTTTGGGTCAGTTCAATGTCATGTTCTCACTAAACCATTTTCCCCCAAGGTCACTATGAAGATGAAGAACTAGGGTTTTGACATTTCATCAGGACAAACAATCCATGACCTAGATCTGAATGCACCAGAGTGAATGAGAAGAGAAAACTAGAATCATCTAGATTTATTAAATCCTTTTTATTATAGGAAACTTACATCAAATAATGATCGTAGTATTGATGAAACCATACCAGGATGATATAAATATCCATAGGTCTTCAAGGTTCTAATCTAGAATTTGAATATTGTTCTTAAATCTTCTTCTAATATATTTCCTTCCTATTCTAGATCTAATGCTATGTTGTCATTAGAAATAGTTAAGTATATTACTTCAATATCATTTCTATACATATATTAGCTTTAATTTCTATATTTAGCCTATTATCATCTTTATAAATTTAACATATGTTATATCTATGTTTAGCACACAATTGCCCTTTGATATATTTGAGAATTACCCTTGTGAATTGTGATTTATGTATACCCCTTCAATGGTCTATATAAACCTAATCAATATATTTAAAATTATTTTAGTGTTGAACAACTTTCCACCATTTGATGAAGTTGTTTTGAAATCTAATTACTTAAAATTGATAAAAAGATCTAGGTTGTTTTCAAGAAGATCATTAGTTTATAATCATTGAATCAATGAATTGATTAAGTCTTCCAAAATATAAATAGAATGAGTTATGGTTTTACTATACTAGTATAAATCATGACCTAAAAATCTTTTATCTAAGACCTTGTTGGTGGTGAAATTATTGATTTTAACCCAATCTTTGTATAAGTTTTAAAATTATTTTAATTGTAAGGCTGGTGTAGACACCTAAATTTCATTTAGAGTTGAAATGTACCTAATCTATTTAATAATTCTTCTTAAATCAATAAATCACATTTCCTCCCAATTCAAATAAGTAAACTAATTCAACATGTTGAAATAGTCAATTATACACCCTTAAATCCATATTTTAAATAATAAAATCTAGATTTTAAACCTATTCAAACTATCTCCCACATTTTTCTCCCTCATCCCACCAAATCCACAAATTTATCCACCTATTATGACTCATACCCTAAGTTTTCAAGGAAATTGACTTAGTCTTGTTGAGTCAGCTAACCAACCCCACTCTTTTCTCAATGATGTTGAAAACATATCCATCCTCATGGGTGAGGACTCATTATCCACCACTGATCATTTGGATCATTGAAAATTTTTGAATGATCATCCACCTTTGGATCATTCTCAAAGTATCTATAAATATGCTGGTAAACCTCCATTTTCAAACATCACAATTACAGTCACAATTAGATTCTTAAAATTCCCAAAGTCTAGAGCTCTCAAACACAAGTGAATAAAAGAAAATAAAATGAAATAAAAGTCTCCCTTTTTCACCAAAATGTTGCCCATTCTCTCTTTGCATTATAGGAGTGATCACCACATACTTGAAAGAGAAAATTAAATATACATCACAATATAAAAGTCTTGTATTCAAAGTATGATTTTTTTTTTCCTTTATTTGTTGCTCTAGCATAGTTGAATTTTATCCTATATTAGGATTAGTTTAATATATTTTCATATCTAAATGTTAGTTCATACATTATTGGCATACCTAGTGGGACCTATCCCATGTCTTTTTAATATTTTTATCATCATCTTTTGCAAATAGATAAAATTTCTCTTTTTTTCTTGTTATTTATGCTTGAATTTTGCATTTAATCTTACTTATTTTTGTGTTGTTATGAAATATAGGTTACTATCATTCGTTTTTTGTTTGGTTGTGTACATTTCTATACATAACAACAAATTCAGGAGCTTTAATAGTGAAATTGTAGATCTTAATAGTGAAATTGTCCTTTCCTCTTTAATTTCTATGTTTTTTGTTATATTTATGGGTTAATAGTTTTTTCATTTGGAAACAATGATTTTTTCAATATTAACAACATTTTCATCAACAAATAGTGAGTCATTTTGCCTTACAATGAAATTGCTCTGTTTTTGTAGAAAAATCATTAGTTCCTGCAATGAAATTATTTCTATGTGTAGTGAATTTTTATTTTCCCATATAAAATTCATCATTTATTATAGTGAAATAATTACTTTGCATAGTGAAATCATCTTGTGAGCATGGTTCACTCTATTTTTTGTTTTCTACTTTCTATGTTTTTCCTATGTTATCTTATTTTAATTTCACTTTTCTGACTTGACTATGTAATAAAATTTTTATAATAGAGATTATATTTTTTCTTATTTTTCATGTTTTTTCACTTTTTTATTATTATTATCTCATTTATAGCCAAAATAGACAATCTAACAACTTGTTTGTAGGATGATTTCTAAATAAGACCAACAAAAAGAATCAATAAAAGGCATTTTTTCTTGTTACTAACATTTTTATTTTTATTTTTCAAAATTCTTTGTAATTAAATCATTTTTATTTCATTATTTTTTTTTATGGTTTTGAAATTCATGTATGCTCTTTCCTTGGCTTTACATTGATAATGATACATAGAAATCAAAAATGGTTTTACAATTATTTGTGTTACACAAGTAATATATGTGTATGATCTTTCCTTGGCATTACATTGGTGATAAAACTTAGGAATAATAAAAAGGTGTCTACTTTTATTTTTATTTTCTTAGGGGCTCTATTGTTCATGGATTTCACCACCATGTAGTAAGATAAACCTTCTTTACTAGTGGGGTATATAAAATGAGACCCATTTCTTTCAATTGCCTAAGTGGTTGTGTGTTCTAATCGCACCATGACATGAGGGGATTACATGATCCAATACCTATGGTTTCAATAGCTAACTCAAAATCTAATATCATGAATTATTAACACACTAAAACCCATAAGGTTATGTTGGGCACATTGGGACAAGACCCAATAGTGTGCATCTATTTTATTTATTTCCTCCACAATTTTTGCCCTAGATAAGCTTGTCAAAACCTTAAGACTAATATAACCTTTTGATGTTTGAATTTGGTGCATCAGTTAGTGGTTAGCACCAAGAAGTAAATTTACACACACACTTGAAATCAGATTCAATGGGCCATAGGAATGATATGATCTTAGATTATTACTTTCTTGAAATATTTGGCCACAACTAAGAGAATAAATGGGTAAGTAACAACAGAAGACCCAATAGTTGTTCATGACCTTTCATCCTAGTTTTCACCTTTTATGTGAAAATTTCTTAATTGTTTATAATATTAATTTATTTATTATGTCCTTTTGTTTACCATGTGATTAAAAATCCTTATTCAAAAATAAATTATTTTGAGTTTAAAGGCTATCCTAAAAATCATAACTTTATCTCTAAAACCTCAAAAGCATTCGATTAGTAATTAAACTTTTATCCACTTTGCTATTTTGTTTTGCTAGAGTCTAATTTCAAGTCTTTTTTGAGTCAAGTCTTTCCTTACTATAATCACTCATTACAATTCACATGTCTATGCATAATAATACCTTTATCAATTCGATCACAAATCCAAATCCAAATAATCTTTATTTTAACCCAGGGTTCAATCCAACCAATTTTGATTCAAACACATTTTTGAATCAATTTAAAATCAATCATCAAACAAATCTAAATCCAATTTTTAATATGTATTCATCCTCATCCATCAATAAATCAAATTCTAACATGAATAGTCAGTCAATTTTTCCAAATAAACATTTATATAATAATCAAAATTAATCATTATATTTTGCATCTAATTCACCTAAAAACTCAAACCCAAACTTCTTCACTAATCCATGTAGTTCTAACCTTGGCATCAATCTAAATCAACTATTTGATTCACATTTAGGACCACTTTCAAATATATATTTGAACCAAAACCAATTCACCAATTAAACACAAATTTAGGTAAATTCAACTATCTTTCATCCAAATCAATCTTTCAACTCCAAAACCCATCAAAACCAACCTTTCCAAATTCATCAAAATCAACCATTTAGTTTTACATCTAACCCATTGCCAAACTTGATCCAAAATACATCAAATTCACATTTTTTCACAAACTAGGTATATTTAAGTCCATCAAACTTCAAAAATACACCAAATCTAAGTACTTTTACCTTTAACACATATCCAACAAATCCATCCTTCCAAAATCAAGCTACCTCTTTTTCTAAGGAATCCCAAAACATTTTAGATAAATATCACCTTACCACTAGTAAACATATTTTACAAAATCAACCAAGTCTCCACTACACTAGTTATAGCCTTAATTCTAACATCCCCTATCACAATAATAAATGGAATCCAATTATAGCACCCCTATCATCTAATATCACTCCACCCCCAAAGTTACAAACCTCCCAACCTATGAAAAACATTACCATTCTTATTAATAAAAAATAACTCTTTTAGAGGAACCTTATGATGTATTATTTCAAAAATTAGTCATTGCAAACTTAGTCATATTTCCAAACACCAAATACTTTAAGTCAAATCTCCCAAAACTTGAGTTGTATAGACCTAATGAATATTGTGACTATCACAAAAGTGAAGGTCATTATATAAACTATTATATGAGACTAAAGAATTTTATCCAAATTTTGATTAAAAAAGGGTGCATCAAGGTAGATCCAAGTGTATCCACATCTGAAAATGATAGCTTGGTGATATGCCAAGATGTCTTTCCTAAGATTAATCAAACCACACCACTTTCAAGTGAAGGTCATAACCTTACATCCATTTCTCGAGATCCCATTTTTGACACATCTATTTTTAGACAATCTATAGTTTATCAACCTACATTTGACAACCATGTTTTACCATCCATTTTTGATGATGAGCCCATCTTTATGGAAGAGTGAATCTTTGACAAAAGACCATCTTTGATCAATATATTATCTTTGATCAAGATCCTATTTTTAACAAAGATCCCATTTCTAACCAATATCCTATCTTCGAAAAAATCTCCTTCAACCAACATATTCTATCACCGCTTGTTCAAACACCCAAACCCTTATCACCTATTTAATCTCCCATCATCCCATAACATACACCCCATGTGATATAGGTACTTATAGATAAAATAGTCCATGAGCAAGGAATTATAAAACCCATATATTTCAAAGTAAATGATATACCCCATAGCATCAACTACTAATCATTTTAAACTCAATGTAAATATGTTAGTGACAATTTTGTGGTTTCTAATGGAACTTCATCCATAATCAAAACTAGATCAATTCATAGTCTCTACAAGGACTGTACTACCATTACTCTTTTCATCAATGTCACCAATCCTACCTTCCATATTATAAGCTAGTACCCTACACCTTTTGATTGAGACCAATTATATTTCTTATAATTAACTTGCTTCCATGATAATAAAATAATTATAGACTTCCTAGCTGGTATCCTACCAAAAGAATATCGAAAAACAATTGTACCTCAATCAAAATGAAACCTATAATATAAATATAAAATCCACACACCATAGTGAAAACCTCTTCGAGGCACTATCAAATGATCAAAATGCAAATTATATTCAAAATCCAACTCAAAATATAAAAAATATGAGTCCATTAGTGAAAACCTCTTTGAGGAACTATTAGAGAATCCAAATCTAAATACCAATCAAAATAATCAAGAAGAATCATTTCGTGGAATCCTTTCTATGGTACCAATGGATTATAAAATTAACATATCATTTAAATTAATAGATTTTCAAGATATATCCCCATCATAATTTGGAAACTTAAATTAAGAAGCATTGAATTCCCAAATCATCCCGCTGGTAGTTGCTCCCAATCTTGTTAAATATGACATTTTTGGTCCAATTCACCCTTTAAATCATGACACATATACTCATCCCCACTATAATTCCATCCATCCAAATCCTTTATACAATTAACACACATCTTTCATTCAATATACTCTTTGCTTCACTTTATTTGGTAGCACCCTCTATTGTAGGGGATATGAAAACATCCTAGTAAATTTAGAAGAATCCAAATTAAAAATCAATGAATTCAATGAATACACCTTTGGAGTACATAACTAAAATATCAATATTGGTGGGCATCGTGCATCTCAAACCCTTTTATAATTGAGTAGCCTAAAATACAAACTAAAGGTAAAAAAGAATAAAAAAATCAAATAAAAAATAAAAAAGAGAAAGAGAGATAAATTTGTCCAAAGGTGAAAACCATTTATATGGTGCATTTTGAAATTACCATGATAAAAACCAAATTTTGGAATCATGCATATAATATTGAGTTGTCTACAAGTACCCTACACTTGGTGGCAAGGTCATTCCATTTCAATCCTATACATTGTTAATCATCCCTCCATCCTTACCCATCCTATAGCTTTTTAAAATCCCATCCATTACCATCATACACTTAAACTAAACCATCCTTACTTATCCTAAGTTATCCTAGAGCATACTAACCCATCCTAAACCTATCCAATCCATCCTAAACTCATCCTTAACCATCTTGTACCATTCTTGACTACCCTTATCTATCCAAACCCATAGTATCCATTTAACAACAAACCCATAAAAACCCTTGCAATCCTTGGCATCATAAAATCATCCTTATTCCCATTTTAACATTGATAAGTAAGTGTAAACATCTTGAGACATTTCTTAGAAACATCTTGGTGTATTTTTTCAATGTTATTTTCAAGACTAGACACTTGGTTCTTACCTCATGTGTTCTCTAGAGTTATCATCTTGATTCTAATCCATTCTTATTCATCCATACTCCATATATAATGTATTCTTTCCATCACTTTCCATTCACTCTTTTGTTCTATAATATAGTTTTCCCTTTGCTGATATTCCTTGTATATACACATATAAATCCAAAAACATTACAAACTCCAAAAAAAAACCAAAACATTACAAACTCCAAAAAAAAAAAAAAAATACAAAACAATAAAAAATCTAACAAAGAAACAAAATAATTAAAAAATTCATTGTCCTTAGTTGTGTACCCTAGTCATCCCTATAAATATTACTCATTGAATAGCTCAACATTATCAAAAATTGCATATGCCAAAGGGTTTTACTCTATCCAAGGACATCCAAAAAAGTAATTTGATTACTTGTTTTAGTCATATGCTTACCTATTTATATAATCATTTACTTTATTTTACATTATGGGTGTTTAATTGCTTTGATAGAGTTTGTTCACTTCCATTTTTATTTTACTTACATCATTTTCATTATTGTAAATATCTATTAATATCTTATATTTATTATTTCTTCTTGTGCCTAGATCTCTATGTGCATTACTAATGGTGTTATTATGATATTCTAGATCATGATGCACTAAGTTTTGTCCTTGTGAATTTATTAGTACTTATGCATATCACATGATAGTAATCATGGTTTTTTAATACCATTAGTGCATATTGTTATGTGTAATATCAAAACTTAGGTTGCTCAACTCTTACTCAGTTGGAATTATATTTCAAAATCCAATGCAAAAAATAAAATAAACACAAGGTAGCATCAAACCATCTCACATTCTAAGACAAAACATCTATGTAATCTCTCTCTTACATCCATCTTTATGTCATAAATTTTGTTGAATCATGTGATCCATCATCATTAATCCATGTAGTCACTTAATTTCCTTATTAATGCTTTCATATTAATAATCCATAATAATTTCCTAATCTTTCCATTCAATCTATCACACTTATCGATTGGGATCTAAAAAATCACAATTTACATCCTTTATCCATCATCTAATAATAATGTACAATAATTAACTTAAGTATGTTGATAGAGTATATGGGTTAATCCTACATTACAACATTACTTCTCTTCCCACATTGGGAGAATTACATCTACCTTGATATCCCCACATAGACTTTGTCTAAGGTGGACTATGTATTAAATGCTTAGTGACATGGGGTCTTTAGGGTTAGTTCAGCCACCATCATCCATATAATACATTTCATCCACATCATCTACTATTATTTAATCAAAGTGTTATATCTCTTTATCAATGCTTGCAAATATCAACTTTATAAATCTTTATCACAAATCATACAATTTATATTTTTCATTGCATGGCCTATGACTTACCATTATTGGATATATTATTATTGAATCCACTCTTGAGACCCCTAAGTTTGAACACAATCCAAGCATACAGTATATAAAGTGGTAAATGTAATTTTTCCAATATTTTCTCTAGCATTTAACAACTAGGGTTAAATAGTTTTACACATACCATTTACAATTTTGAAAACATTAGTATTGAGATAAGTATTTTTATTATTGATGACATTTTTATCATTTTCATCCCTCATTTAAATCCTTATTTATCCAATTTTTTTAAATTTCAAGATAAATTAAATCAATTTAATATGAATTAGTATTCAAAATCTTGAAATAATCTATCAGCATAAAATCAACAAAATTATTTCCAAATTTAATAGATTGTTTCTATTTATAGATCTATAATTTATCATTGGGATATATCATTCCCAAAAATTATTTATTTACCATTTCATCATTATAAATAATAATAGGTAGGTAATCTATGAATGATTAAATTATTATTTCTCAAATCTATACTTTAGTTTTAATTAAGTATGGACAACCTTTTTATGTAACCGACTTCTTGAAAATTTGACATTGATTCAAATTTATATTGATTTATCATTCATTCAAATAATTTTAACCAGTTCCTCTTTTCATCAATTTTAAGCATTTGTCAATTTCTTACACAAACCCTCAAGGGGCATCATCTCAATCAATTCAGAAATTTTTTTCCTTTTTATTTATAAACACTCTACTTCTACTATTTTTTGAAATAACATTGCTTCATAACACTATTTAAAAGAGGGGAAAATTTAGACACCTAAATTTTGTTTAATATAAAAATTCACCTAATCTATTTAATAATTCTTCTTAAAATAATAAATCATATTTCCCCCTAAATTCATATGAATTGAATAATTTAACATGCTAAATAAGTCAATTATGTTCTCTTAAATCCTTATTTTAAATAATACAACCTATATTTTCCACCTATTCAAACCATCTCCCACTTTTTTCTCCCTCATTACAACCAAATCCACAAAGTTATCCACCTCTTATGACTCATCCCCTAAGTTGTCAAGGAAACTAACTTAGTCTTGTTGAGTCAGCTAACCAACCCCACTCTTTTCTCAAACATGTTGAAAATGTCTCCATACTCATGGGTGAGGAATCATTAGCCATTGTTGATCATTTGTAGCAATGGAAAATTCCAAATGATCTTTCATCATTAGATCCTTCCCCAAAGATCTATAAATAATCTTGAAAATATCCATTTCCAAGCATCACAATCACAATCATATCCTTAAAAATCATAAAGTTTAGATCTCTCACACACAAGAGAATAAAAGTGAATCAAATTCTCCCTTTCACAAAAAAATGTTTCCCATTTCCTCTTTTCATTAGAGGAGTGAGCACCACGTACTTGAAAGATTAAATTGGATATACATCACAATGGAGACATCTTGTACTCAAAGTGTGAAGTTTTTATTTTTGTTTAATTTATTTTTTCCTAGCATAGTTGAATTTTATTTTAGGTTAGGATAAGTTTATTTTATTTCCATATCTAATTTTTTTTCATATATTTGGATCAATGGATCCATTGTAAGTGATAGTGGGAACTATGCCACCTATGTTAATATTTGAAATTTTGTGGATTAAAGGTTCATTCTGTAGATGTTTAATGGTCTTGTTAAGAAGTGGATGTTGAGGTATAATATTAATGTGTGAATCTCTAAGGGGTGTTGGGGGAGAATTAGTATTTTTCATCTACTATTGAGTAAGTTGAGGATATTTTTTAAAATGCATTAATTAGTTTTCTATTTTCATCCTTTGATTGACACTATTAGTTTAGAAATTATCTATTTGATTTAATGTTTTAATCAAGTTCAATTGGTATTAATTATATTTTGAATAGTAGAAGAAGTATGGGATGCATTAGTAGGATGAGAGGCATTGATAGTTTTAGATGTAGTAGTTGTTACATTAATTTGTGTATTAATGTGGGCATTTTGACTGGACCCACTAAATGTCATGCCTTCCATGATTGTCTAAATGGTTGGCATGGAGTATGAAGAAGGAAAGTAATATGATGGCATGTTCTCATAGGAAGGCATGGGAGAGGAGAATGGTGTTCTATAATTCATAAAGTGACTTGACTTAAATCATATAGAAAAGCTAGGTGAAAGTGAAGGGGGTTATCTAATGTATGTCCCATCAAGATGTTATAATTGACTATGGGATACTTAAATTGATGTTGAGGGTTTTCATTAATGAATAAGATCATTTTATCTACATATTAAAGATCACTTTCATCTTATACCAAGGTAGGAATAACATAAGCATAATAAGGAGTCCCACAATTAGTGGTTATAGTAGTAACATTGATGTTACTAAGATTAGGTTATCTATTGCATGATATGGTATATGTGACTTATAGGATTTGTGAATATTTTTAAGATTAATCATGTTATTTTGATTTTGTTATGTATTTTTTCAAAATATGTGTTGCGTGATGGAAAAAAATTGATCTGGACACTTACTATAGAACTGAAAGTTTAGAGGCTAAAAATCAAATAAATTGAGTTGGTCAATCTAGTTGGAATAATAAGTAAACATAATAGAATTTAAACTAACTAGATCAAGTTGGTCGATCTAGTTGAAAAAATAATAAAAGTCTTGTAACTGACTAGATTGAGCTGGTTTATCTAGTTGGAAAAACATGAGAATAGAATAGTATATAAAATATCTAGATCAATCTAGTTGATCTAATTGAAATAAAATGATAAAATAATAGTTTTTGAACTGACTATAATGAGTTGGTTGATCTAGTTGCAATAATAAGATAACATAATAGCGTTTAAACTAACCAAATCAAAACAGTCAATCACATTGGAAAATTATATTAACATAAAAATATGCAAACCTATTGGATTGAGTTGGATGATGTAGTTGGGTAAACATGATAAAAAATCAATCTAAAACATTGATATGGTTGATATAGTTATATAGTGTAATAAAAAAATTAAACTATTAAAATTGGATGATTTAGTTTATAAACAAAAGTAAAGTAATCACACAAGAAACTAGATTGAGATGATCAATATAGTTCAAACACACAACACAAAACTTACATCAATGATAATTGATACAGTATATAATACAACATATAATAGTAGGTATCAATCAAAAATGTAACTTTTTAAGTACTAATGATATCTAATTATCTAAAAATAAGTTTAGGAGGATATACTAAAGGTTATGTTTGACAATGTACGATTCCAAAGATACTAAATAATTTATTAGATAGTGACAACCAAATGTTTCATAGCATTAAAATTGGAGGAAGTGTCATTCCCATAGCCTAGTAAACCTAGTTTCAAGGGTAAACAAAATTCAGCTTCTTGTTGTTAACTAATAACAAACACACCACACAACCAAATGGATAG
Organism: Torreya grandis; assembly: GCA_037957365.1. Taxonomy (NCBI): domain Eukaryota; kingdom Viridiplantae; phylum Streptophyta; class Pinopsida; order Cupressales; family Taxaceae; genus Torreya; species Torreya grandis. Next base: position 427,044 of record JARHVA010002275.1, read on the forward strand.
ATTTATTCATAAGTTCAATACAAAATAAAAACATAGGCAGTTTTGAAATATCATGATGTAAGTGGAAACTAAAGACTATGTTTAGATATGTAATATGGCTATGAGTATAATGAAAAGCCCCTCATGTAAATATATAACAATATATAATGACCATAAAAATGATATTGAGTATCCCTTCATGATAGTAACTAAGTAGTTTAAAATTATTGATGCAAAATTTCTAGGGAAAACCAAATAAGATGAAAATAAAGGCAAAGATTAATTTATCAAAAATCAAGATGAAATTTTTGAAATGAAATAAGAAGAAGACAAATATAAATTTAAATAATAAAACTTATTGTAATTACTATGAAATAGAGGTCAATTTTCTTCACTTATGCTATAAAATGTAAAATATAGAAAAAGATCGATCAGGTCGATCTAGTTGAGCAAGCATTATAGAAAAAGAATGAGATACTCAAAACTATCTATTGAAAAATTAAACCCAAAAAAATGAAATTGATTTGGTTGATGTAATTTGGTGTAGAAAACAAAAGCACAACAAAATATAGCTAATAAATCTAGTATATTATGTGTGTAGAATTTGACAGAATTGACAATTGAGTAAAGAAGTAAGGAAATTTTTTAAACTAAAAATTTAAGAATTGTAAATTTATTAAAATTAATATGATTGAAATTTTAATCTATTAATAATGAACCTATAATATAGAATAATAATTAACAAGTCAATTTAGTATATTTTCTAATTTTTGTTGATTGGGTCGTCTAGGCAAGGTTTCTGATTTTACAAAGGCAAAAAAATGAAAACATAAATAATAAACATAATCAAGTAGATTTATCTATATTTTTAAGACAAAAAATATGAATATCAAGAAAGATCAAGAAAATCTATTTAGTTGACTATAAATAAAAGATAGAAGTAGTAAAATGATTAGATCGACCAATTTGATTTATTTAGCTAAAATATTAAAGTTTTATATAAAAAAATTGAGTAGATTGATTTTTTTCAATGTAATTGAAAATACAAAATATTAGTTAAATAATAGGCTCAACTAGTTTGATATAGTTGACCAAAACTAAAACCTGTAAAAAGAAGATAAAACTAACCATACCAACATGACCTAGTTGACTATAAACCTCGTACCTATAAATAGATAAATTAATTAAATCAACTCACTCAATCTAGTTAGATAAAAAACCTACACCTATAGATATAAAATAGAGTAGATCAACCATCTTTATCTAGTTAGTTGAGAAATATACTTATAAAAAACTAGGATTGACCAGCTTGATCTAGTTGATTATGACTTAAAAATTTATAATGCAAGGATTAGATTCACATCAAGATAATTAAAATGCGTGGAATAAATTAGGATGGATTTTAAAACTACCTTACTTAGTGAACTCTAATATTACAGAAGGTAACCTTACCAAAAACTCATTATGTAGTTATTTATATCATGACATGACCAATTTGGATTTATTAAACTTAACCAAGGGATATCTTATTACACAACACCAAAGGAGAGGATTCCATATCCTCTAGGCACATGATATGATGAAATAACCCTAGATAGGCCTACATAAAATAAATATAAGCTCTTGCTAACTAAATCTTATAACATAACTGGGCATCATTATAAATAAAAAACAAATACAAACAAATAAAACTCTACTCAAGTCATTGTAGAGGTATACTAAGCCAAGAGTAAATATTGAACCTATTTGTTTGTACAATATCTATCTACCAAATTATGTAGTAAAAGTTAAAAATAATTTCCTTTGGATAAAGATGTCATGACTCAATCTCTACTTTGACCAATGGTTATTTTTAAGAGCTTTTCATGGCTTTGTAAGGAACACACTATAAAAAACATCTCTAGGCTAAAACACCCATAATTTACATCCATAACTTTCCCACAAGATAAGCTTCTTTCCTTCCAAGGTAAGACCCTAAGAAATGACTCATTAAATCTATTAATTGTATAATTATGAGTTGTAAGAATGTAAAAATGAATGTATCCCTTTATTGGATTGAGATGAAGGTGATATTTATAACAAAGATTGACCCTAAACCCTCTTAGGAATTTATCTAACATGATTGACCAAATCAATTTTGTTAGGTGAAAAAGGTAGAAGTTACGTCTAGAACTAGGTCAGTTGGGTTGACTTAGTTCTATAATGTCCATTGAATCCAATAAAAACTCAATGTGGATGATGTATTATGAAAATAAAGAAAAAGTATGTTTTATTAGTTAGGGTTTTTTTTAAGGGGAAGTGATTAGAGAAGTGGATAAATGGGTTTTAATTACTTAGGGTGTTGGATATGAAAGTTACTTGTAGTGGTTTTAGTTAATGGTATAGAGATAATTAATATTTCAAAGAACCAAAGGTCTGCCCACCCCATTATATCCATGCCAAAGTGGTGATTTTTAACTAATGTGAATATTTAAAATGATTTGTTATCTATGTTTACTAATATTTATGATTTATATAACCTTTTCTAAAAATTTAATGTGTGTTAACAACATTATAATTATTTATCCATTCATATAACATTACAGGAATGATGGACATCCCTTTCCCAGAATCTCTACCTAGGCATGTAGTGGAGTGTCTAGAGTCTCATATTGCTTAATAATACTAAGGATGTCACGTATAAGTGGATTGAGTCTTATGATGTTTTTTACATCTTAAAGTATTGGGAGGACAAACTAGATCATTGGGTCAATAAAGAAGACATCATTTATTATAATATTATTCTTAATATATTATTGTATAATGATCAAATGTTCATTATATAAAATACATAAATATTTGATTTAAAATAATTGATAATTTCCCACTTATTTTAAGATAATTATGTATAATGGGCACATGCACATTGCATATGACTATTTTATATTTTTAAAATATTGGCTTCCTAAATTATAATTTATTATATTATTATTAGATTCTTGATGTGTGGAATGGGTGCATATCCATTTTTTTTGTGTCCATCACACCCCATTTTATTTGAATAGATCCAAGTTTGGACTTTATCAAGTTATAAGTTGATATCGGGCATCAAGATTATAAATCCTATGTCCTTTGTATCACAATGTTCTATTTTATATAAATATTTTATCTTTGGTTTTACAAGTGTCACTTATTCACCCAATACAGAATGAAAATAAATGTATTTGTCAACATATAAAAATTACAAGGACTAATCACTAATCATGTGTTCAAACCCCTTTATTTGATATTTGCTTTATCCTACATAAATTCAACTTTATATACCTTTGACATCATGACCTTATAAGATCGATACACATGTCATATAATTACTACATCAAGATAAATAATGTTCAAATTTAAATGATCTAAGAGCTAATGAATTCCAAACTACACGATGTTTATCCATGTTTCTTTAAATCAATGTTTCAAAGAACTTAGGTGTTGGTAATTTGGCCTGCCAAGGCCAAATGCCAACCCCTATAATTGAAAACTTTTCATGCCTCCCACCAAAACCTATAAATAGTGATATCTTGAGTCATGATGTCTCTTATAAAATTCTTTCAAACATTCAAACACTCTTAGAGATGTCATTGAGTCTATTTGTGATCACCATATCTCCCAAGTGTCTTAAGTCCTTAGGTGATGTGCCTGACTATCATTATCCTCATTAACTATCAAGTGAAGGTAGTATGTCTAAGTGTCATGTCATTTTCAAGTATCATCATGATGCTCAATTATATTATGATGTAGTTAACTAAGAATTTAAGTGGTCTTATGATCTAGACCTAATGAGTTAAGATGATTATGTAAATTGATAAATCACTGTGAGATTCTTTGATGTATTCAACATTTTCAAGCATGATGGGATATAAAATTTTAAATGGGTGATGAACATACATAAAATCTTCATGAATAAATTTTAATAATTTTACAAGGTACTTTTCCATGATGTTCATTACCAATATTCTTGTGAAAATACGTGTATGTGGACTAAAAGTGAAGGTTTTGGTCTTTAAATTACAAATTTTTACCTCATAAGGCTTTAAAGTATCACTAATATCTTGTAATAATCCATAATGGTCAGTATGTTACTTAGTCACATGGTTATTTCTTTGGAAATCCTCTCTTTTATGGGCTTATAAGGTTCTTTTCCCATAAAAAGAGCTCCCACATGTGAATAGAAACTATCATTTTCTTTTCCTTAGTGTGTTATTTGATTTGAAGATTCTTTTAACTCGTGTATTTCTTCATCTTACCATAAAATGATGATTTAATGATGAAAGGAGAGCAAAGGAAGGTGAATTTATAGGTTTGGATAGTGTTTTTAGATGGTATGGATCTGAACTATATGGATCTGCTAAGGAGGAGTCTTGGAGATGAAATATCTTGTTTTAGACAAATGGTGAAGAGATTAGAAGGATTGAAGACTTGTAAAGGCCAAAATAAATTATTTTTCTATGGCTAGTTCATTAGTAAATAGCAAGATCATCATAGGTGTATATTTAGTATATATAGTAGAGAGAGAAAGTGGATTTGAGTATTTGACCAGAGAAACTATACCTCATGACCTTCCAATCATGGATATTGGTTGTTGGTTTTGTCTTCCTATATTTATGAACAAAGGTTAAGAACTTAAGGGTTTTATTCATTGTTTACAACTACACAAGGCAAGAAGAGTGGTATGGTTTTGAGAGGTTCTTGATTAATTTGACAAAATTAGTATTTGTTCATATTTCTTAAGGTCTAGAAGATACCTTCCATGGCTTCTCCAATAGGTTGATCCACATATGAGAGTACATGGAATTTAAAAATATATCTACTTCTAATTTGCAATCTACAAGCAAGTTTAAGAGTTTGTACAATTCATGAGGGATCTAAGAATATCAAAATTTATTGATATTTTGTTCACAAGGTTTTTTATTATACCCAACACCCCCTTTTTCCATAAGGAAATGGGGATCCATTTTTTTTGGATTATTGTCTTGACTTTTAGACCCATCTTCTATGTGTTTATGTAAATTCTGGGAAAGATCATGATTTTCCCTTTTATATTTTGGGAAAGATGGAATTTATATTGTGTTTTCATTGACTAACATTTATTGGGACTTATTCTTTTAGAGCTTATGCAATTTTTGTTTTTAGACTTATGTTTTTAGGATTTTTTCTTCAAAAAATTTGTTTTGCATGAATTGGTCCTCAAATTTATTGTGTCTCAGACACTTTTTTTTATTGAATTTTCTCTTAGCATCATTTTCCCTAAAATAGTTTCCCAAAATCAGACTTATTCTTATGGATAATCTTGTTGATACACTTTTCTTGATAGAATTTCCCTTTGCCCCTTTTAAACCTACCCTTCGAGATTTGTGTAACTTTCACTTTAGCCTTTTGAGATTTCCCTTTGGCCTTTATGAAGCATATCCTTTAGTACTTTTATCATGGATGAATACCATATGAAGTAGACCCTTTATATTATTTCCAAAGTACCCTTTAGCATTTTATAATTTCCCTTCACCATTTTTAAAGTCACCTTTTTACTTTTCCAACTTACCCTTTGGGATTTGTGCAATGTGTCCTTTGGCCTTAATACCTATGCCTTTTAAGCCTTTCCATCAAAAATTTTATCTAAGATAATTTATTTGAGCCAAAGATCTTCCAAACATTTTTTGTAAGATAAATTACCCTTTAGAATAATTGTTGTGAACATTTTGTTCAAAATAATTCCCTTGATGGAACTCATTCGGAGCTTTTTCAAATGACCCTTTACCTCTGACTTACCATTTGGAAGATTTATCAAGGATGCATGCCCTTCAAAAATTTTAAAGTGCCCCTTCAGTACTTTTTGGGTTACCCTTCAGGACTTTTTAAAGGCCCCTTTCCCTCAAAATGTACCCTACAAAGTAGACCCTTCAATCATTTTCATTATGAAGTAAACCCTTTGACCCCTTTGACCATACCCTTTGGGACTTTTATATTGATATTTTTTCCTTTCAACAATTCCTTTGGGATTTATGTTTTGGACATTCTATTTGACATACAAGTCTTGAAACAACTCGCCCTGAAGGGTACATTCACTTTAGACTTTCTGAGCCTACCCCTTAGACATTTTCAAAGTGATCTTTCAACATTTTTGAAGTGGCTACTTTCCCTTTAGGAAATTTGTCTTAGGAATTTGTCCTTCAGCCAATTATTTTGGACATTTGTCAGAGATATTTCATCTTTTTACCCCTTCTTTCAAACATTTAGTCTAAATCATCTTTCCCTTAAGCCCTTTTAGGACCACCCCTTCAAGCAATTCCTTCAAACATTTGTTTAGAGAAATGATCCTTTGGAAGAATTGTTGTGGAAATTTTCTTTGAAGCAATTCCCCCACAAAAATCTTATGACAATTCTCCCATAATAATTACCTTAAAACAAATACCAAATTGCCAAGTGACACTTTGCTTACAGAGAATTTTTTAGCTTAATTTAATATTTTAGCCTAGCCCCAAATAATATTTTGCTAAGACTAAGACCTTAGGCTAAAACTTTCATGTAAGGTCCTTTATACATGTTTTTCAAAATTAATATGCTAAGTCATTTTTGTCTATGTTTATAGGAGTAGGGAGTCCTAAAAAAATGACGTGTCAAGTTGATGAGATTAAATTCGATAGTCACATAGATGTCATAGACAGTCATGAGGGCATCATTTTAAAATTGTGTGAAACTAAAATTTCAAAATCAATAATATATTAAATTTAATGGTCACACATAAATCATTTGATAGTCATGAGGATGTCAACTAATAGTCACATGAATGTCAAATTTTAACCTCAATAATGGCTAATCTATGGAAGTAAACATGAAATTAGTGTGAATTTCATTTGACACTCATGAGGATGTTAGATGAAGATCATATGAACATCAAATTTAATCTCATAAAATATCCATTTGGATTAGAATCAAGAACCTAAAGTACATGTATATTCAATCTCATTTGATAAAATCACATGAGATCAAGTTGAAATGTCAAAGCTCCATGAGAGTGACAAGTGCCACCATCATAGGAACCCAGTATAAAGATCCAATGATTTGCAGGAAGAAGTAGGGAGCCTAGTAAATAGATATAATGAACCATATTAAACTAGTATAAAAAATCGATGGTGCAAGATCAACACGGAATTTTCAAAGGTCTTAGAACTAGTAAAGAGATACCATGTGGCATAAAAATGTTTAAAACACATAGAGGCCCAATGGAGCTACAAAGTGGCACATTCACGTTCCATCATGAAAAATATCAATGGTGTGAGTATTAGGTGGACTTTGCAAATATCCTAGACTCAATCAGGGGTTGACACATGTCAAATTTCAAAATCTATAAATTGATAGAACATGAATATCTTTGGACTCTACTGTATTTACTGAAAAACATTAGGAATCATAGTTAAGACTAGGAGTATGAACACACATATCTTAATCTGAATGATGAATATAAAAGTAAAGATTCAGATTCTATAAAAGTCACAAGTGAGCATGCAACACATAGTTTAGATTAATCATAGCTAAAAATAATGCCATTAATTCTAAAACATTGGTAATGTGATTTTGGTTCTCCATACACATGATAGAGTTCTATTTGAAGGTGGTTAATCTGAAAGATAAAATAGGTTGTTCTCATAATCTATAAAAATAAGCATGTGTAGTTTTAGTAAATGGTGCATATTCTATGTTTCCATATAGTTTGAGTTATAATTGTTAAAAATTACCTCTATCATTTTACACATGCACATGTTGCATAGTTTTGGTAAAGGATAAATTAAATGGATAAATATAATAAAACTCATACAATTTTAGACCATAGTTAGAACTAAAAGTTATAAATATCACATGTAATGATCTTGTATGAACTTGGAGGATGAGGTGACACCGTCCCCAAATCTACAGAAACAATTTTAATCAAACTTGGATTTTTGTTCAATAATTTTTTAATATAAGAGAAACATAATTTTTGATCATCAATGAATATGTTTGTGTATTTGCTTTCCAATTTTTATGTAATCAGTTGTTACTTTTATTGGTTATATGTTTCAATAATATTTAGTGTGCAAATGTTGTGAATATATTCTTGATTATTTTTATTGATATAATAATGTTTAGGTGTGTAATAGATGATGAAAGATTGGTAAACATATTGGTTAGGGTAGTCAAGTTAAAATTCATTCATAATTATGATTATGCATGAGTGCTTTCTTGGATGCATTTTTTTGTTTGTGTGCAATAGTTACCTCAGATACTTCACTAGTTTGAGCAATAATCTCTTGATTAAGGGTGTGAAATAAATAACCTAAAGGATCAACCTTTGTTTAAGGCTTGTAAATTTCCTACATCTTTATTTCCTTAGAATTCTTAGCCATGTCTGACTTTGTGTATGCATTTATTTCTAGTAATAGGTATAGCTTTTGAGATAACTTGTCCTTTTAGAAAGTAGCCAAGAGAGTAGTTCATAAAAACCATATAAGCTTTCTTTTTTTCCTTACCCTTCCCTCTTTTTTTGAGTTTATTTTTGAGATCTACCCACTTTAGATTACTATCCAACCACCCATATAACTCATGTAGAGATTCACTACCATTATTAGGAACCAAAAATCCATCTAAAAACCTTGTCAACAATCTACATTCCCTTCTTACTATTCCATCAATAGATTGAAAAAAATTGCATACCTACAACTCATGCCCTGGAGTGGAGTTTACCTCCATTAAAATCCTAAAACATTATAGGCTACCTTGTTATGGCTTTGGTGGGCATAAAACCTTCACTAATAGTTAATTTATGCTATGAGGGAAAGTACTTCTGATATTAATATTTATCCTTTGTGTAGAGTTGTACTAGACCCACTAAGGAGAGTGACCAGATCTAATTACAAGGATTATTTATTAGTCTCACCCTTGAAAAATCATAGGAGACCTAGAATTGTGCCAATAACCCAAATTCATAACAAACCCCTTATAGTAGGGAACCCATTATATATAAGGATACCTTTACCTATTAATTAACCAATGGCTCAATAATAACTATGGTTACTTATATATACTATTGTTATCTTCCGAGATGTGCATGATTTTCCTTGGAATCTTGAAAAGTACTTGCCATCATTTTCTCCGTCAAGATCAAGGGTAGCAGAGGAACATATCAAGTTATTTAAAGCTAATTTAAGATTAATGATTGTCATAGATGAGGATGTTACATGTAGATTATTATCTTTTACTTTGATGGATGTTGTTTATGATTGGTATTTAAATCTAATAGAAAATTTCATAACTTTTTGGGATGAATATCAAACAAATTTTCTTGTGCAGTTTGGATAGGTCACCAATCTTGGTTTGGTATACCAGTACTTCACTAGCATGAAAAAGGAACCGAATGATCCCATCCATGATTTAAATACAAGATGGTATAATATGTATGACTAGTTGACCCCAAGGTATGAACTAGAGGTTGAAGTGGCATTGAAAATGTATAAGAATACCCTAGACCCTATCATTATTATGTTCTTGAGAGGACAAATTATGGATAAAAACTTGGCATTAGCATTAAAAAAAGCTATTACCATAGATAGGTAGCTCAATCCACAAATGCCTAGAGTACCTAATGTCAAGAATGGTTATATAGCACTAAATTTAGTTCTACATGAAAGGTAGAATGTCCCAGTATTCAATCATAGCTAGTTATAAACACTACCTCTATTGATGTAGATGACATAGCCAAATTTCAACCACTTGAAAAATCATGTAATGGACAATGGTTAGAAGTAGAACCAACAAGTGGCTACACTCACCACCACTATTTTATAAGGTATGAATTCCACAAAGGCAGAGCTAGATTATATTTAGAAGAAGGTTCAAAAGTTGAGAAATTATTTTATGAATATGAAAAGGAAGATGGGTAATGAAAATGGCCTAGTCGGCAATAAAAATACTAGATTACAAAGATACAATAGACAATTCAACAAGAATAAATAGCCTAACAAGATTTTAGACATCAACATAGCATAGATTACTCTTCCCAGTTGGTGCAAAATTCATAATACTTCCAAGCATGGTGAGCTCAACTATGTTGAATTTTGTATAGCATTCAAAATATTTTAGAGAGAGGTAGTTATATAAGATTATATGCATAATCATCCTAAGTATCATCTAGATCCTAGATCTTCAAGTACTATTATTTTCTTCAAAACCCATAAGTTTCCTTTTCCTTCTGAAGATAACAATGCACTTGAAGATAACATGGACTAAGTTCATGCTTTCTAATAGTTATAGAGAGGTGCATACAATCTAAGGAATAAGTAGCCACTCAAAACATTGACTCGTTTTAAAACCATGATGATTCTTCCTAATCTTAAATTAGATAATAAGCCACACCTTTTGAATGGGAGTGATCAGTAGTAGAGTAAGGAAGAAGTGATCAAAGGAGGATATAATAGGGTTAAGGATATGAAGAAGATCAAGGTAAATATAATTCCTCGTGATTTATCATAGATCACCATGCAAAAGGAGATTCTCTATAAGTCTATTATTGGAAATGTGATAATCAAAAAAGTGAAAGTAGATATAGATAGAGTGAAAGCATCTAACACTAATGTCATCTATAAAATTGAGCCAGAAGTTCCCTGATGACTATTTGATCATTCAATAAAAACATTCATAACTATTTAGTTTATTTTGGATCATATACAACTATCATACCTACATACATATGTCAAAATCTTGGTTTGATTCCAAGCCCTTAAAAGAGGATAGTTTCTCAACTAGATAAGATAGTAGTCCCAATACATGGATAACTAAATAATATGTGCATTCAAGTAGCATACGAGCCATTAATCGAAATTAGAATTGATATTCTAGTGGTGGACATACCTGAAGGATATGGTCTACTACTGAGTAGGGATTGGTTTAAAAAATTTAAATAATATATATCTATAGACTTTTATCATATATGGATACCATGGAGGGGATTTTAAAATAAAATTAGAATTGATAGAGAGCTGAGAATGAAATACCTCATTATGGAGTATAACGTCAAGAATGAAGATGCAAATTATGAGTTTCCTAGACTTGGTAATTATAATTTTCTACTCAAAATCAAGTATAGAAGCCAAAACTTGAGGTTTTCAATTAGCTATGGACTCTACACTTTGATGGTGCTAGATCCAAGCAAGGATTAGGCATGGGAATTTAATTGACTGATCCACAAGGTAAGAAATTCTTGGTAGCATACAAGTTGCAATTTCCATACACTAACAATAGATTTGAGTACGAGCCTCTAATTTTGGAATTATATTTTACACTCCACAATAATGTGAATCAAATATTAGTATTTGACAACATAAAGCTGGTCATCAATCAAGTCAGAAATAAGTACCAATGCAAGCTATCTTATTTGAAGAGATACAAGCATAGAGCATGGGACCTAATTGAAAGCTTTAAAGGTTTAAATATTGTATCACTTCTCAAAGATGAAAATTAGATCACTAATTCATTATCTACTATTGCTACTAATATGGAACTAATACAAGAATATAAGGTAAATAAGTTCTCAATTAAATTGGTACCATGTCCCTCTATTCTAGATAATGTAGAAAATTTCTATGTCTTTAATGATGACCAATAGATTATCTAGTTTTTAACCAATCTACGGGAATTCAAATCCAAAATAATTGATGTCAAGGATATTAATCACCTTTACTAAAAGGAATTAGACAAATAAGGCATTCTTTAGCAAAGAGAATTGAATTCTAGTCAGATTGGTCTCCTTGGAAAAACCACTTGACATAAATACTATGGCACAATAGCTAAGATAGATAAAGGTCAATGAGTTAGGCTTAAAAAAGGAAAATCTAAGAGATGAGGATAGCCCATGTTATGTGAATATGAGTCCTAGTTTCACCCTAGAAGAGAGATAATGAGTGAAGGATTTAATTGATTGACATAGGGACATCATTAATTGGACATATGAAGATATAAAAGTTTATGACCCTTAGGTCATCACTCATATGATTCAATTGAAGCTAGATCATAAAATATTTAGATAGAGGAAAGACTAATCAATCATATTCTAGAGCCTCCCATTCAAAGACAAGTGAAAAATCCTTTAAATGAAAAAACATCTTGTTAATTTGATAATCTACCTAGGTGGTCAACTTGGTATTAGTAAAAAAGAAGAATGGTGAGATCAGATTATGTGTGGACTTTAAAAATCTATATAAGGCTTCTAAAAAAGATAATGATCCTCTACCTTCTCTGGATGAAGTGATACAAATAGTAAGTGGTTTTGAAATTTTGTACTTTTTTTAATGGATTTTCAGGCTATGTCCAATCTAAGGACACAATAAAAATGGAATTTACCATGAAGTAGGGAACTTATGTGTATAAGAGGATGCCATTCAGCCTAATAAATGTAGGAGTGAGCTCTCAATATGCCATGGATCATGTTTTCAAAGGACTAATAGGAAAATGCATAATCATCTATATGGATTATCTTACAATATTTTCAAAGGATTAGAAGGAACACATAATTCACCTACATTCCATATTTGAGAGATGAAAAAGGTTTAGTATTTCATTGAACCTAAAAAAAACATATTTTGAGTGACTAAAGGTAAGTTTTTGGGGTACATCATCACCAAGGATGGGATCAGCATTGATCCAAACATAATTCAAGTGATTTCAAAAATTTAACAACTAAATAACAAGAAAGAGATAAAATCATTCTTTAAAAAGATTAACTTCTTAAGGAATTTTATCTTATGACTTGTAGAGATTGTCAAACCCCTAAACACCATGTTCAAATAGGAAGCCAAAATAGAGTGGATAGATGAATCCCAAAAGTCCTTCCAAGACATTAAAGATGTAGTATCATAGAATCCAGTGTTGATCACTCTAGATTTTAATAAGGGTTTCTACGTATACTCATTTGCTTCAGAGTATTCAACTATTTTTACCATTATATAGAATAATGACAAGACTGAGCATCCAATCATGTTTATGAGCACAAACCTAAAATATGCATATCTCAGGTACTTTATGATGGATTAAAAAAAATTCCCTTGTTAAAGTAGTAAAGAAGTTTTTACACTACATCTTGAGGAATAAAGTCATTACCATCATGCCTACTCATACTATCAATCTCACCCTATCATAGAATGATATAGGAGAATAAAAAGGCAAATGAATGGCCTATCTCTAAGAATTTGACATAGAGATAAATCTTGCAAAGATCATAGTTAAAGAAGTATGTTAATCTCAAGTGTTTAAAATATAATTGTATATTGGTATAATATAGTATTTACTTATAGGAACATATCCCTCCAAGATCAATAGAAGGAAGAAGAGAGATTTAAGGCTCAAAGATACCCATTACATGATTAAGAAATGAGTCTTTTAAAAAAGAAATTATTAAGGTATTTATCTCAGATGTCTATCTGTAAAAGAAGATAAATAAATATTAGAGATTTTACATTAGAAGATAAGTAGTGGTCATCCTTCTAGGAATACCACAACCCATAATATCTTAAGAATGGGTTACTACTCGTCAATAGTTTTAAAGATGCTCATGTTCATATGATAAAATGCCATGAATTTCAAGCTTTATCCAAAAGATAAGTGCATGCAAAAATGCCTTTGCATCCAATTATCGAAGGATTGCCATTTTCCCAGTGGGGTGTAGAATTCATTGGTGTCATCAACACAAATTAATTAGTAGGCCATAAGTTTTTTCTTACTACTATAGATTATTTTAATAGATGGATCGAGGCCATAGCCATAAAGAATTGCAAAGCACAAGATGTGATTCTATTTTTAAAGGAAAACATAACAACCAAATTTTACATGACTATTTATCTAGTTTGTGACAATGGATCAAATTTCATATCAGCATAATTTACTAAGTAGACACATGTTAACTAGATCATCATTAGGTCAGCTTCTAACTATTACCCTCAGGGATATGGACTAGTAGAATTAATGAACAAAAATCTAATCAGTGTAATTAAGAAGTCAGCTAGAGACAATCCTAGGGAATAGAATAATTTATTAAAAAATGATTTTTGGGTAGATTGGAATAGACATAAGGCAACCCCAAAATATTTACCTTACTTATTGGTGTATGGATGCAATATTGTGTTCCCAATTATGCTAAAGTTACCTACTTAATAGTTTATGTAAGACTACATGGAACCAAGTGACAAAGCAAAATCAAGGTTATTGGACATAATAGAAGTGGAAGATTTAAGGACTGAAGCCTTACAAACATTAAATAAACAATATGATGTGGTCAAGCAGTGGTTTGATAAAAGATTGAAATTCAAAGCTTTCAAGATTTCAGATTTATTGCTACTTTGGGATAAAGCCCATGAGAAAAAAAGACAACATGACAAGTTTTACCCACTATGGATTGGACCATACCAAAGTTTAGAGATCATGGGTAATAATGTGTTTCATCTAAAGGACCTCCAAGGAAATGAGCCTACATATCCATTAAATGGATAGTTCTTAAAGCACTGCTTTAGGGTTATACCATCAACTAATGTTATTGGTTATAGAGGGATAGATGGATGTAGCTATAGGATTAGATTAGATTTCTTGATTTATTATAATAGTCTCTTGCTTTCACAAATTAGATTTCTTGCTTTTGTAGACTAGTTTCCTTCTTTCTATATTAATCTTTCCTATTTCATAGACCAGATTTCCTATTTTCTAGATTAGATTTTAGATATTTATTAGTTTAGATTTTAATGTTTTCTTATATTAGTTTTTCTTTGCTTTCTCTAATGATCATAGTTGCATTTTATCTAACTATAATCAAGTTAAAATTGAAACCAACTGAGCTTATGACTTGTGAAAAAGGGAAAATTAAAATCTTGACACTTTGAGACTAATTTATAGATTAGGTATATATCTATGTTTTGAGTCTTTAGGATGAAGGTAGGTATTCATGGATTATTATGAATGGTGTCACAATTGTATAATTTAACTAGGCATGTGGAATTTGCTCTTAGAATACTTCATAAAAATTTATAAAGGTTTCTTATTTTATTGGATCAAATGCACTTATTTCATTGAATACATGTTAGAAATGATAATTATAGGAATAGACGTGGTTGTTAAGGATGTTCTAGTAATAATTTTTTTTATAATTACACTAGCTCATTGGGGTTCCAGATCTTCTCTTTTCCATTTAAGACTAAAAGAGAAGCTAAAGGAAAAAAAAAGAACCAATGGATTCAAAAGATAGAAATAAAATATAAAGGAAATTAAATGGCTCACATGATGAAATAAGGTAAATATACCATGCATCATGACAAAAATAAAATAATTGAATGACAAGAGAAGGATCCCAAGGTATCTATGTCATGGCTATGTATGCCTAGCTAGAAATAGATTAATGCCTGGAATTCCCTTATTTTTGAGATTTAATAGATACTAAAATGAAATTTATATCCCCATAAAAGACTTTGAAAAATTCATCACAGTAAGGGTTAAATAAACTACATATTTTGACACACATATATCCAATAAAATAGAAGCCAAGTATGTTATGTGAATTAACTTAAGAGTCTCTTTCATGTTTCTAATTTAAGTATTCTTTTATGGCACACTTCATGATTAATTTACGATTGTAAAATATAGTTATGGGTTCTTGAATATTTAGGAGTATTCCCCCTGTAAGTTACTATTTTTTCTACCAACACCCCCAATTTTCCATAGGGAAATGGGTACCCACCTTTTTCAAATTATTCTCTTAATTTTGAGCCCCTCCTTTTATGTGTTTATGCAAATTCTAGGAAAGATCATGATTTGGACTTTAATACTTTGGCAAGATGGAATTAATATTGTGCTTTCATGGACTAACTTTACTTGGGACTTATTCTTTCGAATCTTTGTAATTTGTGTTTTTGAACATAGGTTTTTGAGCTTTTCTCTTTAGAACTTTAGTTCTGCATGAATTGGTCTTTAGGTTTATTATGTCTTAGACATTTTATCTGATAGATTTTTTTCTTCATATCATTTTACCCATAACAATTCTATGGAAATAATTTCCCCAAATTAGACTTATTCTTGTAGACAATCATGCCAATACACTTTTTTCAATAGAATTTCACTTTGGACCCTTTGAAACTAATCTTAGGCTTTGTGTCACTTTCCCTTTAGCCTTTTGAGATTGCCCTCCAGACTTTATGAAGTAGATCCTTTGGGAATTTTATCATTCATGAATGCCCATTGCAATATACCATTTATATTTTTGCCAATGTACCCTTCAATATTTTTGAATTACCCTTTAGCATTTTGAAAGTGCCCTTAGTGCCATACCAACATACCCTTTAGGCTTTTTGAAATGTATCCTTTAGCCTTATTTTTATATCCATTTTACTTGATATAATTCCTTAGGACTTTTAAAATTTCCCTTCTTCCCCTTCACATATTTCCTTTAGGAATTTTGTCTTACACCCTTGCCTTTTGAGTCTATCCTTCAGACATTTTTATAAAATTCTTTCTCTAAGCCAAATGTTCCTTCAAACATTTTGTCTAATTGAAATAAATGACCCTTCAAGAGAATTGTTATAGACATTTTATCTAAAGCAATTCCCCTAATGCAATTCTTTCAAGGATTTTTTAAATGACCCTTTGCCCTTGACTTACCATTCAGAATATTTGTCAAGGACACATGATCTTTGGAATTTCTAAGGATACCCTTTAGCATTTTCAAAGTGCCCTTCAAGCCTTTTATGGTTAGCCTTTAGGAGTTTTTTAAGCACCCTTTCAGTTAAAATGTACCCTAAGAATTAGAATCTTTGAGCATTTTCACCACAAAGTAGACTCTTTAACCCCTTTGGTCATGCCCTTCAAGACTTTTGTCTTGATATTTTTTTCCCTTCAAGCCTTCCTTTAGGATTTGTGTTTTAGACATTTTATTTAACACAAAATTCCTAAAATAATTCCCCTAAAAGGGTACATGCCCTTTGGGCTTCCTTAACATACCCTTCAAACATTTTTAAAGTGACCTTTCAACATTTTTAAAGTGGCCACTTACCCTTTAGGATTTTTGTCTAAGGAATTTATCCCTCAGCTAATTCTTTTGGACATTTTATCTGAGAGATTTCATCCTTTGACCGCTTCCTTCAAAAAAATTGTTCAAAAAATCTTGCTCTTTGACCCTTTTAAGGCCACCCCTTCATTAAATTCCTTCAGACATTTTGTTTGAGAGAAATTATCCTTTAGGATAATTATTGCAAACATTTTATTTGAAATAATTCCCCAATAGAAATCCCATGACAATTCTCTCATAAAAATTACCCTAAAATAAATACCAGATTGCCAAGTGGTACCTTTGCCTAGAGATCATTTTTTAGCTTTATATAATATTTTATCCTGGGTCTAAATCATATTTTACTAAGACTAAGACCTTAAGCTAGAAATTTCATGCAAGGTCTTTTACACATATTTTTCAAAAGTATAATGCTAAGTCATTTTTGTCTATGTTTGTAGGAGTAGGGAGTGCTAAAGAAATGACACATGTAAATTTGATGAGATTAAATTTGATATTCTTGTAGATGTCATCAATGGTCACGAGGATGTCATTTGGTAGTCACATGAATGTCAAATTTAACATCAATAATGTGTTAAAATTTTGATATTAAATTTGACAGACATATGGATGTCATTTGATGGTCATAAAGACATTAGTTGATAGTTGGGTGAATGTTAAAATTTAACCTTAGCAAAGACTAATTTCTGAAACTAAATTTTATAGTCGTATGGATGTCATTTAACATTCATGAGGATGTCAAATCATGGTCTCATGAATGTCAAATTTAATCTCGTAAAGTATCTATTTGGATTCAAATCAAGATCCTATAGTCCATGTTTGTTCAAGTCCATTTGATCAAATGATATGATATAAATTTGAAATGTCAAATCACTATGAGAGTGATAAGTATCACCATCATGGGATCCCAGTATCACCATCATGGGATGACCCACAAGAAGAAGTAACGAGCCTAGTGCACAAATCCAATAAGCCACGTTAAACTAGTATAAATAGATTGATAGTGTCAGATCAACATGGAATTTTCAATGGTCCCATAACTAATAAAGATATAACAGGTGACATAAAAATGTTAAAAATGCATAGAGTCCCCATAGAGCCACCAAGTGGCATGCTTGCATTCCATCATGCAAAAGATCAATGGTGTGAGTCCTAGGTGGAATTTTTAAAGACCCTAGACTTAAATAGGTGTTGACATGTGTCATTATTCAAATGATATAGATAAAAAGTACATGAATATCTTAAACATTGGGTCTCACAATTAAGACCAAGAATATGAGCATGCATGTCTTAATATAAATGGTGAATACAAAAGTAAAGGTCTAGATTCTATAAAAGGCATAGGCAATCATGTATGCATAGTTTAGATTAGTCATGATTAAAAATAGTGCCACTAGTTATAAAATGTTTTTAATTTGATTTTAGTCCTCCATTTACATGTCAGAGTTCTATCTAAAGGTAGCTAGTTTGAAAGATCAAACATGTTGTTTTCACAACTTATAAAAAGAGGCATGTGAAGTTTTGTTAAATGACACATATTCTAAGTTTACATATAGTTCAAGATATAATTGTTAAAAATTTCCTTTATCATTTAACACATGCACATGTTTCATAGCTTTGGTAAAGGCTAAATTAAATGGATAAATATAATAAGACTCTTATCTAGTTTTAGACCCTAATTAGAACTACATGTTTTGACTATCACATGTAATGACCTTATATGAACTTGGAGGATGAGGTGACCCTTTCCCCAAGTTTATATAAATAATTGTGATCCAACTTGGATTTTTTTCAAAGAATTTTTGAATATAGGAGAAACATCAATTTTTATCATCAATGAATGTGTTTGTGTATTTTATTTCCAATTTCTATGTAATCAGTTGTTACTTTTATTCATTATATGTTTCAATAATATTTAGTCTGAAAATTTTATGAATAGATTATTGATTATTTGATTGATATACTAATGTATAGGTGTGCAATAGCTACTTAAAGATTTGTAAACATATTAATTAAGACAGTGAAGTTAAAATTGATTCATAATTCTAATTATTCATGAGTACTTTCTTCGATGAAGTTCTTTGTGTGTGTGCAATAACTTCCTTAGATACTTCCATATCCTAAGACATAATCCTTGATTAAGGGCATGTAATATATTCCCTAAAAGGAATAACCTTTGTCTGATGCTTGTAAATTTCATACATCTTTATTTCCTTAGGATTATCATCCATGTCTAACTGTGTGTGTGTAATTACTTCTAATAATAGGCATAGGTTCTGATAGCACTTATACTTTTAGAAACTAGCTAGGAGAGTAGTTCCTCAAACCATAGAAACTTTCTTTTCTCCATTACCCTTCCCTCCTTTCTTGAGTTTATTTTTGAGATATACCCACTCTATATTAGAAACCAACCACCCATCCAACTCATGTAGAGATTCATTACCCCTATTAGGAAGCACACATTCATCCAAAAATATTGTTGACAACTTGCATGCCCTACCTTTTATTCCATAAACAAGTTAAAATAAATCACATACCTACAAATCATGTCCTAGTGTGAATTATAACTACATTGAGATACTAAAATGTTAGAGGCTACCTCATTATGGTTTTGGTATGCATAAAAATCACACCAAAAGATTCATTTATGTCATATGTCCTTCATTCAAATGACACAAAGGTTACTGATGGTCAATCCCACTCAACTTCCCTCATTTATCCCAAAACATCCTCATAGTCCTAATTTAGCAAAGGTTAGGGAAAATTAACATTTTCTAAGGTATTTTTATGATTCCTAGGTTTTGATTTTATCAATGTATACTAGTCTAAATACCTTCAAACTATTATATGATTTTGATACTTTTTCTTATGTTCACTTTAGACCTTTAAAGATGGTATTGAAATTGTATTTAATATTATTTTCACTCCCTATTTTTTGCTTCACTTTCTTAGTCCTTATCACTACCATTTCACCATAGCTATAAGCTTTTCATTCCACTCTATTCTTAGTTTTGTGTATCCCATCATCCATACACATATCACTACCTACTTATTCACTTTAAACTCATGTATCCACTATTAAGGAACAATAGAGTATTATGAATCATTATTTTCATGAATATATGTTTTAAGGCCTTAAAACCCTACATAGGATCTCAACCTCCACCTAAAACCAAAGTCATAATACAACTATAGTATTTTATTAGGGACAATATTTTTTTAGGTCTATGGGTTGAGGATTTTAAATTAAGGTTTTCAATCACATTAAGCTATAATAATATAATATTCATGATGGTTACCTCCTCAAGGTATTCCATCATCCAATCTTTAACTCAATCTATACAAACAAAATAGTGATCATCATCTACAACCATGATAAGAAGGGGTGAGACCAAAGATGTAAAAAAGGAGAAATTTGGATGTTTGAGGGGTGATTTAGACTCATTAATAATTTAAATGAAATTAAAGAGAATTAGAGTGACCTTGTATGTCTATTTATGTCAAGTTCAAGACCTAAAACTTACACATAGTCTATACAAGGACCAAATTTTCATACACAGACAAGCCTATAAGGAAGAAAGGTCTATGTTCAAAAGGTAAAATTATGAGTGAGAGGTGATAGTGTTATAAATATATGGGTGTGAGACTTGGATCAGAGGTAGACCCTGAGTATGAAACAAACTCATATTAGGACATATTTTCATGTGAATCTTCACATACAATAATGTTTGGTTGGCTTTTGAAGTATGCCAATACTAGAGTAAATTATATGGAATGTGAAGAAAGTATTTTTATATATTTAAAGATAAATTAGTTTTTTACATATATTTGAGAGTCACTTTAGATGGTTAATAGTGATAGGCCATAAGATCCAAATAATAATTAGCATAACCTCTCATTATATAAAATATCATCTATAGCCTTGTAAGATAGGTCTATCTCCAAGTTGTGAAGAAGATTGTAGTAGAGTATCCATGGAAGAGGTGGAAGATTAATAAAATAATGAAAATATGTAATAGGTTAGGGTATAATAAATATTTTCCCAAACAATGTTCACACCAAGGTTAACCTTTAAATGGTCACACACAACAAACATTAGGGTCAATTGTATAGACATATCCAGATACCCCAGATAAATGAAATTCAACATAAAATTTAGGTAAGGAGGAAGCTTATGAAGCCACCAATGCACTAAAATGATAAATTCATATCTTTAAACCTTCAACAAGATCATTAATTCTACTCAAGGTCTGCAACTCATGAAGGTACATAGGCCTGTGTATGAAATTAAGACTGTGGGAACCTAAGAGTACCCATGAAGAGAAAATGTTCTAAAGGAAGAAATGAGAGGAGTTTAACAATAACTTGGGAGGTATAAAAAGTTATAGTTTATTATGGAATGGATAAAACCACTTCTAATTCCCCAATCCACACGTATAAACACTAATTAGAGGTAGTTACATTGAAGGAAATGAAGAGATATAGTGTGGTGATAGGTTGCATAGGAATGTGGAGTGAATAAATGAGGATATGAATCATTTAAATAAGGATTTTATATCCTAATAAAATCCTTACTATAGTTATTAGACTCAAATATAAAGGTGATATAAAAACTCAGCCATAAACCTATTGAAAACTCAGGGAGCCCACTAGCTAGTTTTGGGGGAAATGAGTCTTAAGGCCTTTATATGCATGATCTAGCTATTAAACATGGTAAATTTTGTGGTTATGATTGTATTTAAGTGTCCATGGTATTTTTAAGGTCACATAATTATTATAATAATCCACTATTTTCTCATAGTCATACCTCGGTATGTAGATAGTCAATAATGGAACTATGATGACTTTTTGGAGGTATAATAGATATAACAAAATGTTTTAACTTCAAGTGAGGGTTTTTAAGGAATATAAAGGTGATGGTTATTCCTCATATGTTTTTAATATGTATCAAACTCATAATTCATTCCAATATTCCCTTGTGGGATAAAACAAGTAGAAAAGCCTTAAGCCTCTAAGAAACACTACTACTATTCTTTGAGTTGATTCATGTGTTATTTAAAATTAATGAGAATTAGAATGATTTTGAGAGTTATTTAAAAACATGAATTATGTTTTTTATTGGATAAAAAGTAACACACTTTTAAATTTTGGATATTAAATCTTGTTTTTTATTGCATAATCTAAGGTAGCCAATTAAAGCACCACTTCACTACTTACCTATCTTGATGGATATTTTGCATGGTAGATCTAGATGATAAATGTTGTGGAAGAGGCTAGTTTAATTTAAATCCATGGTAAGAGCTTTCCCATTAGGTATATGTACACAATGAACCATTATTAAGAGTTTTAGATCCCTAAAACCCTTGTAAAACCCTGATAAACACCTGATGGAAGAAGTATGCCTCAATATGCATTTTAATGACATGTTTGAGTCATGAAATGATATTTTTGGTATTCATAAATATATTTATCATCACAAAAACCTATTGGTTGGTACTTTCATGAGCCATTTTATACAAACCAGGTCTTAAAAGGCTATTTTGAGCATGTAAGCAAGGAAATGAAAGGTGTTTGCATAAAATATGAGCTATAGAGGTAATATTGGGTCTTAAACTCCCTAAATAACCTTGAATGTAATGTATAATGGGATATTTATGATAATTTACATAGAGAGATAGGTTTGGGTATTTAAATGAGGGGTTGGGTGTATATAAATAGAAGATGAATGGATTGATAAAGCCAATGCCATGACTCTAAAGGACCTTAGCGAGTTTATTCATGTTGTATATATAATAATAAGAGATTTTCAACTCATGATGATGTTATAACATTTAATACCATTGAATATGAGTATTCTTGTTTGTTAGAATCATTGAATGGTACCATCAAGAAGGGGTAGAATAATGCAAAGTAAGGTCATGAGTGCACTTCAAATATTCATGAATTTCATAGTTTAGTTGTTTTATGTATATATGATTGATATGAGTTGTAGGATAAACATTATGACTATTCATTTAGTCTTTAAACTAGCAAACATGCTCAGAAAGCTTGTTTTCTTCTCTAAGAGGTGAATTCACATGCCCATGATGGTACAAATATTTTTCATGGGAGGCTGGGTACTTTGTGAGAGGTAGAAGGCCTAGATTACTAATGTTCTATGTCATTGTTTTAAACATTCAACACCCAAACTTTATGAATCATTATTAAGAGTCCTAAGTACTTCTAAACCCTCCCTAAACCCTACTACAAACATGATTGAAAAGTATTGAAAGAAAAAGAATCCATATAGATTCAAATCCCTTGAATACCACATAGATCATCTATCACCCTCATATGGGCTCATATCCATGAGACTTTGTTGTATAAATGGTGTAAAACCCTATCAAAAATAGGGGGTTTTAAAGAAAAAGTGTAAAAATAGAGGTATAGGGTAGTTTAAGAAAGTACCAATCATTTGAGAGTTAATATTGATGATTTTTATATATACTAAATTCATTAGATAATTATAACCTTGTCTATAAGTGCTTTTGTAGATCTTTTCTATTCAGTCAGTGTACATGAGTGAAGGTCAAGGTATATTAGTTACCTAATTTGATAAGTTTGTTAGATTTTAATAATAAAATAGACCTATTTCATGGTGTGAGTAATTTATTAAGGTGTAACACTCACTTGTTAATAGGTTTTAAAGGTTTCATGTATGATTTTATGGCCATTAAATGCTATTAATTAGGCTACTAAGCCTAATTGGCCTAGTAGGTTTACTTGGTCAATCAAGTAAAGTGGAAAATGGCATAGAGTGTTGTTGATGAGATTTAATTTAGAGTATTAATTCCACATAATTGACACTTAAGTGTCAATAAAATGTATATATGGACTTCAAGTGGTAATTCCATGTATAACTGGTCTTCAACTCCGAATCACATGCATAACTAATCTTGAGTGTTAATCCATGAGTTAAATGGTCCTTAAATGGAAAATTACATGAGTTATTTAACAAATTAAAGGCATAAAATTATTCACTCCTTTTATTATTATTGCCTAAATAACTCCTTTTATCTAAACAAATATTTTCTAAACAAACATTATTGTAAATCCCACACTTCAAATGGCTATTCCTAGGAGATAAGATTTTGTGCCTTTTAATAATGGCATCCCATTAAACCTCAATCAGTTTAATAACATTCCTAGTTCTAATTTAAATAGCATTCCCTATTTCATATGATAATATACAATTACTCCTATTGATAATATTGTGAATATAGCCAATCTATGTTCAGTAAACACTTTAACCTAGGAGAATGTTGTTATGAGATTGTTCGAAACTTCTTTTAAAGGTAAAGCACTCCAATGGTACATATATTTGACACCTACATCCATTAAAACCTAGGATGAGTTTGGATAACTCAAAAGGCATCAACCTAAATGGGATTTCCTCCATCTTTTCCAAGACATTCCTATAAATTGGAAAACTTCCCCCCCAAAGATAAAGAACTTGGATCTCCTTCATCACTATACATTTTTAAAAATTGGGACATAATTCAACACTTAAGCTCCCCCTTAAAATCTCTCATTAGTAAATATAAAAATTTGAAGGATCCACCAGAAGGTTTGGTGAAATAAAACTTTGATCGTGTATCTAAAGGAAACCTAGGGTCTATAGGAGGGGGGGTAGTGATAAGGAACTCAAAAGGAGAGATGATCGTCACCTATGTGGGATCTTTACGAAATCAAACAAATCACATTGTTGAAGCCAAGGTGGCCCTTTGGGGTATCCAACTAGCTTCAAATCTCAAACTAAAAAGAACTATCATGGAGGGTGATTATTTTAATATCCTTAGTGCACTGAAAAGGAAAATAACCCCCTCTCACACAATTAAAGACATCATGGATGATGCCAAGTAATGCTTGAGAGGCATGACACAAATTTAAATTATGAATAATTATCGAGAAAGAAATGAGGTGGTGGATCAACTTGCCAATAGAACACCTTTTAATTTTATGGAAACAAGGAGGAAATGTCCCTAATAACATCATAAAATCCTTATGGGATGAGATTAGTACATTTTGAATGGGGCATCATGTCATCACACATGTGAAATATTTATTTCAAGGGGTGGATTTTAAACATGATGATCTAACATTATGATCTTATGAGGTGGTGTAATTTTTATAGGGCGATAATGGTAGGCTTCTCCATCACCTTTCACATTAGTAAATTTCACTATCTCTATAACCTTCAACCCACTTGCCTCAGCTCTATCATCACATAATTAATGGGAGGAGATAGAGAATGGCTTGATCCTATCTCATGCATGGAAGTATGGGGGAAAAAAGGGTTTGGAAGAAGATTAAATATAGGGGGATCACTGAGGTAATGATGAGAATCACTAAGCATTACACTGACATGGCCCAATATTTTATCACATATTATAAAAAATACAAGGTGGTATTTCAAGGTATAAAGATCACTATCATGGAGGACTTTGTTGGGGGGGGGATATTGGTATGTCCTTTGAGGGGACAAAGGCCTTAAAGGACTAGACAAAGAATAAGGATCTCCTTAAATGATTTTTTTTTGCATTAATGAGTTTGTGAAGAGTGAAAAGAAGGGTTTCCTCCAAGTGGACCTTCTTTGACATTGGCTAAAACTTTGTCTTTAGGTAATGCATTACATGACCTTAGAGGGTAAGTATACCCTAATATTTTCTCATCATTTTTTGATACTAAATCAATTCCTAGGCTATAAGATCAACCTACCATTATACTTATTTAAATCACTTAAATACACTACCTTGGATCATCAAGTAAATGAGTCTAACCCCATATTACACTAGGGGTAAATTTTTTTCTCATCAAACATGGCCAAACTATGTAATGGAGGGAGGCAACTTGGGGGGGATCCTCCATTGGGTAGGATTCTTAAGAAGAATCCCTAGAGGAGGACCCCATATTAGAGTCCTATCGGCCATCTGTGAGCACCCCTAAGCTAGTCTTTCTAAAAAACCTCTTGATGAACTCCCTCTCAAGCTCTTCATACCCAAACCCAAGATTCTCATCATTGGTAAGGAAAATTCAAAGGAAGCTACCCAGAAAGTTAAATCTATTATATTAGAGGCTATGAAAAATAATAAGGAATAATTCTGTAAATTCAATTATAAGGTGCAAGAGGTAGGTTTGACCCTAGCCAATCTTATACAAGAGTGAAATTATCTCCATATGTATGGTGAATCCAATATGTAGTCCTTTGTCCAATTATCTAAGACTGATTATAACCCTATCAAGTAGTTATTAAAGATCATGGAAACCCCCTACCTTTTTCCCCCAAAATTGGTTCCCATAAAGAAAACTCCCCTATAAGTTCAAGGCTAGAAGAGGCCACATATGATTCTTTGAGACCTTTGAACATGGTAAAAGGTATCAAAGTTTAAGTGAGATATCCCTGAGAAGACTCTCAAGGAGGAGGAGGAACCAAAATAAGGTCCCTTTTCTTGATCTTTTATATCAATTTTTTTTTAAATTATTTCAATATGTTATAGTTATTTTTTGTTAGATTTGATAGTAAAAATTAGATTGGCCTATTTATAATTCTATATAATAATTTTTTTGTTCCAAGATCCCTATGAAACTTAGCTATTTACGTTATCAAATAAATAACTCTTGTATAATAATTTTGAGGACAAGTATTCCCATCTTTCCATGGTGGAGAAACTTATTACAATAAATATAAGCCCCTAGGAGTTCATGGTAGAATTGAAATATAGTTTTTAGAAAACTTGGAAGATTATCCCTATAGTTATCAAACACATCCCTAAATATTAATTCTATTAGTAATTGAAATATCTATATTTATATGTGGCAATTATGATACAATCCATGGGAGGAATCACCTCACCATAGGCATATGAATTGAGTATAAGGGATAATAATTGCCTTATACAAGAAGGAAAACTCTCTCCTAGAGACCTATGCATTTTTTCTAGATTTTCACCCTCCTATGCCTACTATTTATCCATTACTAGATTTAGCTAATCTTCATGAAATAGATGGTAACCAAGTGGATAGATTCAACAAGATAAAGAGTGCACTTTAGGCTCAAAATCACAAGCTAGCATCTTTAGAAAGGTAATAAGTTCCACCATAAAAGCCTTACCAATATCCTAACAAATCTTATCAATATAATAGGCATCCTTATCAACCCAATCAATAAGGTGAAGGTAAGAATACATAATTAAGACTATATAGTGCTTATAATCTCAATGCTACTAGTAGTTTCTGAGCTTTAGTTCTAACTTAGAGCTATTATTCTCAAGAAGGTCAATTGTATAATAAATGGGAATAATTAAACAATATGGTAATGGATTTAAATAATAAGGTGTGTCAACAATATTTCATTCAATAAGGTCTAGCTCTTCTACCACATGATAATCAACTTCCTTCAAAACACAAAGAAGCTTTTATATCACATGGAGACATTTTTTCTTTCACTCAAGATGAGGTACCAAGTCAACAAGGACCAAGTGAGAGTAAAAAACCTCATGAAATTACCTTTTCTAATTTCCAAGAAGGTGAAAATACTTTTGATTAAATGGTAGCTAATAAAGGTTAAAATATGTCTAATGTGGACAAATTATTTGTAGCTCATATAAGGGCCAAAAAATAGGTAGTTAGTGATGGTTTAGGTTCTAATAATTTACCTCCTTTACATCCTCAACCACCTTAAAATACTACCACTCAAGATGCACCTCAAAATTCATCATCAAATCAAAAATTACAAGATGGTAAGGGACAAAATCAAAAAGGTACTTTCATACCATAATTTACTCAACATTTAGGCAATAATTCTACTCTTGAATTATAGCCCAAGATAGGCACTTATCCTATTAACATCATTTATCAAATGAAGAATTAACTTATAATTATTTATATGTGTGACACATTTATCATTTAGGAATAAAAGGATCTCATGTAAAAAGAGTTATCCAAGCTCCATGTTTCAGACAAATAATAAGAAAAACTAGGTGTTGTTCTTACAAATTCTATTCAACCTCTTGAGCCTAAACCACCAAAGGTGATTAAGCCACCTCCCTTCTATATTTCTTTTGTCATAAGTGATTTACTTATTCATAATTACATGATTAAAAGTGGGACTAGTACATCTATCATTCCTAAATCCATAGTGTAGGGGGAATCCAAGAACAAACACACCTGTTCTGATTCCTCTTGTTAGGATCTTGCTCCTCAGAAAGAGCACAATATGATTACCAAATATAAGCAATTAAATATGTGGAAATAACCAGAAACACAAGTAACTATAATTCACCAATAGCACAGAATATGAGAGACAATACACTATCTTGTATTAACACTTTACAGAAAAGAATACTACAAAGAGCCGCCACACTCTTCCACCTTACAGAGGTTTCCCACACCTCAAGTGTATAGTAATTATTCTTCACAACACTCTCCTACACAAAAAATGGTCCCAACAACCAACTCACACACAGAATTGGTGTTCACCTCTCCAACCAGTCAGTAATAACCCTGCCGGTACACCAAGCACTCTATAGCACTTCAAGTTGATCTCCCATGAACCTGCAACCTGCAATTCAATAGACCAAACTTACATGTAGATCCCCTATGAGCTTGCAACAACCTGCAACTAAATGATCTTACAATGGAAGGAACTCTTCCTTTCTATCTCATACATTTACAATACATGCCAATGGGTCTATAAATAGATCCCTAACTTAAACAATAACTTAGACTCTTAATTTAGACAATTATCCTCGCAGCTCAAGACTCTAACTAGTCTTTACATGCAAACTCTTCATTCACTTACCTATCTATCTGTGCAATGAACAGTTATAGAACACACAGGCGATCGACGTCGGTCCCTGCTTGCCTAGTTCTGTCGACATCGGCCGACTCTCTGTCGTCGCTGGTGGCCTTTTGCACTGGTCACGACTGACGTCAGTCCTGATGTCGATGCCGGTGCTCCTAGATCTCATCAACCTTATGTTACTACTATTTGTAAAGAGTTGAAGCTTTTAGCTCCACAACTTAAAAATCTCCCACTTGGAGATAAACCGTTGCAACCTGTACCTGTACCCTGTCTAGTTTGTTCCCTTGGCTTTGTATCCCTCCTCAAGATCACTCTTGAAGACCAACCACCACAAATCCTATAGTTCAAAACCTATCATTAAAATTACCTACCACATCCGCATCTACAACCATGTAGATAAGAACTTGACCCTGCATAGCATGTGCACCTGTTGCTGGTCCCACTGAACTGCCCTTCAGTATTACTTTTCTGGATTGACTCCAAACTTGTGACAACTCCCACTGCTTGGGAAAACTCAAGTTTAGTACATACCATGCACTTAACCTCATTATGTGAATCAAGACACCTGTTCTGTGAACAGTCCAACCATCGGCGTGCTAACCGGTCTCACACAATCATCCTAAAACAAAGTCAACAAGACCTTCCATGTCTCTAGAACACACTCATGTGAAAGAATCTTGCTGCTCCCAGATTCTCCATGACACACCCCTGAACTAGCTTTACCTTTAGTTCAGTAATACCTATATATGTAACCCCGCAACAAGCACATCATATAGAAATAGGATAATGTCGCTAATATTATCCAACCTGGTAAACAGAAACACAATGATCAAACCTCCATTGCCTTGCAGCTAATACAAGACCATATACCCTAATCTTCCATCTCACGTATCCATTTCCTCTCTTCTTCATCCTAAACATCCATTCGTCTCTCAGTGCTTAATTCCAATTGGCAACTCTACCCAAAACCCCTGTTTGGTTCTCCTCTAAGGAATCACATCCTCATCTATGTCAAGCTCCCACTGTTTCCTAGATCTACCTATTCTGCTTCTTTAACAACTTCTTCGTTCTATACCATAAGTGAGCAACAAGTAGTGTAAAGAAGTGAAATGATGAATTTAATAACTTACTTACGCCTTCAGTCCTCCATATGGGTGCTTAAGACTCCATGACAGCTAGCTGTCCACCCAAAATTCAACTCAGTGACCGATGCCGATCACATCTTAGTCTGCAGCCGACTGATGTTGGTTCCCTGTGACTGCCACCTTGCTGACGTCGATTTCCCCTAGCCGACGCCAGTCGTTATCTACCCTGAGTCACCGACGTCGGGCTGAACATTGCCGACATCGGTCCATGTCTAGATGTCGACATCAATTTTCCTACCAATGTCGGTCTCTGTGTTTTTCTAGTGAGACCTAAATTTTTCTTGTGAGCTCCTTTTGGATCAAACCCTTGTCCAAATCACCCTTTCTCTATTCAGAATTCCTCTGCACCTTGCCCTAAACTCTATCTGTCACCTTCTCCTTGAAAACCAAGGCTTTCCTATTCTTGTCACTAACATCAGATTCCTTAAGAAACTTCACCTTCTTCTTCTGCATACAAAAACCATGATCCATGCCTTCCAAATCCGAAAGCATACTCTTTGACTCAAGAACAAGCATCTCCTTCTTATCTATGTGACCAAGCCTATCTAAGCCACATCTCTGAATCTACAGCTAAAGTAGATAACCCAGAAAGAGAATCAGTAATACAAGTAGATAGATAAAGCGTACCTACTTTCTTACCTCTAGCTACAACAAGTGTACCCTTGGTAACCTTCCAAGAGTCCACTGTGAGAGTTACTGTGCAACCCTCATCACCCAAACTTCTAACAGAAATCAAATTCTGCTCCAGAACTGGGACATGCATGACCTCCTTTAACACCCATGTGTCACCTGTCTGCAATTTTAGCTTCACTTTTCCTTTGCCAACAATCTGACAAGGCTTACCATCCCCTACACAAATTTCTCCAAAGTCTCCCTGGACATACTCATGAAAAAATTCCCTATGTGGGGATGCATGAAAAGAGGCACCAGAATCTAAAACCCAAGATTCTACTTTATCCAAAGAACATACCAGAGCATCCTGTGCAATGTAATCCGCAACATCTGCTTCTTCTCCATGTCCTTCATGCTGATCTTCACCTGATCTGCAATCTCTCTTTAAGTGCCCTTGCTTTCCACATTTCCAGCAGGTTATTCTACCAT
Organism: Torreya grandis; assembly: GCA_037957365.1. Lineage (NCBI taxonomy): Eukaryota > Viridiplantae > Streptophyta > Pinopsida > Cupressales > Taxaceae > Torreya > Torreya grandis. The sequence goes on from JARHVA010002275.1 coordinate 458,209, forward strand.
ACCTGGACTTGGATCTTCTGCCTATCTTCGACCTTGATCTCCCACGCTCTATCTTCTCTTTTGGCCTTCCTCTGCCTTCAACACTCAAAGCATCTCCTGATGATTCACCTGTGCTTTTCCTATGTATCTCTTCATTCAAGATCACACTCACAACATCATCCACTTTTAAGATTTTTGAAGCAGACACAGTGTTAGAAACTGCCATTACCAAACCTTCCCAACTTTCAGGTAATGAACACAAGATTAAGAGAGCTCTAATTTCATCATCAAATACAATATTGACTGAACTTAACTGGTTTACCAAACCATGGAAATCACTAAGATGGCTATGAATAGATCCACCTTCCAACATTTTCAAATTAAATAAATGCTTCATAAGAAATACCTTATTAGAAGCTGAGGGTTTTTCATATAGTTTGCCAAAGATTCCATCAACTCCACCATTGTCTTACACTGTGATAAGCTGGAAATCACAGATGATGCAAGACTCAATCTAATAGATCCCAGAGCCTTCTGATCAAGAACCTCCCATTCTTCATCCTTCATATCTGAGGGTTTGCAATTAACCCCACCCAACGGTAAGTAGAAATCTTTCTGATACAGATAGTCCTCAATCTGCATCCTCCATAATTGGTAGTTCTTGCCATTAAACTTTTCCATTCATAGCTTACTGTCTTCTGCCATTGCTCAACTCCCACTCAAATAGAAACCCTATGAGTAACCTGTAATCAAAACACACTACCCAGATCTAAACCAATCTGTTAGTATCCCAACCAAAAGCTCTAATACCAATTGTAGGGGGAATCCAAGAATAAACACACCTGTTCTGATTCCTCTTGTTAGGATCTTGCTCCTCAGAAAGAGCACAATATGATTACCAAATATAAGCAATTAAATATGCAGAAATAACCAGAAACACAAGTAACTAGAATTCACCAATAGCATAGAATATGAGAGACAATACACTATCTTGTATTAACACTTTACAGAAAAGAATACTACAAAGAGCCTCCACACTCTTCCACCTTACAGAGGTTTCCCACACCTCAAGTGTACATTAATTCTTCTTCACAACACTCTCCTACACAAAAAATGGTCCCAACAACCAACTCACACATAGAATTGGTGTTCACCTCTCCAACCAGTTAGTAATAACCCTACCGGCAGATGAAGCACTCTATAGCACTTCAAGTTGATCTCCCATGAACCTGCAACCTGCAATTCAACAGACCAAACTTACATGTAGATCCCCTATGAGCTTGCAACAACCTGTAACTCAATGATCTTACAATGGAAGGAACTCTTTCTTTCTATCTCATACATTTACAATACATGCCAATGGGTCTATAAATAGATCCCTAACTTAAACAATAACTTAGACTCTTAATTTAGACAATTATCCTCACAGCTCAAGACTCTAACTGGTCTTTACATGCAAACTCTTCGTTCACTTAACTAACTATCGATGGAACGAACAATTCTGGAACACACAGGTGATCGACGCTGGTCCCTGCTTGCCTAGTTCTACCGATGTCGGCTGACTCTCTACCGTCACCAGTGGCCTTCTGCGCTGGTCACGACCGACGTCGGTCCTGATGTCGATGCCGGTGCTCCTCGATCTTAGCAACCTTGTGTTCCTACTATTTGCAAAGAGTTGAAGCTTTTAGCTCCACAACCTAACACATAGCTGATAAGTTAGGACTTCAATATGAGCCTCATGATAAAGAAGTTTTGCTATTGGATGGATCTCCTACTAATACTTTAGGCATTCTTAGGGATCTTAGGACAATTTTATCTATTTTTCTGAATTTCACTATATATCAAGATGTGGTAGTATTTTATCTTCCCCTACTTTACTTTATGCTTGTATAGGGATTTTACTACCAAAATAGGGGGATATATTTATTTTGATTGATCCTACATGGTTTTTAGAACCAGGTATGGGACAAAGGTTACCATAATTTTTGAACATATATCCAAATTCCATTTATAACCTTATATTTCCAACATATAAAATTTTAATTGCACTATGTCTAAGGAGAATGAAAACTTCAATGATTAAGAACCTTTCAAATCACTTGAGGCTATACCAAATTTACTCCTTGAAGAGTGGGAAGATGATAATCATGGTTATTATTATTAAAAAAGAATTGAATAATCAATATTGTGTGTTTATTTCATGCATGAAGAAGGTGCAATAATGTCAAGCCTTGCACAACATAGGATCATGAAGAAGTTTGGAATTTGTTCTTTGATGTGTCTTGATCAAATAATGAGAGTGGGGAAGGTGTCACACTTGTTTCTACTCTCAATAAAATGTATTATTATTCTATAATATTTAAATTTATTTATGCCTCTAATACTACATAATATGAGGCTATCATTTATGGTATACAATGGGCAAAGAAGAGGGATATTAAGCTTCTATAGGTTAAAGGAGACAATGAAATCATAGTGAAATAGGTAAGAGTTCTGAGTTAAATCAAGAATCCATTATTGAAGGCCTATAAACATATGTTTTAGGATCTTATCAGTGACATCCATGCATTTGAAATTCATTCCACTCTTAGAGGAGCCAATCAACATGTAGATAGGTTAGCCACTATTAGGGTATAGTAAGATATAGTTGATGAGGTCAAAGAAACTAAGGATAGTCCCTAATTAAGGTGGTATGTAGGCTATCAATCCCTAATAATGAGTTAAGTTGGTAAGTATTTGATAGTGATAAATAAATTGATAGTTCCCTATAACATGAGGCAAAATTTGGCTTAAAGAACCAGTATAAATTGTAATGCCAATATGAATACCAAATTGTCTAATTAAATTAAAATAAGTTAACTAAGGGCTTGGTAAATTTGAAGAGCATATTTAATGAAGATTTCCAGATGAGAAAATATAGGGTAAACATCTCTATTAGAAAGTAACATTATGAACAAATTGCCATAGTCGAAGATAAACTACTCAAGTTAGGAAAAGTGAATACTAAGGAGGTGATAAAAGCCTTCATAGCATTGTGCAAGGAGTTTATGGAATTTTTTGCATCAAAATATCATGATATAAATGGATTTTATCCTACTTTGAGATAACATATCATAGAGATGGAATAAGATGCCAAACTTGTGAGATAGAAACAAATACCAATCAACCCCAATGTTGAGATCCTTATGAGGAAAAAACTAGCAAAGCTTATTCAATCCAACATAATATTTCCCATAAAAAATTATACATGGGTGGCACATATTGTACCTATGGAAAAAAATATTGGGGAGATAAGGTTGTGTGTAGATTTTTGAGACCTTAATAGTGTGTCATTGACATATCTCTACCATCTTCCCTCCATGGATCATAGTTTTCAAAGAATTTTAGGTTCACAAAGGTTTTGTTCACTTAATGGATACTTAGGGTATAATTATATATTTGTGAAGGAGAAAAATCAACATAAAACTTCCTTTAAAATGCCTTTTTGACTCTCTAATGCTAGGGCTACTTTATAAAGAGAAATAAATTTAGATTTTCATAGGATTATAAGTGAAATGGTACTAATTTATCTTTATTATATTATTATGTTTTCAAAATATCCTAAGGATCATTTGACACATTTGATATTGGTATTTGATAGGTGTAAAAACTTTGGGTTATCTTTGAACCCTAAAAGTGTATATTTGCAGTGTATGCGAGAAGGATTCTAAGACATGTTGTATCCAAGGTTGGAATTTCTATTGATACTAAAATAAAAGAGTAAATATTTATTTTGACTTTTCCCAAACACAAGAATGAATTTTAAAGCTTCTTGTGAAAGATTAATTTCACTAGAAGGTTCATACATGGATTTTTAGAATTAGTGAGTCCAATAACTCACATGTTCAAGAAACATCAAGAGTTCACATGGAGAAAATAAGGTAAGAGAAGTTTTGAGGACATTAAGCAAGACATTAGTCACCCTAGTCAATTATAATTTTACTAAAGATTACTTCATGTAACCTTCTCCACATGTGACATTATTTCTGACATGCTCATGCAAAAAAATAGTGAAGGATTAGATTAGATTATTGATTTTTTATTCAAGAATTGGAAGGGTATGATGAGAAATACACATTTGTTGAGAATTATGGCATTAATGTCATAAGGGGTCTAAAAAAATTTAGACATATGGTCTCTAACAATAAGATGTTTCTAATGGTAACTATATACACATACTATTTTTAAGTGTTATTGATTATAGAAACTTAATATCTTATGATAACCTATTGAGTCTCAATATTTATGAGTGCATACATTAAGGGGTGTAATGGGAAATGGGTGGGTAGACCATCAGAACTTCATAAGATTGTCATTCTTTTTTCCACTTGCCGTCCACACTCTAGCCTCCTAAAATAATTAAACCCAAGATTATTCTTCTTAGTTATATCTATTCCTATCACTTTTTATGTTATATATTTAATTTCTTGACTTAAAACCATTTTTACTTGTAAATTATGCTAGGTCAACTAGGTTTACCTAGCATAGCTTAGGAACTTTTTTTCACTTTTGGTTTGTTGGCCTCTGTACCAACCTAACATATGCATAGAAAGTTGGACCCAAAAAAATGCTAGGTCAATCAGGTTGACATAACACAACTGACATATCTATATGATAATAAGGTAATTTTCACATATATATATATATATATATATATATATATATATATATATATATATATATATATATGGTCATTTACCACCATTTCATAAGAGTGAAGAATCAAGTGAAGAAGTGCAAATACACATCTACCTATTAACCATTCTACTCAAGGAATAAATTCTTGGGGTCTAAGACTTTGTTTAGAGCTCTGATATCATCTTGTGGATAAGTATATTGGATGCTTGGATATATTTTGTATCCTAGATCTGATTTATCTTATTTATCCTTACATACCATGACAATATCTTGCGAATCACCTTGGCCAAGGGGGAGATTAAGGTTTGATAGGTTCATCTTCAAAGGTAAGTATTCTAAACTTTGTTCCTCCTTTATAGGAGTAGATAGATAGTTCATTTGTATTCTTCTCTTCCATGTATAATGATTTCATATACATTGGCATGATTATATGTCTTCTAGTACATGTTTACTTTAGTTGTTTATTTGTTTTATTTCTAACCCCCACTTTGTGCCACAAGCTTTGGTGTGAACTAAATTAGATTTACATTTTTTTTATTAGATTAGTGAAATACTAAATCATAGGAATATTTTAGGGTTGTTTTTTTTATTATGTTATATTTTAGGCTTTGGAACTCTACCTAACATGATGTGGTGTGACAAGTGATCCCCTAATCAGGTCTAGCAAATTATCACATTGGTCATGCTACAATTTAAAAATTGTATGATCCCTAATTAGAAGTGTAGGTGTTCTCTATCCCAACTAATTTAGGATTAATTTATGGACATGATGCATTTTTTATTGCATACAATAGTTCATCCTAGTGTAAAATATTTTATCCTTAATAGGGATCTAAGTGAAAAGAGTGTTGGTTGGGTAACCAAATATATGGACTATGATATAGAAGTGAATCCTAAAAATTTATTGAAAGGTACGGGAATTTTTTATCACCTTTAAATATATTTTGAATATGGAAAACAAGTGGTTTTAATAGTCCCAAATATTCAATATGCTAATGTAGGTATCTCTCCTTTCAACTAGATATAGGACATAACAAGATTTCTCCAAATACGAGATTGTATTATAGGCTTATATGGTATAAAGAGGAGACATTTCAAGATGAAATCTATCCATTACATATCTACTTATGGATTAATCTTCAACAAGGACATTGGAGGCATGTTTTTAGTAAGTGTATAATCTAACCAAGTAGACAAGTTGTTAGAACAATTTCATGATTATCCTACAGGAGGCTACCTTACATCCAAGACTACAACATAAAAGATCATAAGAGATGGCTTTTTTTGTCCTGCATTGTTCAAATATTCATATGTTTGGGTTATAATGTGTTTCAAGTGTGCAATGTTTACCAACAAATAGAGACTAGTTTCCATGCCTTTGAATCATATTCAATTTGATCAACCCTTCATGCAATGGGGCTTAGAATTCATTATAATTATTCATCCTCCATAAAGTGATAGAAATAAATGGCTTTTGATAGCCATTGATTACATTACCAAGTGGGTGAAGGAACTTTCACACAAGGAAACAAATGAGAACTCATTTTATGTGTTCCATTATAGCCTAGTGACTTATTTTGGGGTCCTTTCAATTATCATATTAGATAATGCTTTGAATTTAAATAGTTAAAAGGTATGTGAGTGGGACATTGATCATGGTATTTATCTCAAACCTTAATCAAATTAATTTTCCTAGGGTAATGGACTAGTATAGTCCACTAATAAGAATTTGATTAGGACCATCAAGAGAACAATGGAGGATAGTCAGAGAGGATGGCATGCCAAGTTGAAGACTACCTTGTGGGTAGATAGAATTACTCCAAAAAAATATATTGGTCACTCTCCTTACCTTTAGGTTTATGGTAGAGAAGAAAATTTACCCATTTTATTAGAACATCTAGCCTTAGAAATTGCACATTAGCTGGAGTGTATGGATAATGATGATATGGTAGTAAGAATGAACGAGTTGAGAGAGTTGGAAAAAATAAGATACGATCCTATGAAAACTATGTGACCTAACTAATAATAGGTCAAAAGTTCTTCTAAAAAGATAGATTCATCTTAGACCTTTTATCAAGGTGATATTATACTCAAATGGGATGAAGACCATGCCAAACTAGGTAAACATTCCTAATTTGATAGTCTTTGTAGTGGCCCACATATCATTATTAGTTGTAAGGAAAGTAATGCTTTCTAATTGTCTAATTTGAGTGGTGAGGAATTACATATTACTATCAATGGGATGTTTCTCAAGTATTGATATTAAGAGATTCAATCATTCTGTATAAACTAGTAGTTTCATACCTCTAAGTACTGATGCACATGATTGTTAGTTGTTGTTTTGTTTTAGTTATCTATTATTCTTTCCTATTTTGTGTCCTACATTTTTTTTCAAGTCTACAAGTTTTGACAGTTTCAAAGTGTAGTCCAAATTCTTATGTATAAAGGATATTATGAATTTTATTCACTAGTAGGCTAGTCAATCTTGTGAGTTTCCAAAAATGTTGTCAATATGACCCGTGAAGGCCAAATTCCAATCCTTACAACTAAAAAGTTTTCATACTTACCATCTAAACCTATACATAGTGTTATCCTATGTTATGATGTCTACTATCTACTTTTTGAACTCACTCAAACACTCTTAGAGATGTCATTAAGTCTATTTATGATCACCATATCTCTTAGATGTCTTAGGTCCTTATTTGATGTGATTGACTATCATAATGTTCATTAAATTTCAATTGAATGGAGTATGTCTCAGTGTTATATCATTTTCAAGTATCATCATGATGTTTGGGTATCTTGTGATGTCTTTAACAAGATCATCACAAGTTTATGTTTAGTTTATATGGTAGAGAGAGAAAGTAGATCAAAGCTTTTGAATAGATAAACTATACCTCATGACAATCCAATAATGGGTATTGGTTTCTAGTTTTCTCTTCTTATATTTATGAATAATGGTTAAGAACGTAAGGATTCTATTCATTATTTGCATTTACACAAGGCAAGAAGAGTGGTACAGTTTTGAGAGGTTCTTTACTATTTTGACAAAATAAGTATTTTTTCTTATTTCTTATGTTTTTGAAGAGACATTCGATGGATTCTCTAATATATTTATCCACATTTGAGAGTACATGGAGTTTAATAAGATAACCACTATTAATCTATAGTTTGCAAGTAAGTTCAAGAGGCTGTATGATTCATGAGGGATCCAATAATATTAATATTTATTTAGATTTTGTTTATAAGGTTTCATTAATGTTAGATGTCCTTCATTTAGGTGACACAAATTTTCCTCAAGGTTAATTCCCATCAAACACCCTCAATTATCACCAAACATCCTCATAGTCCCAATTTAGCAAAGGTTAAGAAAACTTAGAATTTGTTAAGGTATTTTGATGATTCCTAGGTTTCAATTTTAGAATTGTGTGTTATTCTAAATAAATTTAAAATATTGTGCCTTATTGAGACATATGATTATGTTCACTTTAGACCTTTTAATATGATCATATAACTGGATTCAATAATTTTTTCACTTCATATGTTTCACTTCACTTTTTTAGTCCTTATCTCTGTCATTTCGCCATAGCTATAAGGTTATCATTCCACTCCATTTATTTTGTATTACTCCTAACTCTATTCTTATCTTTTTATAAGTAAATAAATAAATGATGAGGGGTTTGTACCTAGTTATATGTTATGCTCATTAATGAATAGAAGAAGTGAGAGCTCATTTTTCATGAGGAAGGACTACCTAGAATTAGACAACACTAAACCAAATTATTGGTTAGACAAATATGAAGGGTGGACTCCCTAGCGTATGCTAGATCCAAGAAGTGAAAGCTTTCATAGATGGCTATCAATCCACTCCCCTAATAACAAATGATGCTGATAAGATAAAGGAAAGATAGTTGCATTTAAATGAATAAGAAAATAAATTAAATACTAAGCATGAAAGATATGAAATGAAATACTTGTTTAATAGAATGACTAAATTTAGCACAATGGGTTAATACTATGCCAAAATATGTCAGAGTCTGGTTCAAAAATTTTAAATAGGTTTTGTGATCATGTCAAAAACAAAAAACATTTGGTTGGGGGAAAGGGGTTAGGAATAAAAAATTATTATTATTTTCTAACAAGGGATTGACAGTGGTCAAGTTGACCAGTGATAGTTGATTTGACTAGTGATGGTTAGGTTACCAATGATAGTTGCTTTAATCGGTAGTGGTTACAAGAATCAGCTATAGTTCCTTGGTAAGTTTTATTGGATATTGAAGTGGAGTTGGAGAGGGAATGGATAGTGGAAAAAAGACTATGTATAGCTTTGGTGGGGTGAAACTAGGTGCAAGTGATTTGATTAAGGTAAAAAGGTTAATAATGAAAGAAATTACTAAAAATAAGTAAAGAATACCTGTAGGATGCAAAATGGATGATATTATAGATCTAAATAAAATTGGCCATCATAATACTACTTCAACCTTCAAATGTCACATGGACAAAGTTTTGGGATGCTTGAATACCTACACAAAGGAACCAAGAGATCCTGGATATAATTTTTGATCCCTTTTCCCTTCTAAGAGCCCTCATTTTATAGAAAAAAATTACTAAGTGAGGAGGAATGAAATTTATAAATTGGTCTAAGATAAAGATGCTAATTCAAATTAATATTTAGTTGTGAGGTTCACATGGGAAAGTTTCTATTTTTATCATGTTTATCATATTCACTACAATAAATTATTATGTTGCAGGTTGGGAGACCTAACTGATGATGATCAGGCTAACCATCACCAGTTAGGCTAACTAGTGGTGGTCATACTCCAAGGTAAAAAGTAAGTTAAAAGGTTGTTAAAATAGGTGTCTTAGGTATGTTAGTAAAGTTTAACAAGGGATTTTAGCATAAGTTAGCTATGTGATTATCTAATTTAAGATTGAGAGTAGGTCTAGGGTAGCTCAACATTGAAAACTAGTCTAATTGACATTTTTGAGTGTTTATATTTTACCCCTTTTGGTTGTGCATATTTAGGTCAATAAGCCATAGAAAAAAAACAAGTAGTTGACTGGTCAGGGTCTAATTTCCCTAAGTATGGGAGGAGGTAGTCCCCCTAAAACTAGGAGTCGATGACGTAAAACCAAAAATGGGTCATGGTTTGATAGAAGGTAAATGGTGGTCATAAGGTTGGTGATTGTAAGGTTTGGGAATTTAAAATGTGCATAGGAAAAAACTAAAAATGATAGTAAAAATTATATAAAGATCAAAGTTGACAATGTAGATAACAATTCATTCAGATACTAAGATAAGTGATAAGATAATCAGTCCCTAGCATTAGTCATAGTTGATCAAGTCACATGTATAAAATCTCTTAGATAAGGGTGATGTTTAAATAGGTATCTAGGGTAAGAAGTGATCATTATAAAAAACATAAATGGTTGATTCATGCATGAAGTGGTAAAAATGAAAAATGTTTAGCATGGAAAAATTAGAAAAGGTGGTCAAAATGACCAAGGCAAGGTCATTGATAGGCAAGTGAATAGGTGGGTTCCAAAAATGGCCAAAATTAAGTGGGCATGGGAAAATGGGTTAGATGGTTGGTTGGGTAATAGATGGTAGAGCTAAATCTTGATACATTAGGCAAGAGGACACTGCCTACATAGTCCCATGGATGGTGAATCCAACATGAACTTTAGGCCCAATGTAGTTATTTAAAGGTTAGGGGAGAAGGTAACTCCTAAATATGGTAAAAGGAGACAAAATGGGTTGTCCCATTTTGTAATTGAGAGGGTAGAGACCCTAACCATCAATGGTTAGGGGTAACCATTGATCATTGGGTGAAAACCCTAGAACTCATGGTAAAAAAGAAAAAATAGAAAAAGTTTGATCACTTTTCAATAATTTGACTTTTGGCATGTTATGAATTTGGAGTTTTATGCATTTGGTTGGAATTTTGTCCTTGATTGGAAGGTGATTTCCTTGTTAGTGTGATCATATTAATGAGTAAGATTGAGCATGTGACAGCATAGATCATATAGACATAGGAGGAGGGTATGATCAAGTAGTTAGACATGGATTAAGACCTCATCAGAGCTCATGGAATGACATAGGGATACTTTGATTTTTAAATTTAAAATGAATTTTGATTATATATAAGGTTTTATTAAATTACATGGGTGAAATTAGAACAATGTTTCAAGTTGGTGATGCCCTAATTTTATTTTTGCTTTAGGGTTTTGGTTTTGTGAGAATTCATGCAAGGAAATGATGGGGATAAGGTGTATTTACATGTCTATTGGTAGTGTGAGGTGTGGAAAGGAAGTTTTAGGGTAGATTAGATTATCTAGAAGAGGTTTAGGGTTTGAGGGTCACCATCGAGGGTCACTAATATTGAGCGTCAGTGGTTGACCTAATCGATGATGGTTGATGTGAGGGGTATAAATACCCCAAGAGGACTATCGATAGGTAAAGGAATCCATCAATAGTTGGGATAAAAGGGGGTTTTTAGTTAGAAAAGGGGTAAAGAATTTGGGTGTTTAGTTGATTAGGATGATTAGGTTCATAGAAAAAAGGTTTGTGATTAGGGGCTTAGGTACATAAGTTGGTTATAGAGGTGTGTAGGTGGGTAGGTGATAAGAGTGATGAGTAGGTAACAAGTGTGTGTAATCCATCAAGGGTTAAATTTATTTCTGGTATTTTTTATAGATAGGAATAGAAAATATATTAATGGACTAATGTTAGTGAGGATACTAGTAATTGATTAAAAAAAGGTGAATGAATTTGTTGTATAGGGATATGTTATCACTTTATGATGGATATGATTGGTCTATAGGCCCATGGGTAGATCTAATTATGATATCAAGTCCTTGAGATATTTATAGAGGTACGCAATGCCATGTCAATAAAGGACTAGTGATATATTAAGGTAGTTGGTTTCAAATCAATTCACCATTACCAACACCTACCTACAGATGCTATGATGATAGTCACCCTCATGAAAATATGGGACCCAATGACTAACACATTCTAGTTATCAGTGGGAGACATGAGCATCATACTAGAGGATGTGCACAAGATTACCTAAATACCTATCTAAGGGGATCTGATCTATCATGTAGAGAGTGAAGAGACCAATTATTAAATGGATTTGTTATATGGGGTAGACCGATCACATGCTCATTTATACTCAGGTGGGTTTAGGATTAGGCCATTATATCAGAGGGTCGAGAGGGAGAGATATTTACTGATGATGATGCATCTAGTTATGACCTACTATGGTTTGCCAAATTCATTTAGAGGGAGATTACCCTATGTATTGATAGGGGTAATTATGGATTTGGCATTTGGGAGGATAATATTTGGATGGGCACATGTTTTATTGGTATAGATTAATAAAGAGTTATGAGGGTTTAGAACACATAGATGCTATGGAATCAGTGTTATATTTGTACTCCATTTATAGGTATTTAAACATATAAAGGTGATGAAACCATGGGTATACCATTAGAGGGTTACTTATCAATAGATTATAGATTTAGATTCCTCTACTATAAGAGGGACGGTGCAATGATAGGGGATAGCAGTGGTGTGAATGATATTAAGTGGTTCTGAGGTACCCTAGAGATTTTAAAACTAGGTGATATAGTATAGAGGTTGTACATGATTTGGCCTATATGGGTTAGATATAAGTACCATACATACTCACTATGGAGCTAGAGGTGGGTATATGGTAGACAAGATGGTGAGATAGAGTTAATCCCATTAGAGAAATTATGGAAATAGTTTAGACTTGCGTAGGGTATTCCACTTGATTTTTCATGGTAAAAGAGGTAGGAGGTAGAGTTTCTATTTCTAGATACACAGCCATAGGAAGAGGAGTTGGACCATGAGGAGTTTCTTGATAGAGTGTAAGATTATGTGTGCATCATAGTAGATTATCTAGCATGGTTTTAGGGTAGATATATTACAACTAATTTTGGTTAGGGTGATTGAGACCATAGGCCCATGGAAATTGATCCATCATAGGGACTAATACAGGGTGACCCATAGATAGAAATGACACTAGTAGTGGCTCAATCTTAGATTACCATATTATAGGGGTAGATTTCCACTCTTCAAGGTTAGCTAGGAGGAGTTACTATGGAGATAGATCAATCCCAATCATAGGTCACTACCTTAGAGGGATAGGTAGCCATTATATAGGGGTATATCACCATAGTTACAATAGAGAGGGACTAGACAAGGGTTATGCTTGGTTTGGTTACCTAGGAGAGAGACTCATTTATATGGATAAGTGGAGCAGTGGTGTTACCACTTGGTTTTATTCCACAAGATTGATATTTAACTACTATATAGGAGTTGAGATACTATGAGGGCATTATAATAGAATAGTGCCTTAATGCGCTGAGGTGGGGTGAGTATCAGGAAAGCTTAGCAGGTGGGCTAGTGTTGTCACACCAAGATAGTGGGCAGTAGTGGTGGTTCGACAGGGAGGTATCCCAAGAGGACCTCCACCAGATGAAGGTGTAGGTGTAGCTAGAGCCGGTAGTAGTAGTACTCCAGGACCTTGATTTGTATGTTGGTAATTTGTTATGTACTTGATATTTTATGGTGGCTTACATGTTGATGATATAAGATGTATATGATTGAGAGATATGTATATGACATGTATTAAAGTGTGTGTGTATATATATACATATATATATATATACATAAATATATATATGTGTGTGTGTGTATATATATGTATGTATATATATATATATTATACATATATACACATATATGTATACATACATATATATATATATATACATGTATGTATGTGTGTATATATATATGTATATATTTATATACATATATACATGTATATATATGTATATACATATATATAGATATATATATATAGATATAGATATATATACATACACACACACACACATATATATATATATATATATACACATATGTATACATATATATACATATTTATATATATGTATATATATATATATGTATGTATGTATGTATATATGTATATATATGTATATATATACATATATATATATATATATATATATGTATGTATGTATATATGTACGTATGTATGTATATATGTCTACACACATATATATGTGTGTGTGTGTGTGTGTGTGTGTGTGTGTGTGTGTGTGTGTGTGTGTATGATTTAGATGGATGTGTTTATATTTGTATGTATAAAGAGATTCATTGATGTCATGGGTGTTGATATGTTTATAGTTTATGAAATGATGATTTGTTTATTTATGGATGCTGATATGTGATTTAGATGTTTTGGATGTTCTAGTTTTCATGGAGATGATGATAGTTTATGGATGTCATGATAATTATATTATATGGATTAATGCTCATGATTTTTGATGTTATAGTTATTAGGAATATGGTGATTATTTATTTGTGGATGTTGATATGTGATTGTGTTACCTGGACCAATGTATATTTGATTTTCATACTGATCTATGTGCCAAAGATGTGAGATGTATAGAAGACAGGTTATAGATTTTGATATGTATTGTTAGTATATGAGATTTGTATGAGATGGATGTCAATTTATTATGATTTAAAATTTATAATGTTGTGTTTTTGATGTTATGGATGATCTATTACGCTTATGAGGTTGTTATGATAATGTGATATGGATTTTTGGATGTTTAGCTTAGGCATGTGGTGAGATGTATTGATGTTTATATTTTGGCTAAATATGATGATAATGATGATGCTAGTGTATAGATAGACTTTGGCATATGGGAAATGTTCATGTGTTCAGAGGATAAGATGTGGTAATATAGGTAATGTTTGGATTTGATGTAGTAGGATTGTTGGTGTAATGTGATTATTTCATTTTTATGATTCATGATAAATTGTTCAAATTTGATAAGGTTGTGTTGTGTATTTGATAGGATTTAATGTTGTGAGGCTGGAGAGATAATGAAAAAACATAAAATAAGTGTAGGTAATAAAATGTGAGAAAATGAGTTATGAGAGACAACGTCCTCATGAACCAAATAAGAGGGATAAAGAAAAAGGGCATATTGGGTTCATTGGTATGCACCCTATCAAACCGAATTTGGATAAGGCTTAATGAAGATAAGTCTTTCATATGATGCACATTAGCAAATTTTAAGTGAAAATATGTCATCATTAGTGCAACGTGCCAAGTGAGATCATAGTCCCTTGATTTATAGAGGGTAAAAAGGGAAAGTGGATGGTAGGTAAATGGAAGGGAAAGGGGTAATGTAGGAATCTAATGTGGGTTGACTTATCCCTTTTATAAGTGACCAAAGAACTAGAATAGACAAGCCCATGTCTTGATACAAGGTACATAATGATCGATGTAGGAAGTATACAAATAGTACTTATAAGAGGGTTGATTGTGGCCCCTTTTTGGAATAAATTTGATTTTGATTGCTTTTTAATTTTTTTTTGCTAAATTTGATTGATGTGGGAAGCTTCAACTGATTATATTTTTAACAATTTTAACTTATTTATCCTTCAAGGGAGTGGTCCAAGTTTGGATTTTCCTTTTTGTAAGATTATAACATCTTTCAAAGGAGTGGTCAATATTTTTTCCATTTTTTTAATTGGTAGTCATCCTTTATGGGAGAAGTCTATGATCCTAAATTTTTTGGTATCTCATTTTTTTAATTTTGAATGATAGCTTCAGATAGATAATCCTATTAAAGCTTAGAGGTCTACCTTCATGGGGGTAAGACTTTTAGCACAAAAGGAAATTGATAGGTAATGGAAGTTGAGTTAAAATACAAATGACCATGGGATTTCATTTGATTAAGATTAAAAGTATCCATGAGAGCCATGCCATGGGTAGAGCCATGGTGCCCATGCTTAGGATTAAGCTAAAACTATGATGGATAATCATGTGGTTCTATTGTAATCAAGTGTCCTAAAGAGGAAATAGGGTATGGGTATAAAGGAAATGAAAGTCTCTTAAACCAAGGGATGAGCTCAATTTAGATAGTAAGGTTAATCAGATCTTTCTTAATAGTAGAAAGGATGTAGATTCAAAGTGTTGAGAGGCTTAAGTTCTAGTTTGCCTTATAAAGAAGACAAATGATAAGCTCCTGATACATACTTATGTGTGATGATATAGGGTCCAAGCTAATTGAAATAAAATTTTCCATTTTTAATTTTATCCATATTAATATGCATTAGTTTTATTTAAAGATGAGGTCTCCAATATTATACTCCCATTATTATAGACATTTGTTGTAAGTATAGGTGATTCACTCTTGGTAGATGTAAAGATGGTTAAGGGTGACAAGGTAATGCAAAGAGAGGGGATCTTGGTGATAATCATCCTTGGAAATTATATCTTGTAAAGATATGTGAAGAGAGGGGATCTAGACTTCGAAAGGCGAGATGAATTTTAATTTGAAGACAAGAGAGAAAGGCATATCACCTTTTATAGTTCAGATGCTAGTGTGATATGCACATAAAGCAAAGTGGATGTGTAGGTGCCAATCCTGACTTGAATCACTTACAATCTTGGCTAGCATCTTGATGAGGGTTTTATTGGAAGCTTCTACTTGTCCATTAGCTTGTGGAAAATAAGGTGAGGAATGGCTTAGATTGATGCCAAAATCATCATAGAGAGCTTGGACATTCTTATTTTTTAAGGATTTATTGTTATCAATAATGATCTTGTGGGGAACACCAAAATGAAAAATGATGTGGTGATTGATGAAATTGATCATTTTCTTAGCTTTGGTTAAGATAAGAGGAATGGCTTCCACCCATTTGGTGTAATATTCCATGTGGTGATGATGAATTGATGTCATTAAGATGAGTTAAGATTTATTTCTCCTATGAGATTAAGCCCCCACTACGAGAATGACCAATATTTTTTGGATACTTGATGTCCATGAGTAGGTGTATGATGTAGATTAATGTATTGTTGGCATTTAATACATTTTTTTACATAGTGACATCAATCCTAATTAAGGGTAATCCAATAGTACCCAAAATTTAGGATTCTTTTAGCGATGATGAGGCAACTAAATTTACCCCTATAGATCCCATCATGGGTTTCCTTAATAGCATGGGAAATCTCATGACTATGTAGGTAGCAAAGAAGAAGGCCATCAAAACCATGCTTGTATAGGATTTCCCCTACTATGGTATAATGAGAGGTACCCTAAATAAAAGATTTTTTATAAATTTTTGAGAGGTCAAGTAGCATAATTCTAAGATTAAGGTAGTTGAAGTTTTAGTCATACCAGATGTCAGAAGGGGATGTCTCCAAGATATAAATGTAGGAAGGTGTGGATTGATATATGAGGGCCTAATGAAATAATGAATGGTGACAAATAATTTAGATGTAGTAGGATGAGAAGGAGATTTAAATGCCAAAAAAACCATTGTATATATGAATTTATTGGTAGATCAAGGAACCACTTAGATTTGGTAATATTCAAATGATGTTAAGAGTTTGTGGACTAGAAGCTTATATTATTGTAAAACATTATTTTTACATTGATAAGACCCATTGACTTGGTTAATCACAAGTTGGGAGTCACCAAAGATGGAAATGGCTTTGATTCCAAGGGTGAGAGAAATTTGGAGTCCTATAACTAAGGCTTCATTTTGGGCCATGTTATTGGTGCACTCAAAGTCAAGTTTAAAGGAGATGGGAAGAGGTTATCCATGAAGGGGAATGAGAATTACTCCTACTCCCCCACCATGTTAGGATTTAGAGCCATTTAAAAACATGGTCATTTTTTAGGTAGTTTCTTCTTGAGAAAGAGTCACAATAAATTCATTTAGAAAGATAAGAGGAATGGGTTGGTTGTCTGGTAGTGGAGCCTCACTCAATTTGTCAATGATGACCTACCCCTTAATTATTTTTGTTGAAGGAACTCAAGGTCAAAATTAGCTAAGAAAATGATTCATTTAGCCATATGATAATTTTGGTATGGCTTGGAGTACATATATTTGAGTGGGCTAGTGTTAGTAATGACATATGTTTTATTATTAAAGATGTAAAGATAAGTATGAGATATAGTTTTTTAGGATTGGTGTATTGTGTCTCATACTCTAGAAGGGTGAATATAATGTAATAAATGGCTTTCTCTTTGTTTTTTTCATCTCAATGAGTGAGCATGGCTCGTAAAGAGTGATTGGTGGTGGATATGTAAAGTTAGAAATGTTGGTCATCTTTTAGTGGGATAAGAATTGATGGAGAAAACAAGTACTCATTGAGTGAATCAAAGGCTTATTGACAATTGCTAGTCCATTTAAAGGATGTGTCTTTCTAAAGGATATGGTAAAAGCGTTGGCATCTATCTAATAGCTATGAAATGAAGTGATTGATATACTAGAGCTTTCCTTGTAGGTTTCAAAGTTGTTTAAGGTTTGTTAGGGGAGGCATTTTGAGGATTGATTTGACCTTGGTAGGGTCAATTTTAATTCCCCAAAGGGAGATGATAAATCCAAGGAATTTTCTAGAGAGAACCCAAAAAATACATTTCTTGGGATTGAGTTTGACATGGAATTTGATTAGTTGGTTGAAGATGATTGTGAGAATAGCTAGATGATCCTTACAATGTTTGGATTTCTTGATGAAATCATCCACATAATCCTCCACAATTTTATGGATAAGGTCGTGGAAGATATATGTCATGGATCACTGATAAGTTACTCTTGTGTTATTTAACCCAAAGGGTATGACCCAATAGCAGAAAGATTCCTAAGGGGTAATGAAGGTGGTTTTATGTTGATTGAAAGGGGTAATCATAATCTGATTATATCCTAAAAACCCATCCATTTGAGATAACATATCATGGCCCACAATAAGATCAACTAATTGGTTGATGTTGGCCAAAGGAAAGTGATCCCTTGGGATTGTGAGGTTAAGGTCACAATATTCCATGTAAAGTCAAAGCCCCTAGTGGGTTTGGTAATGGATACAATACTAGAGACCCATTATAGATAGTTAATGGGTTGGATGAATTCAATGGATAAGAGACACTAAAGCTCCTCTTTAACAAGAAGGGTGATGCAAGGATGCATCTTTAAAATATTTTACCAAACCAACTTGGCTTTAGGATAGGTAAAAATGTTGTGAAGGGATATAAAAGAGTCAATCCAAGGCATATCCTGATAAGACCATGCAAACATAATGCTACAGTCTTGAAGGAAAGATGGGTATTCTTTTTATTCTTTGGGGTTAAAAGAGTGGCCAAGATTAATGATGTGGGGTTTATCTCAAGTTCACAAATTAATATCAGTGGTGGATTCATTGAGCATCATTTGGTCTTTATGAGGAAGGGATTTATGAATAGAAGATCCCCCACACCATTGTAGGTTGGAATGGACTCATCATCCTAGTGTTGGATGGTGTTGATGGTAGAAGACTATTTTTTGACCATCTCAAGGTGGATGAGAGGGAGAACTTTAGTTTGGATACCCTTATGATAGATTAAAGGGCCCATGCTAATGGTGTTGATGAAAAAAAGTTAGGAGGAATCATGTCAAAGTCTTTAGAGTTTTATGGTGATTGGGTTGATGGTGAGGGTATGTTCTCATTGATGGGGGTGATGGATGGAGGTAAGTTGGTGGGATACTCTAGTGGGATGTACCCAAGGCCAAAGGGCTCATGAGGTTCTAAGGTTTTGACCATAGGTAATGTATGGGTTCTATATTTGTAACAACCAAGGCCAAACCCTTTCTAGGTAGATCAATGAAGATATAACTTGTCAATGGCTAACCTATCTAGATAGGAGAAGTTTGAGGTGAATGGTTAGATAAGTGAAATATTAGTAGGGTAAGAAGTGGCTGGTTAAGTCCCCCATAGATAAAGGATTTTTTTATTATCTAGTAGACTAAAGGGGATACTGGTTCCCATAATAGGGTCATAAGAAGGGTCATATTTGAGGTTCCTATACTCTTGTAGAGTAGGGAAATCATCCAAAGTGAGAAGGTGGTAATCCCCAAGGGAGAGACATTGGAATGTTTTTGCCAAGGGATGCTCAATGGGAATTTGGGAAGAATAGATATATGAACTGGTTGAGGCTTCATCATTGTTAATGGTGGAAGCATTGTGGGTTATGGTTGGTGGTGTAGGAATATTACTAAGGTTGGTTTATTATGAGTTATATGAATGGAGATGAAGAACATCATTAGGCCTATATGTCATGTTGCAAGATGTAAAAGTATTGGGGTTAGCCTTTATAGTTATAACTTTCCCTTCATGTTCAAATTTAACATAATAGTGTAGAGTATAGGGGATACAACTCATGGCTTATATCTAAGGGCATCAAAGTATAATGTTATATTGTAACTCACCCTCTACAACATAAAATAGTTTAGGAATGGTGTGAGGTCCCAAGAATATATGAAGGACAATGGTCCCTAAGTTAGTGGCCATAGTGTCATTAAAATAACAAAGAACCACTATGATTTTATCCATGATGTTATTTAGTAAATGTAACTGATCAAAATCATGGGAAAATATTATATTGATGATGGATCCTCCATAAATCCTTACCCTTTTGATGTGGGTGTGAGTGATGTATGCAGTGATAAAGAGAGGAGGATTGGATTCTTCAAAATGAGCTAAAGTTATCTCAAAATCTTGGAAGGTGATGATGCTAGAATGTTGGAAGGCTCCAATGAAGGATGGAAGAGGTTGAGGGTCATCTAGTTATCCCTCTATGGATAATAGAGCATATATCAGTGCTTAACAATGATTAGGTGAGTTGTTGATTAAATCATAAAGACTAATCTTTACTATTTCTTGGTGAATTTGCTTCAACACTATTTGTTTAATGGATGTAGAAGAGTCAGTAGAGGATACATATAAGATAGATACCTTAGTTCTTAGTGATGGAATAGGTGAAGATGTTGGTGTTGGGGATTGGTTTGAAGGTTGAGAGTTCAAAGGATATGTCAATAGAATAGACACATTAGCTCTTCCCTTACCTCTTTATTAATCTTAAACTTAGGTAATCATGTGAATGGTATGGAAAATAGGACCAGATAGACTAGGTGGTGGCTTTAATTCCTCCCCTTCAATTTTAGATGAACATGGGGGAACATGTGTAGGTTGAGTCAATGTTTGGATTATTTAGGTTAGTGGTTGGATTGATAATCAGGGAAAAATAGGTTCATCAAATAATATATCATCATCATCATATACGTGGTGAACAAGAGCTTGGAGAGCTTTGTAGTTCTTCATGTCACGTCCTAGTACCATATAGTATGCATAGATCAAAATTTCATTGAAATAGGAGGTTTTAGTATTATAGGGGATGAATGGCTTAATTGGTGGTAGTTTAATGTAATATTTTTATAACAACCTTTATAAAATAACTAAATAACATTCATTTAGGGGCATTAGAGGTGTTGAAATCCTAGTTGTAGAGGTAGAAAACTTCACAGGTGTGGGATTGACTTTAGAAGTGGTAGGTGAATAACCTTGGTAGATGGTTTGGGTTGGGGTTGTTTGGTTATGACTTGTTTAGAGGTAGATTGTTTCAAGGTAGATGATGAGGAATTGGTAATAGGGGGAAGGTGGAAATGGATAATTTAGTTAAGAATGATCAAGGTGTCTATGGCTTGGGGGGTGGAAGTGTAGGCATAGAAAAGGGGGTTGGTTTAACTAAAGATGAATATGTAACTAGGATGGTAGAAGGGTGAGGTCCTAAAATAGATGGTAAATGGGAAGGAGGTGGCATAGGTCATGTTTGGGGCAAAGGTTTAGAAAACTCCACCTTTTTTATTATTTTAGTTGGTAGATTTGATGGAGTTAAATCTAACCTCAAAGGTGGGTGAGAAATACTAGTTGTAGGGAAGATTCCTAGATTCTTGTTTGGTCTGTCAAGAAAATTATGTGATGACTTGGGTGGAGGTGGGTGATATGCTTCTCCTATGGCTTGGGAGAAAGAGACATATGATGAAGGGGAAATAAAAGGTTTAAATTTGGATGCCAATGATGTAGAGGGCTCAGTTCTATTTTGGAATCTGAGCCCAAGATGATGCTAGAAGGAGGCTCTATCAAGGTCAGGTTGCAAAGTGAATTCTAGACTTTACACTAACCTAGAAAGGGGATTATAAATGGGTTTGGTTCCTTGAAAAATTGTTTCAAATGTTATTCCCTTAGGTAAATAATAGGGAATGGTTCCTTCATATTTACTTGAGCTAAAAGGGTTCAAAATTGTTGATAGGGTAGATTAGGTAGTTCTCACTTGTAAGGTGGTTTTCAAAGGGGGAATATATTATTCTTTGATTGGCGGTATAGGTGTGGTCACAGTTTATTATTTTATTTTAGTGTCTACCAGAATAGAATATATTTTTACTATTATCATTTGTAGGGTAGAAGAAGAGGTGGTTAAATCAATGGTTGCCTCCTTTGGTGCTTTGATTAATGAAGGTGCATATGTGGGTATTTTTTGTTATACAAAGGAATGATGGTTACTGATTCCTCTATTTGGTTACCCAGAAGGATGAAAGGTTGACTCACTTCTCCCATAGGTGAAGTGGTTGAAGAAGTAAATAAAGTAAGGGGCTCATCCACCATAGGCTCATTAGTAATTAGGTTGATAGTGTGTGCCTCATGAGATGAAGATGGTTAAAATTGGTTATCATGGTGCTACATAGCTAGAGTATTGCTAGCTAAAGTCTTGAAAAAATTATTGAAAGAATGCTTGAGAGGTGCATTGGGGTTGTCACAAAAAAATTTCTCCTTATTAATCAAGTTTTGTATAAGGCTTTTGAATGTATTACATCAATTTATGTCATGTCTAATGATCCGATGAAATGTATAATTGTCATTTTCATTGTATTACTTGGGCATAGGGTGAGAAGGGTTAAATTGTTGGGGTGGCTTAATAGGTGGGAGTTAGATGACATTAATTTTAAGTAATTTATCTAACATGGATGCATAAGACTCTCCTATAGGTGTTAATTATTTAGGGGGAACCTAGTTTT
The DNA here is from genome assembly GCA_037957365.1 of Torreya grandis. Classification (NCBI taxonomy): domain Eukaryota; kingdom Viridiplantae; phylum Streptophyta; class Pinopsida; order Cupressales; family Taxaceae; genus Torreya; species Torreya grandis. The sequence goes on from JARHVA010002275.1 coordinate 480,839, forward strand.
AATTTTTTTTTAGTGGCTAAAAAGGGTTGGAAGCAGTGGTTTGACATGGAGGTAGGGTAGCTTTCAACACAATAGAGTTTGCAAAAGATTTAGCTTTAGGATTATGTTGGTTGGTTGTCTTGGTGGAAGAGGGGTCATTAGGTTTGAAGATATAATTATAGTTATAAAATTTCAATTTCCCTTCATCTATGGCTTAGTTCTCAAGTTTTTACACCATATTGAATGCTTCATCAAAGGTTTTTAATGTCTGTACTTGAAGGGTGGGAACAATATGTTTTTCACATCCCATAGAGATAAGATCAATTATTTCTACTTGGGGTAGTAAAAAGGATATTTTATTGATGAGACCTCACCTTTGTGTGACAATGTTGGTGATTGATTCATCATCAAATTGCCTGATAGAATAGAGGTCAGTTATGGAGACCTTCTTAGATATGTTCACTGAAAAATGTTCTAAGAAGATTTAGGCAAGTTGAGAGAATGAAAAGATATAATGCCTAAGAAGAACACTATACCAATCCAAGGTGGGTCTTGATAAGGAAACATTAAAGGTTTAGAGAAGGAGGGCATCATCATATGTGGTCAAGTAATAAGAATGGTGAAATGCCCTTAAATATTGTTGAGGATCCACCTTACCCTAAAACTTAGAGAATTTAGGTATTTCCCATTGAGGATAAGCATCAATTGGAATAGATGGGTTGATAAGTTCATTGTAAATTTGTTTATATGATAAAAGGTTATGGGACTCAAAGATACATGACTCGATATGGGTCATCTTTTCCATAAGCATCTTGATCAAATCAAGTTGGGTTTTGGTAGTTATGTAATTTAGTGGTAAATTATTTTGAGGTTGGGTCACAACTAAGAATTGATATCTAGTAGGAGGTATGAAAGTGACTGCATATTGGTACATGGTAATTTATGATCAGGATAGTGCCACAACAAGATTGATAGGCTTTAAGGGTTGGGTGGAAGGTGTAGTATATCCCTATGGGTTGGGAATATATTAATAGGGTGCTTCAAGGAATTATTAAGAAATTGATAAAAATAAGTTTAGCGGCACATTTGGGTTAGTTTGTGAGGGTACATTTTCAGTTGGTAATGTTAAAGTGCCTATGGGTTGTTGATGGGTAGTCACCCTAGTGTTAATGGGGGGTTAGTTTGTGGTATGGATAGTACCAAGTTATGAAGGGGGGTAGAACTTGGTATATTGGTTGAGCTAGAGGGGATGACAAAAATGGGTGTGGAAGACACCACATTGGTATAAGGGGCATAAGTGATAATGGGTGGGGTTGAACAAATATTAAAATTATTATCTTGGGTAATAGGTGTCTAGGCAGTGGTCATAGATGGACCAATGGTAGAATATGAGGCTTGGCTAATCAAAGGTTAGGTTTATGTAACACCAAACCATGAGGTGGTGTGGCAAACCATAAAGTGGATCCACTAGATGAACCAAAGAAATTGAAATACAATAAGTTAAGGTATTAATAGTGTTGAATATCCTCTTGGTTGTGGTCTTAAAAGGCAAAAAAATCTACAAAATTTTTGAGAACTATTGGAGTCCTAGTAGGTGAAGGAGAATGTTAGGGAAAAGCATGGGGGGGGGCTATCAACATCTAAGGAATAATACATAGATGAAGATGAAAAGGAATATGGTGCTTGGTTGTTTAGATTTCTCAATTGTTTTTTGGTAAAGACCATGTGAGAAATTGGAAATGGATAGTGAACATCTCACATCAAATAATGAGTAAACAAAGGAAAGATCAAAGTAAGCAAGGTACAAACTAAAAGTGAAACTAATCCTAAGATTCATTTTAAATTGCTTTTGGCTTATGTTTTAAAGAGTGTGAAAGGGGAAATTGGCCTAAAATTTGGGTACAAGAAGAAACATCTAAGGATGGTCTTGGGTTATATTTTGGTGTTCAAAATAATCTATGCTAGACTAGGTACATGGCCTGGTACTAGGGGCTTGCTCTCTGCACTTCACGAACCTAAAGTTGAGCTAAGCCACTTAGCCAATAGATACCATTTGTCTATAGTTTATGCTCTACTAGAGAATGGAGTGGGTCATCCCCTTGGCATTGAAATCTAAGTGGGATCACCAAGTGGGATAAGGTGATCCAAAGGGTGACGAAATCCCAATGGCTTGTCTCAAGTAAGTTTTGATGTTTGTTTTTGTGCAAGTGGTTTGGTAATGTAACATAGGTGTGTTATGATTAATTAATAACACTTTTAATTAACTAGGTGAGATAAATAAAGAATATAAACCATAAATTCACTCAGTTTTAACCAAGAGAAATATTTTGATTTCATTAGATTAAAATAGAACGACTAGAGTGCACCTGATGCAAGATGAAGATGCAACCTATGCCTAGAATGAATATTTTCTTATTGAGTTTTAATAAAGAAAAGAAATGATTTTTTTTGAATTTTAGAGATGATAAAAATTCAAGAGAATGAATTTTCACTAATGTAACTATATGCCAAAATATAACTACAAACTTAGGAGGGGTCCCACTGGGTGTGCCAAAATGTTTCCTGTTATTCCTAACTCTATTCTTAACTTTTTAAAAGGAAAAAAAATGATGAGAGGTGTGTACCTAGATAATGTTGTGTTCATTGATGACTAGATGAAGTGAGAGATAATTTTTAGTGAGGAAGGACTACCTATAATGAAACAACATTAAACCAAATTGTTGGTTAGACAAATATGAAGGGTGGACAACCTAACATATGCTAGATCCAACAAGCAAAATCTTCCTTATACTGTTGTCAATCCACTCCCATAATAAAAAATGATGCTAAAAAGATAAAGGAAAGGTATTTTAATTTAAATTGACAAGAAAATAAATGAAATATTAATCATGAAAGATATGAAATGAAATACAAGTTCAATAAAATGACTAAATTTAGTGTAGCAAGTCAATACTATGCCAAAATAGATTGAAGTCTAGTTCAAAATTTTTGAATAGGTTCTATGATCAATTTAGAAATAGAAAATAACATATATTTAGGGGAAAGGGGTTGTGAATAATGAAATATTATTATTTTATAATAGGGACTGGTAGTGGTTAGGTTGACCAGTGACAGTTGATCTGATCGATGGTGGTTAGGTTACCAAAGATGGTTGTAACTAATGACAGTTACAGGAACCAGCTACAGTTTCCTAGATAAGTTTTATATGATATTGAAGTGGATTTGGAGAGGGAATGAATAGTGCATAAAAGACTATGTATGGATTTGGTGGGGAGAAATGGGGTGCAGGTGATTTGATTAAGGTAAAATGGTTAATGATGAAAGAAATTGCTAAAAATAAGTAAAGAATACCTATAAGATGCAAAATGGATGATAGTACAGATGTAAAGAGAATTGGCCAATATAAAATTACTTTAGCCTTCAAAATTCACATGAACAGGGTTTTGGGTCACCTAAATACTTGTACAAAAAAAACAAGAGATCCTAGATATAATTTTATGATCCCTTTTCCCTTTCAAGAGCACTCATTTTATAACAAGAAGTTGCTAAGTGAGGAGGAAAGAAATTGCTAAATTAGTCAAAGATAAAGATACTAATTTGAAGTGATGTTTAGATATAAGTTTATCATGGGAAAGTTTATATTTTTCTCTTTATTATCCTATTCACAACTATAAATTATTATGTTGCAGGTTGGGAGACCTGACTATTGACAATCAGGCTAACTGTCATCAGTTAGGTTGACCGATGATATTCATACTCCAAGGATAAAAAAATGTTAAAAGGTTATTAGAAGAGGTTTATTAAGTACATTAGGAAATTTTTGAAATGGATTTTAAGGTTAGTCATCTAGTTGATTATCTAACTTAAGATTGAGAGTAGGTCCAGGGTAGTTTGACATCAAAAACTAGTCTAAGTGACATTTTTGAGTGTTTATACCATTCTTAGTTTCATGTATCCATTCATCCATACACATCACTACCCACTTATTCACTTTAACCTTATTTATACATTATTAAATATTAATCAGGATTGTTATAAAACATTATGAATATGAAGCTATGTTTTAAGGCCTTAAAACCCTACTTAAGAGCTCAACCTCCACCTATAGCAAAGGTCATAATACATCTACAATTTTTTGTTAGGGTTAATATTTATTGAGGTATATGGGTCAAGAAATATAAATTAATGGTTTAACTCTCATTATGGAATAACATCATAGTCAAGATGGTGACCTCCTCAGGGTCTTTTAGTATCCAATATTCAACTCAGTCCATACAAGCAAAATAGTGATCATCACCTACAACCATGCTAAGAAGAGGTGAGACCAAAGATGTAAACATAGATAAATATGGATGTTAAGGAGGATATTTGGAATCATTAAGAGTTCCAAGGAAATTAAATATCATTATAGTGACCTTGGAGGTCTTTTGGTGTCATGTTTAAGACCTAAAACCTACACATAGTTCATATAAGGGCCAAATTTTCATACATAGTCAAGCCTATAAGGAAGAAAGGTTTGTGTTCAAAAGTTACAATAATGAGTTATAGGTGATAGTTTTTAAAATTTATTGGTATGAGACTTGGATCAGAGGTAGACCCTGAGTATGGATCAAACTTAGATCAGGACATACTTTCATGTGAATCTTCACGTATAACAGTGTTTGGGTGGCTTTTGAAGTATTCCAATACTAGAGTAAATTGTATGGACTGTGAATAAGGTCTTGTTATATATTTAAATATCAATGAGGTTTTTCACTAGGTTTTAGAGTCACTTGAGATGTTTAATAGTATCAATCCATGAGATCCAAATTACAAGTAGCATATCCATTCACCTTATAAAAAAACATCTACAACTTTTCAAGATAGGTCTATCTCCAAGTTGTGAAGAAGATGAGAGTAGAGTATCTATGGAAGAGGTGGAAGATTCATAAGAATAATGAAAATTTGTAATAGGTTGAGGTATAAAAAATATTCTTCCAAACAAATTTCTCTCCAAGGTTAACCTTGAAATGGTCACACAGCCAATACTAAGGTCAATATATAGACATATCCACATACTAGATGTAATTTGGGATACAATTTAGTTAATGAGGAAGATTATAAAGTCACCTATGAATTCAAATAATAAATTTATATATTCAAAAATTTAATAATATCATTATTTCTACTCAAGGTTTGCAACTCATGAAGGTACACATGCATGTGTACATAATCAAGACTGTGGGAACCTAAGAGTACTCTTAAATAGAAATATACTAAAATAAGAAATGATAAGGAGTTTACCAATAATTTAGGAGGTATTAAAAGTGATAAGTGGTGATTTGATTTATAAATCCACTTCTAATTCTCCAATTAACACATAGAACCACTATTTAGAGGTAGTTACATTGAAGGAAAAGAAGAGATATAGTATGGTGATAGGTTGCATAAGACTCTGTCATGACTAGAAAAGGATATGAATAATTTAAATAAGGATTTTCTGTTATAATAAAATCATTATCATAGTTATTATACCCAAATACAAAGGTGATATATGAACTCAGTCATAGACCTATTGAAAACTCAAGCAACCCACTATCTACTTTTGGTGAAAATGAGTCTAAGGGCTTAATAGGAATGACCTGGCTATAAAACTTGGAATAGTTGGTGGTTATGAGTGTTTTAAAGTTTACATGGTCTTGGTAAAGTCACATAATAAGTGTAATCATCCACTATTTTGTCACAATCATACCTCAATCTATTGATAGTCAGTAATGGAGCTAAGATGAACTTTTGGAGGTCTAATAGATATGATAGAGGGTTTTAACTTCATGTGCGGGTTTATAAGGTAGGTAAAGGTGATGATTAGTCCTCATGTGTATTTTTATATTAGAAACACTTATAATTCATGCTAATATTCCATTTTGGGATACAACATAAAGACAATCCTTAAGCCTCTAAGAAACCCTACTACCATTTTTGAATTGATTCATGTGTTCTTTCACATTTATGAGAATTATAATGATGTGGAGAGTTATTTAAAACCCTGAAGGAAGTGCTGGAGTGGAGAGAATGTAAAAAACTTGTATTCTTTGGATCTTAAACCTTATTTATGATTACATAATCTAAGATAGCCAATTTAAGCACCACTTCACTACATACCTATCTTGATGTATCTTTTGTATGGGAGCTCAAGATGATCAATTTTTTTGAAGGGGTAAATGTAATTATGTATAAAAAAATAGGTTTTCCATTAAGGTTCCATATGTTATGAACCATTTCTAAGAGTTTTATACCCCTAAAAACCTTATGAAACCCTAAGAGACACCTAATGGAAGAAATATGCCTCAAGATGAATTATAATTAGATTTTTGAGACATTAAATGATGTTGGTTGTAGTCCTGACTCTCTTTAGCATCACCATATCCTTTTGATTGGCATATGCATAAGCCATGTTGTTCAGACTAGGTCTTAAAAGGCTATTTTGAGCTTATAATCAATGAAATGAAAGGTGTTTGCATATAAGATGAGCTACAGAGGTAAAAATTGGTCCTAAAATCCATAAATAACATTTTATGATCCATATAATGGGATATTTATGATATTTTCTATAGGTAGATAGGTCTAGGTGTTTAAATGAGGGGTTATGTGCATAAAGATAGTAGATGAATTACTTGATCAAGCTAACACCATGACTCCAAAGG